>CP137667.1:19585884-19885710 GCA_037976565.1 Mesocentrotus franciscanus
TAATGTAAGAATTATGATGATTTGTTACAGTTGTTGTCTTGCTTAAAGCATGATTTTTTCTGTAATAGGTGTCTCTGAAACTTGGTTTAAAACTACAACTGATATCAATATGTTTCAGATACCTGGCTATTCTTTTCTTTACATATGTAGGGCTGACAAGATGGAGGTGGGGCATGTTTGTATATTAAAGATAATTTGGATTTTAAATTCCGTGTTGATTTATCCGGGTCAAATTCAGGGTATGAAATTGTTTTTGTTGAAATAACAAGCTTCAGTAAAATTATTGTTGGATGTGTATATAGGGCTCCTAACTATGATAGTACATCCTTTGTTGAAAATTTAGAACATCAGCTACAGATACTGAGTAGAGAAAACAAGGAGATATATTTAATGGGTGACTTCAACATCAATTTATTAAATTATGATAATGAACACAGTGTTAAAGATTTTGTAGATTTTATGCACTCATTTGGATTATTTTCTCTTGTCACTAAACCTACTCGTATAACTGAAACTAGTGCAACATTGATTGACACTATTTTCACAAACTGCATTCAAAATGAGTTTAGTTCAGGTGTAATATGTTCAGATATTTCAGATCATATGCCTATATTTTGTGTAAAGGGCTCTGTGGTAGCTTCTGTTAAAGAGATGGACAAGTTATGAAGCGGTTAATAAATGATGAAAGAATCTCAAGGTTCAAGCAACACTTAGCTGTAATTGATTGGCAGGCTCAACCTTCACTGGAAGGCGTCAATGATTTATATGAACGTTTTCTACAAATATTTCTGAATCATATAATTTATGTTTCCCCTTAATTGAGGTATCAATAAAGAGTAAATGTAAAAAGCCATGGGTAACTCGTGGTTTATTGAAAACAATAAACCATAAACATAAGCTTTATGGTTGTTATGTCAAGAGACCAACAGCTGAGAATAAAAAGAAATATGTTGATTATAAGAATGTCTTGGTTAATACTCTTCGTATAACCAAGCAAAATTATTACAATGATTTGTTCCACAGTGTTAAAGGCAATATTAGGAAAACTTGGTCTCATATCAATGAATTGTTAGGTCGGTCAAATAGGCATTCACTTCCTCAAGAGATGGATTTTAATGGAGTACTATCATCTGCCAAGGATAAGGCTGAAAGTTTTAATAAATATTTCATTGGATTACCCATAAAATCAGTACAGATATTCCTCAAGTACCACAATCTTTTCATGATTATATGAAACAGTGTGAAGATAATGCATCTATGTTTCTAAAACCAACTTCAAAATCTGAGATCATCGATATTGTGTCATCTTTGAAGCCATCTAAATCTAGCGGTTCTGATGATATATCACCTAGAGTTATAAAGGAGTGCATTCACCTTTTTATTGATCCCTTATGTAAAATCATTAATATGTCTTTATCTCAGGGAGTTGTTCATGATAAATTGAAGGTTGCTAAAGTGGTACCAGTGTATAAAAATCTGACCGTAAAAATGTCATTAATTATAGGCCAATAGCATTGTTACCAATCTTTTCTAAAATACTTGAGAAAATAATTTATAAACGCTTAAATGAGTTTCTATCTAAAAAAAATATCTTGATTCCTCAGCAGTGTGGTTTTCGTAAGCACTTCTCCACACAAATGGGTGTGTTTAATTTATTAAGTAATATCATAAAAGCTATTGATGGAGACATGTATTGTTTGGGGATATTCTTAGATCTATCTAAGGCGTTTGATACCATTGACCATGGCATCCTCCTCAAGAAACTTGAGCATTATGGAATACGCGGTGTAGCATTGTCTTGGTTCCGAAGCTATTTGTTTGACAGGACTCAATTTGTTGTGGTGGATGGCACTAGTTCCCAACTTGCTTCTATTAAATATGGTGTACCTCAGGGTTCTGTTCTAGGTCCCCTTTGTTTTTGATCTATATAAATGATATAATACACTCATCAAAATTATTCTCATACTCACTTTTTGCTGATGATCCCAGCTTGCTGCTGGCTGATAAGAAGGCTGAAGATGTATTACTAATTGCGAATCAAGAGATTCAGAAACTGTATGCATGGTATTGTTGTATTAAGTTATTGTTGAATGGTCAAAAGACCAAATGTGTTATGTTTCGCTCAAAGGGTAAAAAGCTTCCAGATGGTATTACTTTTCTTAATGTTGGAGGACATAATGTTGCGCTTAGTGAAAATGTTCAGTTTTTAGGGTTAACTATGGATGAGCATTTATCTTGGGAAAATCATTTAGATGTTGTATGCACAAAGTTTTCCCGAAGTGTAGGTGTCATTTTTAGATTAAAATTTATTTTACCCGAAAGAGTGTTGATAACATTATATAATAGTATTATTCTCCCTCATTTGACATATTGTAATGTTGCTTGGGGAAACACTTTTAAGTCATATATTGATAAGTTGAGAGTATTGCAGAAGAAAGCAATAAGGCTTATTACTAATTCTAATTATAGATATCCAAGTTCTCCATTGTTCCTTCGACTGAGAATTTTACCACTAAATGGACTTGTGTCGTTCAATTGCGTATTGTTTATGTTTAAACTTCAGTCTATGCCTCATGAATGTACGTTAAAAGATTTATTCCGTCAGAACTCACAAATTCATAATTATAATACACGTCAAAGGGGTCTTATTCATCAGCCTTTTGCTAGAACAAATGTCACTCTGACCTCTTTCCATATCTCTTGCATTAAAGAATGGAACAGTTTGCCTGAAGATATAAAAAATAGTACAACTCTTTCTAGGTTTAGAAGGTTATCAAAAACGTACCTACTTGAAAGACTGACATAATTTTTTTCTTTGTAGACTATCTTAATAATGCTTTTTGACCACTGAGGACCTACTCATCAGTGTGTTTGCTGTGTATGTGTGTTTGTGTGTGCGTGCGTGTGTGAGAGTATTTGTGTGTTCTATATTCTGTAGCTTAGTATTTCCATCCCTTGAATATACGTTATTCTTTTTATTCACCTAGCCATATTGTTTATGTATGTATTTTGTAGACTATAGGGCCCCGCTCACAAGCTTAGCTTCTAAAGGGGTCCTAAAATCATTCATTATGTGATGTAATCAAGTTAATATGTTGTTTAATGTACTATTACCAGTCTCTTTTCTATTTAAAAGATTATATCATGTTTTGTGTGGTTTTGAATAAATGAACTTGAACTTGAACTTGAACTTGAACTTGAACACATGTACCATAATACCATGTCTTTGCAAGCTGGCGCACCGGCGAAGGCTGGCCGCGCCCGTACTACAGTTAAACAGGTGCAAGATGTTGTGTGTCCCGACAGTTTGTTTACGTATCCGCACGAAACGGCAATTTGATTTCGAAGAGGTTTACAAGTTATATTTCACAAATCGTTTGAGAGTTATGTTTGACAATATTATAAAGCAAATGTTCATGATGGTCGGTGCCATTTAATAAATATCTTTTGTTAAATCCAAAGGCAAAAGAGTGTCCGGACACACGACCCCATCCTACACTACAGCAATTGCCGTATATTTACCGTCCGTAGATCGACTCATGATAGCCTCGGACTCGGATAAACTTCTCAGAGAATCTGATAATTTTATTTCAAATTGATTTAGATAATTTACTAATAAAGATTTAATGAAACAATAATATAATGATTTAATGTAACAAAACAACAGTTGAAGGCAGCCCACGATGATTGGCGGGAAATTCAATATTGCAATTCGCAGCATAACGTAGCTTGCGGTACTCCCTATTCGTCATAGTATGAGCCGGCCTTAAGAAAAAAAGTTAAAAAACACCGATCTCTAGTAGACTAAAGACTGGCGCCCTCCAGACGACTGGGACCTGCTAGGCCACTTGAGTAGCGAAAGAACGATTTATGTGCACACTGTTCAAGTACATTTAATAGGGACTTTTAGATTTGCACGTCGACGTAGTGGACTGCAACGTGTGCCATTCTTTCAAGGCACTGGCCCGTGCCCGGCAGTGCCTTAAAAGGACGTCACATTACCTTAAAAGGATGTCACCGTGGCAGTCCACGTTCTCGTCGTGTAAAATCTAACAGTGCCTAATAACCGACTGAAAGAGCGTGCGAAGCAAACGTGATAGTATCAACACAAAGACCCTCAAATGTTAACCCATATACAAGTGCTTGATTTATGTGACTGCGGGCTGCGTTACTAATTTCATTGATGCTTTTGAATTCGTATTGAAAGAAAATGAGTATTCTAGACCAACTAAATGGCATTATCATTTTTCAATGAATATGGGTTTGGAGGAGGAGTAAACATGAGTACCAAAATCTGGGTGTATACAAGTATAAATGGCGATATACAGTATTACGCATAAGGTTCGAATATTATTTTTTCGCCTCTCTTCATGAAATGCTTGTGACAATCTGGTTAATACTTTAAACATAAAGTTTATACCTTAACGGAACTTTATTTATCAATTTCTATGAGTCTTTAGTTTAATCTATAAAATTCTGAGAACATATGAACTTTCTCTAACAATAATAAATCATATTCTCACAATTATTCAATATAAAGAGGTAAAAATGTGACCAAAAAATATATCTGGAAGCGACTGGAAAGGATTGATTGTGTAGCACATAGACATTAATGTTTGCTGTGAGATTTTAAACTCCTAAAATGATAACAAGAAATGAGCTCTGTCTTGCTAAAATTAACTTGCTCTTTACACGGAAATGTGTATATGAGACTATACAAAATAATCTTTTAATCCAAATATTGCAGCTATTTCTTGGCGATATTTTTTCTCCAATTATGAATTCACTTTAAGAGCAGTAATTGTTAGGGACACATATTTTATGATTTTCTTTCACACTAGCATGTGATTAATTTTGGATCGGGGTGACATGAAGCATATATTTCCTAAATGGATGCCGTGACAAAAAGAGGTTGAAAAACACTGATCTTGTAGACTAACTGCTCACATCTCTACTATCTCAACGTTCGCTAACTGAGCAGGCAGCAGTTCAACTCATCGCGTCGCTGCAGTGACCGAACGTCATAGAGGTGGATCGTATCCTCGTCTGTTAAACGGTTTTTGTGAGGACACTTTGTATAATTGGAGTGACTGATTGGCAATATCGACAGTATTTCTAATTTTCACCACGTTTTATCATTGTGATCAACTACCAAATGTAATCGATTTAACAACAGTGATAGAACAACACGTTAACGCGGTTGGACATGTAGCCTGGATCTCTCTGAAATTACAATCATCAATAATTAGCCAGCATAATAATGGACCCTAGGCTTCTTATCAGTGGAATTAACCAGTTGCCGCGATGAGTTATATGAAGGCACTGCTAATAATTTTTGCGTACTGCATTGCTTCTACATTTACTATCATCTACTACAACTGCTCCACGTCTTATGGATTTGAAACAGTCGCCAAAGAAAAATTAGCAATAAGAGCTGGTTTTTCAAATGTGACAAACAGAAATGTCAACGTTGTTGGATATAATGTCACGGCACAAATACCACCCGAACATAAACCGGATCCGGATCAATTGCGCGGATGGCAGAAAAATGTACACTGGGAGCCAGGAGCTGAGCTGGATATATATGACTTTTTAATCAATCCTGTCGATAAGTGCAACGCTGGAAAAGATAATATCACATTACTCGTCTTAATCAAATCAGCACCAGGTCATAATGAACGCAGGGATGCCGCCAGACAGACGTACATCAGTGGGGCCGCGAAATTTAATGTGTCAACGAGGTTGCTATTTATCGTGGGAGAATCCGAAGCACAAGACGAGAGGGAAAACATTCAGGAAGAGGCCCGAATACATGGAGATATCCTGAAGGTGGGCTTCCACGACGGTTATTACAATCTCACCGTCAAACTCGTCATGGGGTTTAAATGGGCCTTCCAATTTTGCAACAACAGTGAATTCTTGATGTCAACGGATGACGATGTCATGGTTGATATCGTGACCCTTGTCAACGACCTCGACGGCTTACCTCCGAAGGATCACTTTCAATTCGTGCTGGGATCAAAGGCAGAGGGGTTCAGACCAGAACGTAACGTAACGAGTAAATGGAGTAAATGGTACATACCAGAGGACCACTACCCAGGTAAGACGTACCCTCCATTTCCATTTGGGCATGGGTATGTTATGTCACGTCACGTAGTCGAAAAACTGTATCTGATATCCAGAGAAACCCCAGCGAGGATACCGTTTGACGATGTTTATTGCGGTATACTCTTGGACAAGTTAAGCATCAGAATCGTTCACCGACCTAGATGGTTTAAAGACCGCCACCCGCAAAAGAGAGAGCAGGATTATTTAAAAATTGAATTATCAGCGCAACAAATGGAGAAAGCTTGGCAAAGTTTTGAACGAGACTTTGAAAATTAGAGTTCTCGGCCCTGTCTTTAATGAGTTGCTATTGATCCGAATCAGTCGCAAATTTGCAGTCTCCTATCTCTTATATACATATTTGCGTTTGATATCAAAAATCGCAAATATGTTGTGACTAATCGCAACTGGTTATAAGACAGGTTGAATAGTTAAATCATACCCTTCCTCGGTCCCTTTGCAAGTCATTAAGTTGAAGGAAAAAGAAAAATTGAGTAAGTTATATGTAATAATTAATATACATAATTAAGTCTCACGTTTTGTTACTGACATATTTAGGTGTGTTTGTACTAGATGCTATTCTTCATTTAAATACTTCTAGTTTTAAACACGTGACCTCAAAACATGAAAAGTTTATGCTATTTGAAATATAATTTGGATAATTATGATTTTGTATCCCCTGTCTGATGCTAATTTCTATGTGTCTTACATCCCACCAAATATACTTTAAAATATAGGCCTAAATGATTCCCGTTCTTGAAGAATTGCCTAACTAAATTGCTCACACACTTGACCTGAAAAAGTGCATAACTGGACAAGTCAGGAAGACACTCTTTTTGATCGGATTATTGAGTTTTTTGTCCTACCAATTCTGCTTTAATTCTTGGACATCCTAACTAGAAGTACGGAGTCAACATATCACTTCTGGAGTGTAGGAGAGTAAATGAACCTTCTACCATACAAAACAGTGTAAATAAGTTGAAAGTGTGGACAGAACAGAAAAAACATGAAAGTAAACCCGATGAAAAGTGTTGTTATGAATATCCACTTCATGCGTGCAGAGATTTCGATACCCACAATACGCATTTATAATCATTTGTTGAGTGAAGTCACAGTTGTGAAATTACTCGGAGTGATAGTACAGAATGATCTAAGGTGGTCAAGACATATAAATGAAATTTTCAAGCGAGCAAATACAAGGCTACACATTGTCCGAATTTTGAAAGGATTCAAGCTTCCTACAGGTGATATAGAATCTGCTCCTATGCACAGCCCTTTGTAGTATAATAATGTGCCTCTGCTTGGCATTCTGGGCTAATAGAATATTTAAAACAAACAGGTCGAAAGAGTCCAAAAACGAATGTGCCGTCTTGTTGTTGGACCGCAGTACCATATCTACAAACATGCACTCGAACTACTGGGTCTGTCGAGTCTTCAAGAAAGACGAGAAAAATTGAAATTTAAGAAAGAAGTAAAATTGAATACCTTGGAAATATCAAATATATTATGTAGCCTGAAAGTTTAACTGTAATATGTATCATATGTATATTTTACTTTTTAAGAATAGACCCTTCAATAAAACTGAAATTAAATATAGCTAGGGGTGGAAAGGGTGGGTGGTGTAGTTTCTTGGAATATATTGTTTTTATGATGATAATCATTAATATTTACGCACTCTGTTTCATTTTGTTCATATTAGTATTACTATTATTATTAATTAATCAATATATTTTGCGGACCCTTAGAAAGAACAAATAAACTTTGTCGGCTGATCTGAAGCGGGTTATCCTCGATCTTCATTCTAATTTTGATATTTTGATTTTCTAGAATAGTCCATGTAAAATATTTTAGTGTTATGTTTCTTTATGTGTTATGATTTTTGTATTTCATATTTTATGATCGTTAATAAAACCGACCAACCAACATTAAGTTTTGGTAAAGCTCAAGTTACACTAGAGTTAGGACCTATCGGAGACTCCCGACAACCACTGGTCGGGAGTTAGTTGTCAGAGGTCGCTAAGAGGTTTTTGACAGTTTTAAAAGGTTATGATTGGTCGATTATTGGCTTCCGGAGCGTTTTGGTTTGCTAGAGGTTTACACTGCTACATCGAAAACCTTTAGCGTACGAAATTGGTCTTGGAAAGGTTTTTCTTGGTATTCGAACGGATGGCGACTGATCACCGACGGGTCTTCCGGACGATATTTGGTTGGGTAAAGGTTGACAGCTGATCGACGAATAATATACAATCACTTGTCGATTGATCCCCATACTTTCGCCGAATGCGGCACATTCTGTAAATATTGTGAGCAATTCAGCCATCGGCTGTCATTCACAAATTGTAAATAACCCATCATTTTGCTTAATTCTGTAAAATGATTATGTAACCCTTTATGGTCAAACTGTAATTCGACGTATGTATCATAGTATTTCTATCGAAACGGGGAATTGTTGACTGTGCTCCTATTACCTTTTAAGATTAGTTTAGAGCAATCTTCTTTTTGACCGTAGTAATATATCAAGAGAAAAGTCGAAACATTAGAATATAGATTTTAAAATAAAGTAAAATATAAAGAAAAATAAAGTACAGAATTATTAAATAAGTAGAATATCAAATAGAAAATTAAAAGGTAGAATGCAAGATGAAATAAAGAATAGGCTATTTAATAGACTAAAACGCATAATTATCATGTCAATGTATATTATAGTGTATAATGGTTGATGTAACAATTTCTCTTTTTTCAAATTAAAGTTTAGCAATACACGAATTTTTACAGTGCACTATTGCAATAATCATAAGCAGGTGAGTTTGTAATTTTTTCTGAGTTCTAATTCGGCTATTATATAGGTGTTGTGCTTTTTTCCCAACGTTGATCCTTCCAACCATAGAAATTAACGCAAGATGCCAGAAAAGTATGCTTACTCATGTCATTAATCATCGATTTCGATTGCTTCAAAATAGACGGAATATTCTGTATCTTTCAATTCTCTTCCAATTTGTTATAGGGAATGGTCCTAACTACCAAATAAGCATTTCCTTGAGTTTGAGTTTGTCTCTCTTTGTTTAAATCATTTCTTTTTCAACTGCCTAATAAGGTTCCCAGTCTTTGTTGACGTGACCGGTTTCAATATTTGAATGGCACAGTTATTACCCAAAGGAAAAAGAAATGTAAAAAACCTTGGATCACCCAAGGTCTTCTGAAATCTATAAATCATAAAAATAAGCTTTATTGTAAATACATTAAGCATAAAAATGAGGCGGATAGAAAGAAATATATAGACTATAAAAACGCCTTGACTAATCTAGTCCGTAATAATAAGAAAAGTTATTATGATGATGTCTTTAAAAATACACAGAGGGATATTCGGAAGACTTGGTCTCATATAAATGATTTACTTGGGAGGGGAAAAAAGGATCCAATACCAGATGAAATGTACCACGGGGAAATTCATTTAAAATCAAATTTAGATAAAGCTGAATATTTTAATAAGTATTTTATTAATTTGCCTGCAAGGATAAGTAGAGAAATTCCACCTGTGCAGACATTATTTGAAGATTATTTGTTGCCTCAGGATAACCCATCCTCTCTATTTTTTAGACCAACATCTGTACATGAGATTGTTAATTTTGTCTTAGATTTGAAACCATCAAAGTCATCTGGCTCAGATGATATTTCTCCTAGAGTTATAAAAGATTGTATGCATGTTATTGCAGGTCCGCTTTGTGATATATTCAATAAGTCAATGTCTCAAGGGTTGGTTCCTGATAAGTTAAAAATAGCAAAGGTAGTTCCAGTATATAAAAAGAATGATCGTAAATGCATTGAGAATTATAGACCAATTGCCTTGTTGCCAATATTTTCTTGAGAAATTAGTCTATAAAAGATTAAATGAGTTTTTGCTTCTTAATGATGTTTTGATCCCCCAGCAATTTGGCTTCCGTAAAAATTGCTCCACTACTATGGGTGTTTTAAATTTGGTAAATACAATAATATGTGCAATTGACAGCGGGAATTATTGCCTTGGTATATTTTTAGACTTGTCAAAAGCATTTGACACAATTGATCATAATATACTCTTAAGAAAGCTCAAACATTATGGTGTTCGAGGTATAGCATTAAATTGTTTTAAAAGTTATTTGGAAAATAGATTACAATTTGTTGTCGTTAATGGTGCCAAGTCTCAATCTAGCAATGTGACGTATGGTGTACCTCAGGGATCTGTTCTTGGCCCATTGCTGTTTTTGATTTACATTAATGATATTATTAATTCGTCTCAATTATTTACATATTCTCTTTTTGCTGACGATACATGTTTGTTATATTCTCACAAGAATGTACACTCTCTTATGCAGTCTGTTAATACTGAAATTTGTAAACTCTTTACGTGGTTTTGTTGTAACAAACTGTTATTGAATACTGGTAAAACTCAATGTGTATTATTTAGGTCTAGAGGGAGGAAAATCCCTGAAAATGTTCATCCCTTAGTTGTTGGTGGTCAACAGATCAATCGCAGTCAACATGTGCTATTTCTTGGTGTTACGGTTGATGAATATTTATCATGGAAAGAACATCTTGATAATGTATGTACTAAAGTGTCTCGCAGTGCCGGAGTAATATCCAAACTTCGTTATTTCCTCCCCCAGTACACCTTAGTTACTTTATATAATGCTATTGTTATGCCTCATTTGATGTATTGTAATATTGCTTGGGGTCACACATTTAGGACCCATGTACATAAGTTGCAAGTACTTCAAAAAAGTTGTTAGGTACATAACAAATTCAGAATATAGTTCACCTAGTACTCCTTTGTTTTTGCAACTACATATTTTGCCTTTTGATGAATTGGTATCTCTTAATTGCTTAATATTTATGTTTAAATGTCAATCACTCCAGTATACATTTTTGACTAATGTGTTTGTGGAAAACTCTTCCATCCATCATTATCATACTCGTCAGAGTAACCTTATCCATCAGTCATACGCCAGGACCCATACTGCCTTAAAATCATTTAGAACTGTCTGTGTTAAAAAGTGGAATAAGTTACCCCATAATATAATTAGTAGCACTACATTGTCTCGGTTTACAATATCTTGTAAAAACACCTTTTCGACAGATTGCTATCAGGTACATGAATGTATACAACAAGATGAGGTAGCCATGAATGAAGTGTACGTTATGTGTGTGTGTGTGTGTGTTTGTGTATGTGTTGTAATTGGGGGTGGGGGTATACTCATCTGCATAATTTGTTATGTTGTTACATTGTTACATACACATGAGTTATACTCGTTGTAAATATGTTACTCCTTGCCATTATATACCTATTGTATAGTTATCTGTGTAAAGGGGCCCCGTTCACAAGCTGTGCTTCACTGGGGTCCCAAACCTATCATTCTTGTGTTCCTTGCTGTTATATCTTGTACCATTGTTTATGTTTGATTTGGTTTGAATAAACTTGAACTTGAACTTGAAGTGATAATGGTGTTTGGAATGAGATCACACACACATATGGCTATTCATTCATAGCTTTAGCCCAAATTGATACAAGAGGATTTTGACAATACTTTTTGAAAAGCTTGCTACTTAGTCATCCGTTGCAGCACAATTGTGAATATGGTATCATTAGACAGGGTATTGGTTACCCGTTACCATGAAATATGATTAATGTCACATAGGTTATAACTGTTTAATTAGAAGCTACCAAATTTTGGGTACACTTGGATGTTCCTAACCCATTGAAAATATGAGGAGAATAATACATAAACAATTTTGATAACAGTTTTTAAAAAAGGTGTTCAAAGCCTGTAGTCTATTTGAGCAATCTGACTCTCCCAAGGTATTGTGCAAAGTGACGAAAGAGGGGTTGCTGAGACCTCTATATAAATGCATGTGAAGGTATTATCAGACTGTCCTTAAAATTGGCACACAGTTATTAACATCCTGTTATTTACATTTAGGTATCAATGTACAAGCTCACTCAGTTTTAAAGCTATGGGAACTTGTAAAGAAACCAGTAGCTAGGGTCTCAAAATAATACACCTACTACCAACCCCCCCCAAAAAAAAAAAATAAATAAATAAATAAAAAATCGGACAAACATAGTCCTAAAAAATCCAACTCCTAGATTGTTTGGTTATTCAACATTTTGAAATTAAATACAAGAAAATATACTCTTTCAGAAAATGCTAAATCTGAAATTTGATCATCCTGACCGAATACACCTTTACACCAACTGAAGATCACACCATGGGACTTGTTTTTTTCTTCTTCTTTTTTCCCCCCTTTTTGGGGGAGGGGGGATGCCTGGTCACATATGCATGAAGAGAGATGAATATAAATAATTTAACAAATCAATACATTTGCATGAAAAAGTAAACAGGAAATTGAAAACTCACCACATATAGAGACAACATAGCCCAATAAATTACATTACAGAGACAAAAAAAGAGAGAGAAAAAATAGCAAATAGTTAGAAATGATGCCTCAAATTTATAATTAAGGAATTTATTACATGAAACAAATTCATATGTTTTTTGTTCTTCAAAATGCCAGGTCATGGAATCTGCATGTATCAGTAAATGATAATGAAGACAATACCTTTTCGGTTGCATATAATATGTTCTAAGTTAAAGACCTTCTCCTATGAAAATACAACTATACTCAATGGAAATCTGATTGGACGTAGTATACAAAAACATACACATAAAATTAATGTTTCATTTCGTTATTGAACAATAAGCAGATAAAGACTTCATTTTCAGCCCCTTCTAAATTTGGGGTAAACGGGTGACATATGAGCCGCTATCGTGATGATGTCACTCAATGTAGAACAGCCAGCTTGATTGTACATCGCGACCGGCCAGCCATGCACATTACAATACGTGCATTCATGGTTGTTTCATCGCAAAGCATGCCGGGACTTATTTCTAGTACTGAAGTAGATTTTCACCTTCGGCGCGATCAGCTGTTTCATTGCCAACAACGGGATTTTTATCCTGTCGAATCAACATCATCCGTTATTCTGTAGTGATTTTCTTTCATTCCAGTATCATTTGTACGGTAAGAAACCAAAGTTTGTGATTTTGCATTTCTATGACGATCCTTCAACCTAAAACACGGGTGTTTAGCAGCTTAAAAGGGCAAACCAGCGACGCAGACTACACACACACACACATTTTAACATATGGGACTACATATTAATATAAAGGGACCCACTCTCATTAGCCCACTTTACTTCGTATTATCAGATTTATTTTTGGAAGGATTGTCATGAAAATACATAATCACAAACTTTGGTTTCTTACCGTACAAATGATACTAGAATGACACAAAATCACTGCAGAATAACGGAACCTGTACAAGATTTTGATGTTGATTCGACAAAATAAAAATCCCGTTGTTGGCAATCGAACGTACAGCTGATCGCGGCGAAGGTGAAAATCTACTTCCGAACTAGAAATATGTCCCGACATGCTTTGCGATGAAACAACCGTGAAGGCACGTATTGTGCGCGAGTAATTCTGTGAACAAGTTTGTGAAAGTTTATGAAAGTTTTGAATCGATTTGAATTCTACAACTATATCCTAAATCTGAATATTAAAGGGAGTGAATTTGATAATGGTTTTCAAAAGTCCGCTCATCGCTATACCTAGTAACAGTAGATTAGATTGATAAATATCGCTTGCCCCGAGTACACATATACCATGATACCATGTCTTTGCAAGCTGGCGCACCGGAGAAGGCTGGCCGCGCACGTACTACAGTTAAACAGGTGCAAGATGTTGTGTGTCCCGACAGTTTGTTTACGTATCCGCACGAAACGGCAATTTGATTTCGAAGAGGTTTACAAGTTATATTTCACAAATCGTTTGAGAATTATGTTTGACAATATTATAAAGCAAATGTTCATGATGGTCGGTGCCATTTAATAAATATCTTTTGTTAAATCCAAAGGCAAAAGAGTGTCCGGACACACGACCCCCATCCTACACTACAGCAATTGCCGTATATTTAGCGTCCGTAGATCGACTCATGATAGCCTCGGACTCGGATAAACTTCTCAGAGAATCTGATAATTTTATTTCAAATTGATTTAGATAATTTACTAATAACGATTTAATGAAACAATAATATAATGATTTAATGTAACAAAAAAACAGTTGAAGGCAGCCCACGATGATTGGCGGGAAATTCAATATTGCAATTCGCAGCATAACGTAGCTTGCGGTACTCCCTATTCGTCATAGTATGAGCCGGCCTTAAGAAAAAAAGTTTAAAAACACCGATCTAGTAGACTAAAGACTGGCGCCCCCCTCCAGCTGACTGGGACCTGCTAGGCCACTAGAGGAGCGAAAGAACGATTTATGTGCACACTGTTTAAGTACATTTAATGGTGTAGATTTATGCTCGGTGTTGAAAGTATCATCACGTGATTTCGTTTAAGGCGGTTGATTGGTCGAATAAGTTTTCACAAAGTGTACGCGCGCTTAATGATTACTTTACACGTGTTCACAGAACAATAATTTATAATAATTTATCATGATTTGTTAAGCAAATTATGACAATGCACATCAATTTTGTGATTTGTATTTTCCTTTGGCAATTATTGACCAATAGATTATTTGTCCGATCTTGTTACAATTACATTAACGTTTTAGCAATAGATATATTGATTATATGATTACTAACCAAGAAACAACATGCATGTGTATTATATATTGGTGTACCAGCCTGTATCCGTCTTTCGGATGGTGACGTTAAAGGTCGGTCCCCAGACGTAAATAATCATATCTGATTGATACACGTCTGTAAAAACCCAATACACACACACACTTAAATATTAATCTTGAATTTACTTCAAATGATCTATAGCTATGAGATGGAGTTAATGCAATGGAGATTTAATAGAATATACTTATTGGTGGACAGTTGCCAACATCGATTATGAATTATCAGTTTACCACTGGTTCTTCTACCCTGGTCGATAAGGGTCGATAATAGGGAATATGGAATGTGGGACCATTAGAAACTTAACCCATAGAAAAATCTCTAATGGATCAACAAGAATATAAATACCAAAAGTGGAATTAAATTTGTTATGATTCCAGATATTAGTGTTAATCTACACCAGTAGGAGTTGTCAAATATTAACACCAAAAGTGGAATTGAAGTTATCTAATTCCAAAAAATGGTGTTAAGTAACACCAGAGGAGTTGTCCGATATAGATACCAAGAAAGTGTTAAATTGAACACCCTTGGTGTTAATTTTAACACTCTGGTTTTTGCAGTGTAAGTACAAAAAATATGTAAATGAGTATAACAAAAGTCACTGTATCTGGGTGTATACAAGTATGAATGGCGATATACAGTATTACGCATAAGGTTCGAATATTATTTTCTCGCCTCTCTTCATGAAATGCTTGTGACAAACTGGTTTATACTTTAAACATAATTTTTTTACTTTATTTATCAATTTCAATGAGTCTTTAGTTTAATCAATAAAATTCTGAGAAGATATGAACTTTCTTTAAGTTAGACCTCTTTATATTGAATGATTGTGAGGATATAAAGAGGTAAATTTGCAATTGCATTGTATTTCTGAACAAAAACATGTATCTGGGGGGCGTTTCACAAAACTTGTCATCAGTGACAAATGACAGTTTTTGTTATAAGCTACTGAAATCCTTGCTTCTGATTGGTTATCAGCAGATTTGTCACTGATTTTTGTCATTTGTCATTGAAAAAGGCTTTGTGAAACGGGTCCCTGGAAGCGACTGGAAAGGATTGATTATGTAGCACATAGACATTAATGTTTACTGTGAGATTTGAAACTCTTAAAATGATAATAAGAAATGGGCTCAGTCTTGATGAAATTCACTTGCTCTTTACACGGAAATGTATATAATTATGAGACTATCCAAACACGTTGAATGAATTTTTGAATCCAAATATTGCAGCTATTTCTTGACGGGTTTTTTCTCCAATTATGAGGTCACTTTAACAGCAGTAATTGTGAGGGACACATTTCGCATGATTTTCTTTCACACTAGCATGTGATGAATTTAGGATTGGGTCGACGCGACGCATTTTATTTCTTAAAATGATGCCGTGACTAAAAAAAAGGTTGACAAAACACTGATTTTGAAGACTAATATCGAGTGCCCCCCTCCCAAGTGACTGTGACCCCCAGGCGCGGATCCAGGATTTCTTAGGGGGCCCAAATTTGAAATTGTGCGAGCCAAATATTGGTACGTAATGGTGACCACTAGAGCAGTGGCGTAATGAGCAAAATTGTTGGGGGCGGGGGGCAGAAGAAGAAAAAATCCGCATCACCATCACTCTTACATGGAGGCCCTGCTGAACGTTTTTCAAAGTGGGTGGGGGGGGAGGTTAAAGTATTAACGATCAGGTAGAGCGTAGCGTAAATTGGCGTGGGGTCTAGGGGCAAAGCCTCGGCGGGGGTCAAGGGGCGGAGCCCCTGAAGCTCAGGGCATTTAATTACGGTCAGATGCGCATATATTTATACCTTATTTGTGACACTGGCAGGACACTAATTGGCGTGGGGTCCGGGGCGTAGCCCCCAGAAGCTCAGGAGTTTTAGGCATTAATTTACCGTCAGCTAAGCATCCAGGGGTCCGCCTTAGGGCCCTAGGTGGGGTCCAGGGGGCAGAGCCCCCAGAAGCTCAGGGGTTTTAGGCATTTAATTATGGTCAGATGAGCTTATTTTTATACCTTATTTGTGACACTGGCAGGTCACTAATTGGCGTGGGGTCCAGGGGGTGGAGCCCCCGGAAGCTCAGGGTTTTTAAGCATTAAATTACGGTCAGATGAGCATCCAGGGTCCACCTTAGGGCCCTAGGTGGGGTCCAGGGGCAGAGCCCCCGGAAGCTCATGGGTTTTAGGCATTTAATTACGGTCAGATGAGCTTATTTTAATACCTTATTCGTGACACTGGCAGGTCACTAATTGGCGTGGGCTCCCTTTTTCCCTTCCTTCTCTCTCTTTTAAGTTTGCTGGGGTAGGGGCAAGGGCCTTTCGGTCCCCCGATCCGACGTTGTTGGCCGAATTAATCGCAACTGATCTCCCTTCTTTTCATCCTTTTATTTTCTTCTTCCTTTTTTGTTCCCTTTAGCTCTCCTCTTCCCTTTCCCTTCCCCTTTTTGGCGGGGGAGGCAAGGGCCTTTGGCCCCCGATCCACAACTTCTTGGCGGGAAAATCGCAACTGATATCCCCTTTTTTCTTTTCTTCTTCTTCTTTATTTCCTTCCCTTTATCTCCTCTTTTCCTTTTTCTTTCCCTTTCCTTCCTTCTCTCTCTCCTTTTTTTTTGCTGGGGGAGGCAACAGCCTGGGAGGCAAGGCCCTTTCGGCCCCCGATCTTCTTCTTTCCCCCTTTTCTTTTCCGCTTCCTCTTCTTTCTTTCCCTTTCTTTCCTCTTTCCCTTTCCCTTCTTTTCCTTCTCTCTCTCTTTTTTTTTTTTTTTTGCCGGGGCAAGGCCCCTGGATCCGCGCCTGGTGACCCCGCTACGCCACGAGCAGGAAAACCCTAATGTGCACAGGGCTACACGGAGCTTTCTTGTTCACAAACAATTGTTCAAGTCCATTCAATAACCGACTGATAAAGCATGCAAAGCAAACGGGCTAACATCAACACAAAGGCCCTTGAATATTGAAACCTACCAGTGCTTTATTTATACGACTGCGGGCTGCGTAACTATGTCAATTTCATTGATGCATTTGAATTCGGATTGAAAGAAAATCAGTATTCCTAGACATATGAATGGCATTATCATTTTTAAATGAATATGAAATATGGAGGAGGAAGTAAACATGTGTACACAAATATGTTGAAGATCCACAAAAAAATCACTGTATCTGGTATATACAAGTATAATTGGCGATAAACAGTGTTACCCATAAAGTTGGAATACTATTTTCTCGCCATTTTTCATGAAATGCTTGTGATAATCTGGTTTATACTTTATACATAAAGTTTATACCTTCACGGAACTTTATTTATCAATTTCTCTGAGTCTTGAGTTCAATCCATAGAGTTCTGAGAAGATATGAAGTGAGTCACATGCATGCATAACACTAGGAAACCACTCTGCCTCTATCTATTGCGCTTTGAGGAGAAACAGACTCTACCGATTGTCGACATTCAGCGTGTTTCTATTAGTTATACTGAAATTATCCGGTTGATTTGTTTTCCGGAAAATAGCGTATATTACCAGAAAATGGACAGTTTCTATCTACGTGTATTAGGGACTTTTGGATTTTACACGACGAGAACGTGGACTGCCACGGTGACATCCTTTTAAGGTAATGTGACGTCCTTTTAAGGCACTGCCGGGCACGGGCCAGTGCCTTGAAAGAATGGCACACGTTGCAGTCCACTACGTCGACGTGCAAATCTAAAAGTCCCTAATATCCGGATAAAGACACTGCTCCGATTTAGCTAGTCTAGTTCTGGACCCTTTTTATTGAATTTTTTATTCGCCGACTATACGCGTTAAGCTGAGTGGTGGCGTGATCCCGAGTGATTGCGCGATCCCCGAGAACCGGGGGGCGTTTCATTAAACAATTAGTCGGTGGTTTTCACCGACTAATATCATTTTCACCGACAATTTCATCATCACCGACTAATTTCCATTTCATGAAAATTTGTCGGTGGAAAACACCGACAAATTTCTGTAAGTCCACCGACTAATTTCAATAAATTTGTCGGTGGCCTTGTACCTCCCGACAAAGTCAATTTACACCGACTAATTAGTCTCAACAACCAAAAAGCAAAATGGCAGCACTCATGAATATCCTAGGGGTGCTGCCCTTCGCAGAGTGTGTTTTCCGGGACCATACAAATCTAGAGTTATATGACGATGCAGATATGTTTAAAAAATACAGATTTACTAGGGAAGGAGTGTTATACATGATAAATGAGTTTAACAATGTGTTACAGCATGCCACAAAGAGGAGCATGGCTCTACCTGCCCATCTGCAAATCTTTGTGGCTTTGAGATTTTTTTGCGACAATAGAAGGGTGGCGCAAGTCATGTACGGAAAGAAAAACCAAGTAAGTATTGCATGCCTTTTTTTTCCTGAAATGAACTGACTTGAGCTTGAAGTCCTATGAAAAGTAGACCCAATGCCATGGCAATCATCAAGACTGACATTAAAATTGTTTGTTTGATTTTTAAAATTTTGGGACCAAAAATTTTACTCCATTCTTTCATTAAGTTTAATTTAGATAACAAAGGTGAATGAATGGGGTCTAACGATAAGACTAAGCGTGTAGATTCAGTCTCCTCATTCACCCAACTTTATTACCTTTTTTTGTTGTTGGTAGAGACAACGAAAAAAAAAAAACACACAACAGCTGAAATTAATGTTAAAGGGCCTTCTCAATTGAACGGACTTTATTAATAAAATAAAATCAGAATGACATTTGTTGTGTCAATTTTCCATCAATTTTCAAAGAACAGACTACTTAATCTAGATCAATAGATCTATATCTAGAGATCTACTTAAACTACTGAGAGAAAAAACCCTCAAAGGTTGAAAAATGCAGTTGAAAATGATGAAGAACATTTACAGTTCATTTTCTAGTATTTGATTTCTGTATCTTCTCATTACTTGCAACTTTTCCTTTTCAACCTCGATTTTTATATTTCAAGTTTCTCCCTCTCAATCTCCAACAGCTCCAGCTGTCCATCAACTGCATTTTCTTTTTTGTCCTTGTTGTTGATGTTGTTGCTGCTGCCATCTCTGTTGTTGTCCAGGTTGCTGCTGCTGGTGCTGCTCTGATGTTGTTCATTTGCTGCTGCTGTTGCTGCTGCTGTTGCTGCTGTTGTTGCTGCTGTTGTTGCAGCTGCTGCTGCTGTTGTTAGTTGTTGCTGCTGAGTCTCTGGAAAATGTTGGTTCTCTTGATGCTGTTGTGATTCAATCAACTGCAATTGGAATTCATATTTATAATGCTATTATCATCTTATGAAAAACATCAACATATTCAATAATTGTTATTGTTTGTGGATTGTAATATTAGTGATGTTAGTGGTATAAGTACTGTTATTATCACTTCCCCTATCATTGTCATTGTTAATCATTGATTATCTATTCTTACAAACAGTGAAATGCAAACATGACACTTTGACTTATGTAGTTATTTCATCATGTCTTGAGCAGAGTAGAATGTATTAATGTCAAAGAATCTCATTTGCAGAAAAGCATTAAATTGGTTTAGTGATGAAGTAGAGACATGTCAATGTGTGTCAAATTGAGCAGTATGCATGGTAAATTTTAGACACAGTGATGAAAAAAAAATCAAAATTATTTTAACTTAAATGTTTCTTTGATAGATATCTAAGCTGTTAAAAATATTAAAAGCAGTGGGGGATTCTCAATACTTGGTGTCCAATTTCTATTATAACTGTTTTTTTAGCACAAGACATGTCATTTAACCCTACTGCTTTACTGTGCATGATCATCACATGATATATACATTTATTTATAAAATTTGCATAAATTATCATATTTAATGATAAAAAAAGACATTAAAAAATAGTAATCATGGATTTTAGTTCTTTACACGATTCCCTATGTATGTGTGGCGATTGGTCATGTCACACCACTGATTGGGGGGGGGGCAGTACAGTAAAGGTTAATGAAAACATGAATGCAGGTGGAAATTAAGCCTGGAAATTTATAATAAAGAATGTTCAACTCACCAAAGAAATTACATTTACGGCTTCGGCTTCACTACCATGTAAGCCCTGGATTCTTTATTCTGGCAGTGCCTCCAGCACTATTTAGAGATGGTCATGGAATTCTGGCCGGGGTCCACCACCTTATAAAATAAATAATATTGAGATTGCTTTCATTAATATTTCACACTTACCATTTCTCAAATAGGTATATTCACAGAAAAGAAAATGCAACATTTCACCTCCAGTGGTTCTTCTTTTTTTTTGGGGGAGTTGAAGTTGATGGTATAGTGGCTATGTTTAGCTATGGATCCAGGATTAAGATTAAGAATTCATTTTGTGTTACAACATAACCATTAAATAATTGTCAGTAGAGCATGTCGTAAATCACTTACTTCTTCTAATTGGTAAAACAGTGATACATGTCTCACAAACTGTGGGTCAGCATATTTTCAGTTTACTGAAGCTATTGTAAATGATAGCAAGAAGTGGTGTAAACTATTCTCCCTTGACTCTTCACCATGTTTAAGCTGCTATCACGATACAAAGGAAGATTTTTAAACTGCCAATGATGAGTAACATAGTGTATACAGCTCCACCAGCACCTGGAAAATCTGACTGCATGACACTTGCTCCTGAGACAATCGTTTTACGTCAATTTCCTACACTGTCAAACCAAATACTTGACTTCATCCCTGGACCCAACACTAGACCCAACCGCCTAACCCTACACCTTTGACCAAATAAAGTGTCGAGCAGTCGTTGCTGGAGCAAATGCCGGGTCGCTCAAAATGCCATGACAGACTCACTTGCTATGAATTTATCTGTTTCTTTCCCTGTTTGTTAAAAACATTGTAATATTTACTATGAATTACCAGTCCATTGTGCTTTGCTCCTATATTGTTAGGCACAAGAGGCCATCGCTTTGAGGTAAGGGGCAAACGTCAAGACTGGAACCTCAAGGCACCCCATCTCTCAACAGGAAACCCTCCTTCTCAATCCCTGGAAAAGAATTAGAAACATTTCAATAAATATTAACCAAATATGTAAGAAAATAAAAATAAAATAGCATTATCTAATATTTTAGTTGTCTTCAATATTTACTTTTCAGCAAAATTTGAAAGTCAATTATTTTTTCTTTTTGCTCGTCATTCCTTTTCATGTACTGGACCCCCCCCCCCTTCTACAAGAACTTCAAATGTTAATTCTAAAAACTAAAAACAGATAATTATATTGGAGGTTAAAATACACTTTAAAGCCGGTCTGTACTAGTTTGGCCAGGAGGAATTGGACCACCTAGCGTGGTCACTAACAGGTGGTTATCTCATCAACTCGGCTCTCAATTAACATAAGAAAAAGAGGATCATGGGGGACCAATGGGCACTGCCTAGGCATTGTTTTCTATATAGAGGAGCAAGTAGCTACAAGCAGTGCAGTTGGGCTTTAAATTAACCCTACAGCAACTTGTTAGTAGACGATACATCGTCGCCTGGCTGGCAGAAGGGCGTTAGCTCAATTTCAGGTAAAAAACGAAGCGTTAAGCAGAAGGGCGTTAGCACTAAATCGCCTGAAACTTTTATAAAACCAACTTTTTCAGGTACCCCCCCCCAAAAAAAAAGTAGTTTAAATATAAATCTTTAAATGCGAATAATTCGAAAAGTAGTTTTCGAGTCAGTTACGCCCTTCTGCCAGCCGGCCGACGACATAGCCATCCCCTGAAAGGATACTTCTCAAACCAGCCCTTTGCATCCCCCTCCAACTTGGCCTTGACCTCACTCATTTCAAAATTTCCTTTTACTTGACAAAACTAAACAGATCAAGTTATAAGATCCAAATATGTTTACCTTCTCTTGTGGTGGTCTGTTCTCTCCAGGACATTTTTTTCAAGCACATACTCAAAGAAGGGAAGCATTTGGTACTGCGACTATATGGTCTCTCTGTAAATTTTCCTGTAAAACTAAAAGAGAGGAGGAATTTGATTCTTACAAAAAAAATCTTAGAATTAAAAAAAATGAGCATTATCGATGAGCATTTGCAGAATTAACTGTGCTATTATAATTTGGATTTTCTCTTTACCAAAAAAGTCCTCTTTCGTTATCTAAAATTGAAATTTATGGTCAATTGCTTGATCTAGATATGTTAGTTGATCTACATCTAGGCCTACATCACATGTACTTGTAGATCGATGTCTCGCATCTAGCATCTGTTCATTAATCTTAACTTATCATGTTCACAACAAAAATAATTTCAGAGATAGAGCCTTTAGAGGCAAAGCCAACAAAGAGATTAAGAAATACACAGGCACCACATCCACACTGTCTATTCAGTCCCGCTCTTGAGTCTAGGCAGTAGGCCTACTCTTGACTAAACTAAATATTTTAATATTGGGGGATAGATCTACATGTCATCGACAACGTGTGTTCATTTGTTATTCAATGCTATACAGCTACAAGTATCACAGTACCTAGAGCCTAGTGGAATCTACTAGACACTGTTTTGTACTTGCAATTTATTGCATGAGTTGCTGCTTCGATACTTAAATTGCAATAAAACTGAAATTTTCGGTTCTAAATTTAGTAAACCCGACATGCAGCCAACTCAGCTCCGCGCTCCGGATAACAGCATCGGATGACAGTAGGGACTGCTGCAAAAATGCCCGGCACTAGCCCGGGCGCTAGACGCAGCTTCGACTCGTGCCTACTGCAAGCGCACGAAACTGGTCAATCACTCGCACACGAGCTCTCATAATCAATCTTTGTTTCACCGTCGGAAAAGTATTCAAAATCAACAAGCACATAGATGTCGAGTTGTGAATTTTATTCTTCGTATTAGGGAATAAATATGACTTGTACTTACGGGATTTCTACGAAAAACCATTTCAGCACAGAAGTTGGGATCATTGTATGATGATTGTCGCAGATAGGTAGTGGCAGACGACGGAAGCAAGATAAAGCTACTGCGCATGCGCGAAGTGGTAGACTCGCCGCTAGCCGCTACGCTTGATCATTATAATACAAGGCCCTTGTCAGAGAGCTTCGTGAAACGGTTTTAGTCAGCGCTGACTAAATTTCAAATTTAGTCAGCGCTGACAAATTTAGTCAGCGCTGACAGTTGTCGGCGGACAAATGTTGATGAAACACCCCCGGTCCGGAAAAGCTCAACGCTGACGTCACTCCCTGAGATTTTTCAGGGAGAGCTAGCTAGGCCGCGCCTCCCAGCCAAAGCGCTAGTCTTTGCTTGCCATCATTTTGAAGTAGTAATGGGGAAATCTGGTATGATCTAGTGATAAAATGATTTAATATTCCTTTAAAAAGTTCTATGTTGCATCAAAATTAATGTTCAATTTAAATTAGATGTATGATGGTCATTAAAACATCCTCTTTTAACATTATTTCCTCTAAAGATACAATAAGGTCTGAAGATATAAACTACTGTGTTATATATATATATATATATATATATATATATATATATATATATGCATGCATAGTGTATTATAAGTCGATGGTGCACACGCTGTATGTAGGCTAGGCCTAGCTACACGTACTAGAAACAACAGTCAACACCCATTGCATATCCAACTTCCAAGTTTCTTCGAACTATACTAGCTCTGTCACATCACATGTGATTACGATTGCATATAATTGTGACTCTATTACATTGACATGTATAATACCTACACTGCATGTATTAAGAATAGGTACTGATTGTAGTTTTTGTACATGTATTTCAAACGACAAAGTCATAATTTATGTCCAATTCTGACACTTTTTCAGTTTGGTGTAGCACCTGTTTTTTTTTATCTTGAGCAACATTCGAATTACAAAAGTGATGTACAAAATCATTCAGTGAGACCTTATTATCGTTTTGCTTTCCAAAGTTAACACTCAAAATTTCCAATACTCTTGTGGATTTGTTTTTTTAATATTTTATCTGAGATTATCATTTAGAGATTTGCTGTATAAATTCATTTTTCTACGAAGCAACCGTATGTATATCCCTCGCTGCTTTACAAATTTCACCATTCATTTCTTCTATTTGGCTCAGATGGCTCACCGTTCTTTTACGCCTGAATTTTTTCAATTCAATTTATTTTATTCAATTTATTTCCCTATATATGCATTCAATTTGAATACATTACGAAACTGCTCTATTGTGAATGATGATTCAAATACCGGTAATGGATGACTCGATCCATGATTGGTAACAATACATTTCATGTCATCCTGCATCATGATAAACATGTACTTTCTCATTAGAAAATGTCCATTTCAGGTTCACTTTAAACACATTATCAGATGTGTGAAATGTACTAAGTCATTTCTACTCAACTTTCATAATTATTTGAATTTGGAAGGAAAAAAATTAAATGAAGTGGGTGGGGGAGGGGGAGGCTAAAGTATTTACGATCAGGTAGAGCGTAGCATAAATCGGCGTGGGGTCTAGGGGCAAAGTCCCGGCGGTGGTCAAGGGGCGGAGCCCCGGAAGCTCAGGGCGTATGGACAATTAATTACGGTCAGATGAGCATATTTTTATACCTTATTTGTGACACTGGCAGGACACGAGCATTCAGGGGCCCGCCTTTGGCCTTAGGGCCCTTGGTGGGGTCCAGGGGACAAAGCCCCCGGAAGCTCAGGGGTTTTAGGCATTTAATTACGGTCAGATGAGCATACTTTGATACCTTTTTATTTTGTGACACTGGCAGGTCACTATTCTTTCTTTCTATTTTTCTTCAATATACTTTTTCAAAGGGGCGGGGGAGCCCCCGAGCCTCGCCTTTCCGCGGGCCCTGACATGTAGGCCTCTAAATAAGCATATTTATTGCATGACTGTAAATTTGGGGATTTGTCATTTTCCAACAAACGCATAAAAAGAATAATTTACTAAAAAGTGAGGACAAATCCTGGAAAATTATGTAATTTTCAGCAAAATGTGTAAATCACTAGTATCGAATAAGAAATAAACCATGCTTAAATTCTATTTCGGGGCAACTGCAGTAAATTGCACCTGAAATTGCATCATGCGCATTATAAGTTCCAAACGCTTTCTTCCATACAAATACACAAAAAAGTTCCGAAAGCTTAAAGGTATAGACCAGTTCTGGTCATGCGATTGCATTGTGAAAGAAACGTTGTGAAATCGATCGGAAAAGGTTGATCATCTAGCATATAAGTATTGGTGTGTACTGCAAGGTCCTGGTATCATCAAAATGATAAGAAAGTTGGCCCAGTCCTGGTAAAGTTACAAGCACTGTACACAGAAAGATTTTTTTTGGTATTTATAAGGTGTTTATTTTCTCAATACCAGAGGCAGTACATATAAACGAAATCAAGCAATTTACATCATACTCAGAATAATCAAAATACAACCCAAAATAATCCAAATACAATTCAAAAGTATAATTCTTAACATCAATTGCTAAACAAAACAAATCTTTCATACATTTCGTTATTCGTTTAAAACAATAATAGTGATAGTAATAATGATAAAATACTTAGTCATTTCATGTTCATTTTGTGCTTCTTTAATAAAATAAACTACGCACAGTACTACCTCTGAAAAGAGAAAAAAAAACTCCCCCAAAAAAAGAGATAAAGATTTTAAAAAACATCCAAAAACAACCCCCCCCCCAAAAAAAAAAAAACAACAACAACAAAACAAAACAAACCATAACAAAACAAAAACAAAAAACAAAAACAAAAACAAAAACAAAAACAAAAACAAAAAACAAATAGATATAAACATAAAATAAAGAAATACTGCTGGGATAGAGGGCTGGGAAGTTGCTTGTCGGAAATTCATCATGTTGAGCCCACCTTGCGGATAGTCTAAAAACATGATGCTCTTTTTAATTTTGCCCTTACTTCTCAACAAAAAATCAAAATCTATTTCTTCAATTTCGCTATACACCCATTCTGGAACTGGCATCAATGATGATAAATATATAATTTGTGAATAGCCATATACTTTCATTTATTGAATTTTCCCCATTAATGTTAAATCACGCTGCTTCAACCACGTAAAAAGTTTTTTTAATCTGAGCTAAAATTTCAATACACATAACAAATGAATATGGAGAGAGGGGATCTCCCTGCCTTACTCCTCTTTCAATCTTGAAATAACCTGTTGATGTGTATCCATTTATAACACAACCTTCTGCTTTAGTATTAAAAATATTAACCCATTTACAAAACATCTGTCCAAAATTAAATGATTGTAAAACCTTATATAAAAAATAAATGTGAATCAGAATCAAATGCTTTTTCAAAATCAATGGCTACCAAAAAAGCGTGTTCTCTGTAAAAAGAAGTATTAAAAATCATGATAATTCCCCTTGTTGAAGAGCTTCATTAAAAGATGCAAGAAATAGATCTCCAATTACTGGCCAAAATTTCTGATAAAATTCTACACTTAAACTATCATTTCCTGGAGATTTCATATCTTTTAGTATTTCTATGCATTCCCTTTCTACGATCGTTTCCTCACATGAATCTCGTGATATGTTATTCAATTTTGGCAGGTTATTAGGAAAGAAGTCCAAAGTGTCATCTTGTATAGAATTTATTTTGCTATATATAGGTGCCTATAAAATGATTTTATTCTTTCAATAATTTCTTTTTCGTTAGAAGTGGTATTTCCATTTATATTTAATTTCTTTATTATACTCTTTTTCTATTTGATTCCATTAACTGTTTGAAGAATGCTGTATTCTTTTCTCCACATTCATACCATGAGGATCTTGACCGTACTTTCAACCCTTCATTGATGTAATCGTGGAGTAAACTTAGTTGTTGTTTCTTAGTTTTCAAATTTTCGAAAGATATAAATTGGACTATAAAATTACGCCATCACGATATCTATCCAGTCCAGATGGATATGATAATTTACCAAATATATCAATTAGTAGGCGGTTTCCCGGCAAAATTTGTATCATCAAAACATAGTCAAAACATATTATTTCACATGATTGGTAATTAGAGCTTCCATTTCATTTTTTGAGAGGGGGACATTTACAAAACTGGTCTATACCTTTAAATGCATACTATTTCACAAGATGTAATAAAACAATATGAATAATTCTAATGATACACTTACATGTACATGCAAATGCATGATCATTTTGCGTTTCTTTCTGCCTGCAAAATAGTTTTCTTCTGCATTTTGTTTTGTTGCTGTTATGAGTATCTATTCATATTATTATCAAACAGGAATAAATAAATAAATACATTTGTTCAATGATAGTTGTACAATGATGATAGAAGAAGCAATAAAAATCGCAGCTGATCTTTCCTTATTTTCCCCCTTTTCTTTTCTTCTTCCTCTATAATTTCTTTCACTTTCTCTCCGCTTTCCACTTTCCCTTCCCTTCCTTCTCTCTCTCTCTCTCTCTCTCTTTAACCGAGGGAGGAGGCAAGGGCCTTTCGCCCCGATCCACACCTTGTTGGCGGGAAAATCGCAACTGATCTCCCCACCTTTCTTCTTCCTCTTTGTTTCCTTTCCTTTGTTTCCTCTTCCCTTTCCCTTCCCTTCCTTCTCTCTCTTTTAAGTTTGCTGGGGCAACGGTCTTTCGGTCCCCGATCCACACGTTGTTGGCCGAATTAATCGCAACAGATCTTTTCTTTTCTTCTTCCTCTTTTTGTTCCCTTTTAGCTCTCCTCTTTCCCTTTTCCTTTCCCCTTTTTGCGGAGGGGAGGCAATTAAAGGCCTTTGCCCCCGATCCACAATTTGTTGGTAGGAAAATTGCAACTGATATCCCCCTTCTTTTCTTTTCTTCTTCCTCTTTATTTCCTTCCCTTTATCTCCTCTATTTCCCTTTTTCTTTCCCTTTCCTTCCTTCTCTCTTTTTTTTTGCTGGGGGGGGGAGACAACAGCTGGGAAGGCAAGGCCCTTTCGGCCCTCCCCGATCTCCTTCTTTCCCCCTTTTCTTTTCTGCTTCCTCTTCTTTCTTTCCTTTCCTCTCCTCTTTCCCTTTCCATTCATTTCCTTCCTTCTCTCTCTCTCTCTCTCTTTTTTTTTTTTGGCGGAGGGGGAGGCCAGGCCCCTGGCCCCGCCCCTGGATCCGCGCCTGATGGCAAGATATACATAAGTGAGTACAATAATAGTTAAAGGTAACAATAATGAAAGACAGTACCTATCATTCATATTGAATACAAAAAGTATACAAGCAATTTAACACCAGAAAAATAATTGACAATAATGTCTTAATTCTTACATCCCCTGGGAGAATAATCTGCCCCAATTTATTACTTAAAGTTATATAGTAAAATAAGTACTAACAAAACATTTAAAGATTTGAAGATTAAAAGGTGTGCACTGGATAAATTTCTTGATCACCCTTAATTTTTTTAAAGACAAAAGATCAAAAGTATCCTCCTGGTATTTCACAGTTGAATTCTGAAATGATTCTCGACTGCATGCAGTTGAAATTAATGCCCCACGCAAGATCTGAAATATATTGCTCATAATTTATATGTTAATTCATACTAAACAAATTTTTCCAAAATTGATATCTTCACCTGCCCATAAGAATTCTCCAACAATGCTTTTATTAACGAGTGGAATGTTGGGTAAAAATATAACTTTTTTGACCCCTTTTCTGTCAGATTTTCTATAATAGTGAAATGCGAAAACTGCATCAAAATATTTCTGAAGTGCTTGTGCCCACACTGAATACAATAGCACTGTAATCTTTTCATATACCGTGTACATAACTATCTGAAATTGAATGTTTCTCACTATCCATGCACATGTACACAGAAGACAGGGTTATATGTCTCTAATGTATGTTCACGTTTCTAAATTTATTGCCTGACAAACTGGTGCTGCCGGTATAAAAATCAAGGGTGACAGAGATTGGAAATTGTAAGAAGTTACAAATGTAGGCCTAAACGCCAATTATTTCCGTTTCAGCAACTCGTTTCCCGGCTTGTTTCTTGCACGAAAATCTCAGTATCCAACTCGAAAGCATGCACACAATACATATCGTACATGATATACACTGTGTGTACGATTAGGGATCCCACGTGCAAAAACATAAACATCGCAAGCGAACTGTTTGATTGACGGTGAATTCATGAATATTTATGAACCCCTTGTGTGTGAACTTTTGACCCCTATCGTCAGCGTTGAGCAATAGGCCAGTTTCGGCGATTACGTAATGCGCGGTTACTGTAACTAGGTTCGTCAAGCTTTGCCGTATCGCCATTTTGAATCAGTGCGTTTTGTATGGGACTGTCGGTTTTTTCCGTTAAATTTCATTAATATTTTTCTATCGACGCCGCGTCTGTATATTCGAATTTCTGTTTTTGACGAAAATGTCTTCCAACTTGCCGTTCAACAAGTTGAATATCAAGCAGCTGCAAGATTTTCTTAGAAAAAGAGGAGTTTCGTGCACGGGATACAACAAGGAAAGACTCGTTAGATTAGCGTCCGCTGTAACGGACATTAGCCTCCCCGTCGACCCGGACTTATCGGGCCCGTCTCACTCGGTAGACGCTACGTACTGTGCGTGGGAAACTCCAACGTGCAGAATTTTCGTTCAGTGAACCAGCAGACCTCCCCGGTTACACTTCTAAGTTTGACGATATTCCGGACTTTGGGATCTATGACATATTCAATTATTTAGTAGAAAATAGAGCGGACTATGATCGTCGAAAACTAAAGGCTTTTAAGAGTTTTGAGGACTATCGACTATTTGCCGATTGAAATGTGGAAAAGCTTGAAGCCTTGAGGCTTGAGAGTTGAGTACAATCCCCTCTCGGCAGATGGCGACTCGTGTGTTTTTAGAGCACAGGTCAAACCGACGCAAAAAGACAGAACAAACCAACTTGAACAAAAAGAAAATATATATACTATAAATATCAAACAAACAAAAGTAAGAGAAAATGTAATAACAAATTTATGTTTAAAATGTTTTTAAAAAAATAATAAACTACTTGCTAATTAGTTCTTGAATGGCGAAGGTCCATAATTATAATTACTATTATTTTATGATAATCATGCAAACTTCCTAATCTTATTTAAATAATTATTATTCCCCATCCTGATTCTTCTTCCTTGCGTATGCATGCCCCCCATTTAGGGTACGCGTATGCATGTTCCCTCCATTTGAAAGCACCCTATCTCATGCAGTGTTTTTATCATTATTTATCACTCTTCCTTTCCACATTCTTCTTCCTTGTCTCATCATTCAGATTGTTTTTTTTTCTTCATTTTTCCCTATTAATTATCTATTTATCATTATTCATCATTCTTATTCTCTGTCATCGGACGACATTATTTTATAAATATTTTTTTATAAAGACCTATTATAGTGTCATTATTTCTCGTTACTAGTGTTAATATTATTGATTCTGTGTTCACTGTGCATGCTTTTCGTTATCCGTTTCTCGGCCGCCTTGAAATGGTTCGTATCGAGGCGTTTCACAAACATTTTTTAATCCATAAAATAATTTGGTTTCATTATGAAATGGTCTATTGAATCAGGATTGAATCGTGCCTACACGTACACGTACACGTGGTACGCGCGCGCACGCACATTCTTCTGCAAGCAGAGGTGACTGTGTGTGCGAACGGGTGGGAAATAGTTCATCTCTGCTTCATTTTGATTTCTACGTCCAAATTTGTACTCGGTTTCAAGCTAAGGTAATGCAAAATTGAATGGAAATTACCGATATCGGCGAACTGATATGTTGGTTCTTCGCCTTCTGTTTCATCACTGGCTTTCAAGCCAATTAATGTCGCATGTATCATCGACCTCCGTTCATTTTTGAGGGGTATCGTGTGTTGCCTGTACCGGGGACTTGGCCGAACAGGTTTGGCTGTAAGATGTGAATTGCTATTGCACGTTCCGTAACAGCAATTATGCTTTCCCATTATTCTTGCCTAAAACTCAGCGATTTTAAAGATCTAATGTATGAAGAAATAAATCACATCTCAAAGATATGTATTATTCAAGTTTGAAACTGCCTCCTTTTTCTTCTCTCTCTCAAAATAGCGAAAGCAGACAATACAATCACACCTCGAACATAGCAAACACAGTATTGTACGCACACACAGTGTAGGCTGCTATGCACCGCGACGTCTTTGTTTGACCAACCCTCCGATTACGTAATGCGATTTAAAGGTCTGTGAATACATTACGAAACTGGCCTATTGCACTGGACCCTTTTCCGGACCGGTTCTCGGGGATCGCGCAATCACTCGGGATCACGCCACCACTCAGCTTAACGCGTATAGTCGGCGAATAAAAAATTCAAAAAAAAGGTCCAGAACTATAGACTACGATTTAGCGGGTTAATAGGCCGTGAATATTAGCTCATCGAACTTTGGCTAAGGTCATCGCAAAGTATATGGGACTGCTAGGTTAACTTGGGATTTTAGTGTCGTATCCCGGATAATGGCTTCTCATAGAAACACGCTGAATTTTCACAATTTGTTTTCGAGTCAATAATGTTCACATCTCTACTGTCTCTACGTTCGCTAACTGAGCGGACAGCAGTTCAACTCATCGCGTGGCTGCAGTGACCGAACGTCATAGAGGTGGATCGTATCTTCGTCCGTAAAACGGTTTTATGAGGACACTTTGTATAATTGGAGTGACTGATTGGCGATATCGACAGTATTTCAAATATTCACCACGTTTTATCATTGCGATCAACTAACAATTGTAACCATCATCGATAATTAGCCAGCATATTAATGGACCCTACTTTTCTAATCAGTGGAATTAACCAGTTAACACAATGAGATATAGGAAGGTGCTGCTTATGACTATTGCGTACTGCATTGCTACTACCTTTACTATCATTTACCAAAACTGCTCCACGTTTTGTCGATTAGAAAAATTCACCGAAGGAAGTTTACCACCAAGGGCTGTTTTTTCAAATGTGACAAACAGAAATGTCAACGCTGTAGGATATAATGTCACGGCACAAATACCATCTGAACAGAAACCCAATCCGGTTCCATTGCGCGGATGGCAGAAAAATGTACACTGGGAGCCAGGAGCTGAACTGGATATATATGACTTTTTAATCAATCCTGTCGATAAGTGCAACGCTGGAAAAGATAATATCACATTACTTGTCTTAATCAAATCAGCACCAGGTAATAATGATCGCAGGGATGCCGCTAGACAGACGTACATCAGTGGGGCCGCGAAATTTAATATGTCCACGAGGATGCTTTTTGTCGTAGGAGATTCCGAAGCACAAGACGAGAGGAAAAACATTCAGGAAGAGGCCCGAAGACATAGAGATATCCTGAAGGTGGGCTTCCATGATGGTTATTACAATCTCACCATCAAACTCGTCATGGGGTTTAAATGGGCCTTGCAATTTTGCAACAACAGTGAATTCTTGATGTCAATGGATGACGATGCCATGGTTGATATCGTGACCCTGGTCAACGACCTCGAAGCTTTACCTCCGAACAATCAATCTCAATTCGTGCTGGGATATGCGGAAGAGGGGTGTAAGCCAATTCGTAACGTATATAGTAAATGGTACATACCAGAGGACCTCTACCCAGGTAAGACGTACCCTCCATTTCCATACGGGCATGGGTATGTTATGTCACATCACGTAGTCGAAAAAGTGTATCTGATATCCAAAGAAACCCCAGCGATGATACCATTTGACGATGTATATTGCGGTATACTCTTGAACAAGTTAAGCGTCAGAATCGTAGACCGATCTACATGGTTTAAAGACCGCCACCCTCAAAAGAAAGAACAGGAATATTTAAAGATTGAGATATCACTCCAGGAAATGGAGAAAGCTTGGAAAGGTTTTGAAGAAGACTTTGAAAAGTAGACTTCTCGGCCCCGTCTCATAAAGATTTGCGATTGATCCGAATCAGTCGCAAATTTGCAGTCTCCTATCGCTTATGTATATAGCTGCGATTGATATCAATCGTAAATAAGTTGCGATTAATTGCAGCTATTTATAAGACAGGGCCCTGGTTTCCAAATATTATTGGGCTCATACATTTATAAAATCAATATCGGATTAATTATTATATGGGCCATTATTGTAAGGTGACACAAATTTGATAAAAATTAAGTTCAATCCTGCAATTTTTTAATCGTTTATTCTTGAAGACTAATGCCTAAACTTACATGAAGCAAAATTGTTTGAAAATTGAAGTTCCAATTAATTTTAAAGGTACTATGTCCCATTTGCAGGCCAAAAAATGAAAAGGTTAAATTCCAACGGCATTTGAAAGACAATACTAATTTAGAACTTCCCTAAAAAGGGGGCTTGAAAATGTCTTTAAGTGGGAAAATAACGACTATTAGTTGTCGAATCGACTTAGGAGCTATAGAGCCAGTAAGTAATAGTCTGATTTTTCAGACCATTGTACCGAATGGTCGTACGTTTTATGCTGCGCAAAGATTCAATCAGTTTAATTTTGGCCATTACAAGAAGTGGGTTATTGATGTAGACAAATGCTCATGTACCCTTTACAGCTCATTTTATGTATGTTATTACCAAAGATGAAAAAGCCAGTCAGTCACTCAATAGTGTCTGACAGTGAAGTCTAGCAAGTAAACAGGTTTCTTGCATAATTTGAATATTAGGACACTGCTAACGTTTAAATTTCACAGATAGGACATACATGACATATTCATAATTCCTGCAAAGTTCTACAGAATTTGATGTTGGCTGCAAAAGGGACATAGTATCTTTAATATGCTAATATATATGCTAAAATATATACGATGAAAATTATATTGGCATGAATTCAAGTATAAAAACACACACACTTTTTCCACCACCTGATTGAGCTTTGATAGTTGTCACCAAATCATACTCTTCCTCGGTCCCTTTGTAAGTCATTAAGCTGATGGGAAACGAAAATTTGATTAAGTTATATGTAATAATTAATATGCATAATTGAGTCAGAATAATAAGTCTCATGCTTTGTTACCAACATTTTATACACGTGACCTCAACACAGGAAAGGTTTATGCTATTTGAAATTTATTGTAGCTATTTTGGGACCTTGAGGATGAATAGATAAAATTTGTCGGTCGATATGAAGCGGGTAATCCCTCTTCATTCTATATTTGATATTTTGTTTTCTAGAATAGTCCATGTAAAATATGTTAGTGTTTTGTTTCTTTATGTGTTATGATGTTTGTATTTCATAGTTTATGATCCTTAATAAAACCAACAAACCAACCAACCAACCTACATTAAGTCTTGGTAAAGACTAAGTTACACTAGAGTTATGACCTGTTGGAGACTCCCGACAACCACTGGTCGGGAGTTAGTTGTCAAAGGTCGCTAAGAGGTTTTTGACAGTTTTAAAACGTTATGAGTGGTCGGTGATTGGTCTCCGGAGTGTTTTGGTTGGTTAGAGGTTTACACTGCTGCATCGAAAACCTATAGCGAACGAAACTGGTCTTGGAAAGGTTTTTCTTGGTTTTCGAACGGATGGCGACAGTTTTCAGACTGATTGGCGACTGATCACCCGGGTCTTCCGCTCGATATTTGGTTGGGAAAAGGACGACAACTGAACGACGAGTACTACACGGTCACTTGTCGATTGATCTCCAAACTTTCGCCGAATGTTCCACATTCTGTAAATATTGTGAGTAATTCAGCCATCGGCTGTCATTCACAAATTGTAAATAAACTAATAAAATAATTGATTTTATATACCTCACTTTAGAAATCTAGCCATCTGATTGGTCGAAATTGGAGTCGTGATTTCAAGCCATGCCCCACTCACACCCACTCACAGGGAATAGCTAGAGCCCACAGGGAATAGTTAAAAGTTTCTACCCTCATCCTGATCCTCCTGCGATCCCCATTGGTTTACTTAGTTTGTGCGGAGCGCAAGCGGCATTCCATGCATTTGTTGTGCGATTAATTTGGGTTCTACAAACACAGCGCAGACGACCGCCTATAGATCTACATGTAATGACGAGATGACGCCCCTTTGTAAATATAGAGATAGACCTGCTCTTTCATATGACACCTCATTTTTTTAGTATCTTCTTCAGGATCATAAGCAATGAAGGTTTGATTCTGGATTTTTAATTTATTACTTCCACCAATTTGGCATGATCGCACAATGCACGTAAACTGCATAGGGTTATAATGCGTGCAATGTCAATGACCAACTGAGCTACCTAGTACCTGCAACAGTTCAAGTTTATCAACACAGATTTGATTACCATGATTGACCTTGTATTCTATGACCCTATTTTCAGTATATAAAAGTTATAATGACTGCTTTAATATTCGAGGCATAGTTGTTTTTGCTTCGGGAGGTTACATCGTGCTATCACCCCTCGGCACGCCTCGGGGTGATAGCACGATGTAACCTCCCCTTGAGCAATAAAAACAACTATGCCTCTCATAGCAGTCATTATTATTATAATGTAACCCTATATGATCAAACTGTAATTCGACATATGTATCATAGTATTTTCCATCGAAACAGGGAATGGCTGTGCTCCTATTATTAAAAAAAAATAGTTTAGAGCAATCTTCTTGACTGTAGAAATATATCAAGAGAAAAGAAGAAAGATTAGAATATAGATTTTGAAATACAGTAAAATGTAAAGGGAAAAAAGTACAGAATTAAGTAGAATATAAAATGCACTAAAAAGCAGAATAATCATGTCAAAGTATATTATAGTTTATGTTGGTTGATGTAACAATTTCTTTTGTTTTCAAATTAAAGTTTAGCAATACACGAATTTGCACAGTGCACCATTGCAATAATCATAACCTGGTGTGTGTTCTTATTCTATTATTATATTGGTGTTGTGCTTTGTCCCAACGTTGATCCTTCCAGCCATAGAGATTAACGAAAGATGCCAGAAAAGTATGCTTACTCATTTCATTAATCATGACCCTAGATCTGACGTCAGCTTTTACACATATCACCAATAGCATTGAGTCTATATATGACCTCACACCGTGAATTCGATTCCTTCAAAGAAGACGGAATATTATGTATCTTTCAATTCTCTTCCAATGTGTCATAGCGAATGGTCCTGACTACCAGAATAAGCATTTCCTTGAGTTTGGGTTTTTCTCCTTTTTTAACCTTTTCTTTTTTAACTGCCTACCTGTACAAGTCAATGTAAATAAGTGATAATGGCATTTGGAATGATATCACACACACATAATGGCTTTTCATTCATTGATTCAGCTCAAACTTAGTACAAGAGCATGTTGACATTACCTTTTGAAAAGCTTGCTGCTCAGTCATCCGTGGCAGCACAATTGTGAGAATGTGATCAGTAGACAGGGTATTAGTATACCAAAAATACACAGCAGTGAAGGCATTAGTAAGAATTACCCACACAAGGTACCTTTAGTCAGGTGGCTTAGCGTCAAATTTATCGATTATCGTTGCTTGCCGGATAAAGCACCATTTTTGGTACAGGGCTTCCTTAGGACCTACTAAATGATATTAGGCTAGGAGCCCCCGGCAAAAATTTCAATTTAAGGGTGTGGGGCGGGGGCGTCTTTTTGGAGCCCCCAACTGATTTTATAACATTGATTTGTTGTTGTACAAATGCCATTTTTGGTACAGGGCTTCCTTAGGACCTACTGAACGATATTAGGGTAGGAGCTCCCGGCAAGAATATCATATAAGGGTGTGGGACAGGGGCGTCGCCTCGTAGTCCACAAATAATTTGTAAGGTAATATAACATTGTGTTTTTGTTGTACAACGCCATGGGGCCCCCAATCACAAATATATAAATATTTATGCCGGGGCTCCTACCCTACCATCATTCAGCAGGTCCTAATGAAGCCCTTCACCAAAAATGGCGTTTGTACAACAACAACTCAATGTTATATTACCTTCTAAATTATTTGGGTTCACTCTCCTTTGCACCAAACACCAGACGAAAAAGAGATGCAGCAGAGTCCTGGGAAGGATTTCACTAACATTGCCCAGCGATTAATCGCCCAACCCATCGTTCGGAGTCGACACATCGCAGCTGCGATGCGTTTTATCATAGGATTTTACAAATCCCGTCGTAGCAGCGATGCATTTTTAGTGAATAAAAACTTCTTGAACGAGGATGGGGGGTCAAGCTCGTGAGTTAATTTTTAATTTTAGTCCGCGACCTTAGTCTGCGATTATTGATGATCTTCGGGTGATATCTGAGATTTTACCCCACTAAATGGAAGTCAATGTTTATCAAAATATCAGTAAGGTAAGAGGATTCATGACTGCACATTATGTTGTAATTAAAATGATACTTTGATTACTTTTCATTATTGGGGCGTTTGATTTTGTGATAATTACTGCCAGACACCATAACTGCGGCGGTGGGTTGCGGTGCTGGTTGTACGGGAGTGAATAAGAAAACCTGTATAAAACTAAAAAGAGATACTCTAATATGACTTTAATTTAACCCATTAGTAACACGATTAATTTTCACTTTTCGAATACATCGCTTCTGTATGTAAACTCCCACTTTCTCCCTTCACCGTTGTAATTATCAAATTATGCAACATATTGTTGTTAATTTAGTGTACTTCTAATATGCATTATTATTATGCTTATGTGATAAAATTATGTATTTCTAACACATTTTCCCCCTTTTTTCGTATACGAGAAGTTTTTACTCATGTATGTATTTTCACTTAATATGTCACAGTTGACTTTTGTATAGATAATGTGAAATGTAGTTGGAAAGATTTTATTTCAGTATTTCAGCCTTTGCTACTGTTAATAACACATCACCGATAAAATAAAGGCGGGGTTGAAACCGGAAAAGGGGTGGGGTGGGGTAGTATAGAAATCCACGGGGGCGTGTCACTACATTGTTACATCATTTTTATGCTGGTGTAAAATGTATTCGTATACCCGTCCTATGCCCGTACAAATAATTATAATGATTTACTGGAAATAAATAAACAAATTAGTAAACTGTAACATAACTTGTATTAGGTGCGGGACGTTTACAAGTAATTTGAAAGATTCACCTCACAGCCGAAAAACCAACAATGAGTCGATTTTTTCTCTCCAAACATCAATTTAATTCAATTCAAGTTCAAGTTTATCTTATTTAATACTTTCATTGAAAATATATCAAATTAACTACTTCAATGCTATTTTTCTTCAAAAGCCAACATTGAGCTGGCGGCCATTTCAACATCGGGCCAGAGTCAGAATTTTATGTTGGCCCGACGTCGGGCCTACATTGGGCTGGCGGACATTTTAACAACGAGCCAACATCAGAATTTGCTGTTGGCCCGATGCCTCAAGATAAATTTGACCCACCGTTGGCCTAATGTCATGTTGCTAGCTGAGATCATCCTAACACAGACACAGACACGCACACACACGCACACACATGCACACACTCCCTCTATGTCTTCATCTACACCTCTCTCTCTCTCCTTTTCTCTCTGTCTCCCCCAGCTCTCTGTCTCTTTCCATCTCTGTGTCTCTTCTTCTCTTTCTTTCTGTCTCCCTCTCTCCCTCTCTTTCTCTCCCTCCACTCTGTCTGTCTCTATCTCTCTCTTCCTTTCTCTCTCTCACACTTGAGCGATTATTGTCATTGTCACTTTACTCATTTTAAAAACAACAATATCGATCAATTTGTGGGTTTCTATAGTACAGACAGCTTACATGCATTGGAAGCATCTTACCTCATTTTCTACATTCTATCCTGATGTGTGTCATAGATGTTATATTACCTCATTAGCGATATTAAAATAATTTGCACCATTCCCCCTCTTCCCCCGTATATACCCATTGCAACTATAATAGTATATTTTAAAGGAAATTACCGTTCAATCAGTACAGTTCTCAGAAGATATAAACTTTATTAAGAATAAATCATATTGTCGCAAGCATTTCATAAAATAGAGGTAAGATAAATAATGTCCACTTCATGGACAACAGTGTACTTAACTGCTTACAGTGCAAGTTCAATCTATACCGGTATTAATATGGTTGTCACATAGCTAATCAAGACGTGACATGGGTAATTTCGCAAAGCCAATGTGTTGCACAAAGCAATCCTTCCGTCGGAGGTTGGGCAGGGGTAAATACCCCCATATTAACTTTTTTCTTTCAATGAGTAGAAGAAGCATTGCATTGATCACATCAAGCCTGCTCTGACTGAATTGGATTTAATTCCAGGAGTGAATTTAAAACCCTGCTACTAACGTTCAGGGCCGCCAATAATCTAGCTCCTGGATACATGACTTCCTTCATTGAACAGCGCTCTCTCCGTCCTGGCTTGCGCTCTTCCGGCCCCACTCTCTAGTTATCTATAACAACATCTCAAGGCCCGGATATGGAGATTGTGCCTTCTGAACCATTGCTCCTTGTTTGTGGGTCACACTGCCTTCCTCTCTTCGCGAGATTGACATTATAGAACACTTCAAATCATGCCTTAAAGGTATAGACCTGTTTTGGAAACGCCCCCTCTCACAAAATGAAATAGAACCTCTTATTACCAATCATGTGAAAGAATATGTTTTGACTAATACGTGATGATACAAATTTTGTCGGGAAACCGCTTACTAATTGATATATTTGGTAAATTATCATATCGATCCGGTCTGGATAGATATCGCGATCGCGTATATATAGTCCCATATACATCTTTCTGTGTACAGTGCTTGTAACTTTACCGAGACTGGATTTCTTATCATTTTGATGATTCCAGAACCTGGCAGCACACATCAATACGTATATGCTAGATGATCAACATTTCTGGTCTATACCTTTAAAGCTTACCAGTTTCAGCAAATATGAAGGTAACGACTGCATTAGAGGAGCCTGGACCTATATTATACAGATATTGCCTGCCTAGAGGTTTGATATAACATTTCACTTCCCCGACGGAGTTATATTTTTCCCAAGGGATTATATTTTCCCAAAGCGCGCGCTGAGGGAAAAAATATTGTCCCGAGGGAAAAATATAACTTCGGAGGGGAAATGAAATGTTATTTATTAAAGCGATACAACGTACAGGCTATATCTGTTATATTATATAGTCTATATAGATACGACATTTGTGTCATGTAGATCTAGATCTAGGCATACACTGATTCAAAATAATGAAATCAATTTGACTTACCTCTTTGACTCTGAGGAGGAATTCCTATAGTAGCCAATCCTTTCACACACTTGACATTTCAACTCAGTAAATGTTCAAACTTCCAATTAAAAACTGGAAAACGTTAAAAACGAATGCTAACACAGGAACCGGAGAACGTATATACAGACTAGTCCAGTTCGATGGGATTATAGTTAATTATTAAAGATATAGACCAGTTCTGGTCATGCGATTGCATTGTGAAAGAAACGTTTTGGAATCGATCAGAAAAGGTTGATCATGTAGCATATAAGTATTGGTGTGTACTGCAAGGTTCTGGAATCATCAAAATGATAAGAAATTTGGCCCAGTCTTGGTAAAGTTACAAGCACTGTACACAGAAAGATGTATGTGGGACTACGCGACCACGTGCGCGATATCTATTTGGTCCCAATAGATATAATTTACCAAATATATCAATTAGTAGGCGGTTTCCCGACTTTCCCGGCAAAATTTGTATCATCACGTATTTGTCAAAACATATTCTTTCACATGATTGGTAATGAGAGCTTTCATTTCATTTTTTTTGAGAGAGGGGCGTTTCCAAAACTGGTCTTTACCTTTAAGGTTGACTGTACAATTATAAAAAATTGTACACGTGCTTTACGCTTTTGTCAACAAGTTTATTGGACACCACGTTAAGTGTCTGACTCTGTGGCGACTGTTGAGACATATCCAGGTCCTGAGAGGAACTATAGGTCCTGGACTAGCACAGACCGGACTGCACGGAGGCCTACGCGTACTCCCATGACTGCCAGTGCTAGCTGTATTGTTATTGGTACCATCCGTTGCAAATTTATGTGACAGGCACAGACTCATTTTTCGTTTTTGGACTCTTCGACATGGGTGTAGTGCTTGATATTACTGGTCTCTGATTTATGCCATGAAACAGTCATGATGTGTCTTGCTGCAAACCCTTCCTCATCAAGAGTATGAATCGTAGTAGCCCTTAGGTAATGATTGGTGTAGATTCTAGATGTGTTTGCCTATCTAGAAATTGTCTGCATTTGTTATCCAAGTGTATTTTTACCTACATTTATACTGTACCACACCTGCTCATCAGATTGAACAACTGTCTTCGGACGCTGCCAAAATGCTTCATTACAAGGATTGAGATGAGAAATGTACTTACAGAATGATTCTACTGGGCAATCTGCACGCTGGGTTTCATACATTCGTCCGCTCTGACTGCGTGAGTCGTCAAGAGACTCACCGCGATGGTTCTTGGTTAGCTTATCACGAGCAAAGTAGACGAATCTCTAATTTGAAGAATCTGAACTAATGGCAAAGTCTGATTTAGTGAAGTTGCGCAAATTTCCCTGCCTCTATTGCATAGATGAAGCATCATATCAACAAAATCTTTGTTTAAAGTCGTTTAGCTGTGTTCACATCTAACGCTGAAGAGGATTCTATTTCACAAAGTGTTCCTTAGAAATTGGATCTTTGTGGGTGACAGACCCCTTGCCAGCTAGTTTGACTTGAAATAGTTATAGTGAACATAGCACGAAACATTTCATTTATTGTTTAAATTGTGCATCATTCACAATCTCAAATTCCTTATTCTATTAAATGTCTTTGTAGTCCCTAACGTACTATAAGGGTTATCATAGATCTTTTAGCGTACAGCTCACCAGTCGTTCTTCTTACCTCAGCGTAGAACGTTCGAAGAAAGTAGTTTAATTCATGTGCTGAGAAGTCCTTAATATCTTTAATTGATGTGCCTTTTTCCACACAGTACTAACTAAGAATATTCACCGATGATTTGATCACTGCTTTCGTACAATGAGAATCCTTCGTGTCAACGATTCTGTCTAATTCCTCCTTGTCGAGGGACTGAAATCGACTTGCATTCGTCATGTTTGGTCAGTCGAAATTTAAGATTCGCGGGCGCGGCGCGGAGCTGTTGTATGTTTTCTGCATGCAGCACACTGCGGCAGCTATGCAGTATGACGTAGGTGATGATGCTCCTCGATCGGTCCAATTATAACGGACCGAGGTGACGTCAATCGGGCAATATAACGTTGGAGATCCTTGCAGCTCTAGTCACCTGATGGCGCTTTGACCAATCATTAATCAGTATCTATATAGGCTATATAATATACTAATTTATTATGATTTTTTTTTACAGAAATGAGTGCTGAGGATCGTCGTCATCACTTTTCATGAATGATGTATATGTTGCACATTTGGCTACCATACTGTAAACTTAAAGATAAAGTTTGCGTTCTGGTCATGCGACTGCATTGTGAATCCCTTTACCGGAGATTTGGGGAACACGCATGTGGTCCCTCCGGAGTGGGGGCTAGCATTAGGCTCTGATTATGGGAAATCTCGTTTAGACCCCGTCTGTCTTTTATCTCGCGTATTCGCGTTGTGCCCCCTTCAAATTCAAATCCCCCTCCCCCCTCCCACAGATACGCCACTCTCCTTCTCCTCTTCTTCTGTTATTCTTCAAAGGGCTATGCAGCGCCTATCATGAAGATTAAGGCCAAATAACAAAAATAACGTGTTTCTCGTCCCGACTTTTTTTTTAAAGGAGGAGGCAGGGCATTACTATTTACTATGTTTTGCTATTTTTTTCTACGATGGCTGCCATGCTAATTATAGTTGGCTTTTTTTTCTTCTTGTGAATAGTAAATAGTAACAAAAAGGAGGGGGGGGGCGGGGACGAGAAACACTTCAATCTTGTTTATTTGGCCTAACAGTTAGTACACTAAACACGGGGTTTTATACCCTACTGCGAAAAGGGTATTAACGTGCATAGGGTGTGACTCTCCTGCACATGGAGCCTCTATAGATAACGTTCTATGCGAGGAACAGAGTGCTCTCCCCATGAACCCTAGCCTGCATCGGAAACAGAGGGGAGGGGGCGCGACAATCGTATTCATTATTATTATTATTATTTTAGTCTGCTCAGCGCCGGACGCGAACCCATGTCCGCGCATGACGTCATAATAGTGAGACAACGATCCGTCTCCTTACTGGTGTGGATCCATTTTTTAGTCGGATTATCGGTGTGACCGAGGTAAAACTGATTTTAAAAGACTTCCACTCTTCATTTAAAACGCATTATACAGTTTAACGTTCAGAAAATTTGGGTATTTATTTTTACTAAAACTTTACAATGTTCACAATCTAAAACGAAATGTTGTGACAGTTGTGTTATTCCATTTTCTATAGAAAGATGCTGATTACACTTGTATGAATGGTTTTGATAATAACATGCGTGACAAAGACATCAAAATGCCATTATACATGTCTAACTTTATGGATATGACGCGGCGAAACCGTGACGGTTGTATACGATGACATAAAGCGTAACATATGCTTCACATTTATGTATCTAAATAACGTAGATTTCAGTGAGTACGAGCAAGTCCTTTCTTGCGCGCATGTGCCACTCATTTACACGTAAAACCGCGGTGAATTTTCTCGGGCGGTTTACCGCGCCATATCTCACAAGCCTTAAAGGTAATGCAAAGTTTTGGGAAATTTTGAAAATTGGATGGATAGTGCTTCTTTAAAATTTTGATATATTTGGATGCCCCTGTGGATGTATTTTAAGCACTAAAAAATTAGCCCCTAAAACACTTCTTCTTCTTTTTCGACCAAATGAATAATCAAAATTTACCGGTGCTCCCGGTAAATTTCAAATATTTCAAATAGCGCCTAAGGCCATTCCATGGTAACTGCGACCATGAAAATCTCAGAATATGCAGTTCTGATATATAATTTCCAAACGGGAATAGCAAATCGGTCGCTTGTATTCAAGAAACATTGTTTTAAAGCTAAAGTAATATCAGTCTTGAGGGGGCGCTATACAACATAAAGAGTTTATTATTTACAATTTCATCACTTTAGACTCGATTTCAACCGCGACAACGATCATTGAATATTGTACAATCGCGTATGCTTCCAATATGTTCATTTGAACCAAATTCAAGACCTCATACCAGAACTTTGTATTACCTTTAAAGCGTTCAAAAAAAATAGGGGAAAACGGTTACGTTCTTATATATATTCTTCGTTTGTTAATTGAAGTTAGGGTTATGTTCAATATCCTAATACCCCTACCTCATTTACAACCCACAGACGTCTCTGCTTTTTGCAGAAAACTACACATGAGCTGACACAACGCATTTGGGGCACGGTTTCCCCCAGTGATAATATGTTGGTGTCCCGCTCTTGATCTCCATATACACCAAGCCACTATTATTATCATTATTATAAGCTAATTTCATTTGTAAACTATAAGGTTGATACAAAATCAAGGGGTTTTTAAAGTCATTATCTGGGAAAATGTCAAAATCATGTCCTGTTTTAACAACTACTATTACAAATCTACATTCTATTCGTCACAAGCGAGGATGAGTGCAGTGAAAAGACAGACAACATTGAGAAGAACGAAAACAGTCACGTGACCGGCTGAACCAGTTTCTCCGACCTCCAGCTGGTCGCCATAGTGATCTAAAAGGGACATAATGACGCCATTGGTCCATCCAAAACCAGCCTGGTGTAGAAATCAGATATAATAATATTGATTTACAACATTTTATTTTCATTATGGTTTTGAAAAGCAACACAGTACAGAGTCATCTATGTACAGAGTTCGACCAACCCGGTACTTGTTGGGCACAATGTAGCGAATATTGCTTTGTCGACAAGCGTAAAACATATTTAAAAAAGTACACACTACATTGTTTCGAATTTCGAATTTGGCCCAACTCTGTGTATAGATGGCTCTGACGCAACACAGGGGTATATCTAAAGGGATGGCGCTGTCGGAAGGCCCGTTTCATAGTAAAGCCCGGCGCACACTACGCGATCTGGCTATGAAACGATTTTGAAGAATTCGAAATATAACATTTTATCTGAACATTCAAACTTGTAAAATTTAAATGATCGAGGATGTGAATAGTTACATGATTAATAAAATCAAACATTCAAGAGATTGCAAGCAACCTTGGAGGAAAAGCTAAATTGGCTCAGAATCACAGTGACGTCAGACCAGTAGTGCGACTGTCTATGATTTGAAGCCGATTTTGCTTTTATTCTGACAAGAAGGCTTAAATGCATTTAAATTACGGTTCTTAGTACTCTTAGAACGTAAATCAGGAAGTTGACATCTATTTAGATTTCCTTAACCAATACAAATACCATTTCTTCGCAGGGGGATCGTATAGTGTGTGCTCTGCGCACTACCCACGAGCCAAACCTACTTACGATATCGGAGAGTAGTCACGTAGAATCCACTGACCAATTTGTAATGATTTGTATTTAAAATGTTCATAACTTTTTTTTATTATCGGTCCAATTATTTTTTCTGCTTCCATACAAATGAACCAATTATAAACAACAACATTGGATATTAATATAGCCATCCACCACGCAAGGGGCTCAATGCAGCGCTCCAATATATATCACCCCGGCTCTGCTAGGCTATACCGGGTTCGGTGCTCACAGCATTCAAGGTTTTCTTTTCTACCGGTACCCATTTTGAAGAATGGCAAATAGTTCATCAGGATAGTTGTATTGAAAACAAGGTAGAAAGCAAAGGGGTTTAAACAGGATTACGTTATTCCCTTTGAAATTAGGATGAGGGACTAAGATGATTTGTTTCACAGAATCTGAAGAAAGAAAAAGGGGGAAATAAATCTTCCAAAATATGTGTAGTTTTACATCAACGATTACCTTTCGGTGGCTTTCTCAGTCTGTAGTAACTTTCTCAAGCTGTGTAATATCCACAATTTTACCGGGGTGATTGAATGCGACTGATATCTTTTCGACAATCAATATTATACGTTAAGAGTTTTTTCTCGGAGTATTATTTTGTATTTGGTCGTTGACTCACCTGTACGGCGTATTCCCCACCATGTCCAGGAACGCCTTGTTTTTCCACATCGTACTGAGATCGGATAAAGCAAATAGGACAAAGAAATGTTTTTAAGTGTTTCAAATAATTATTGTCATGAGGCCTTAGCATGAGGTCAAAAACAAATACGTCAGGGGAGCTATATAAATAAAATTCAACATACCCCTTCCCATTTTGAATATTCAGAATGGCAAATGGATCACATTGGGGGTACAAATATCAAGCTTTGTGCCCCCGCCCACTCTAATTATTTTCCGGCTATTCTTTTCCAGTAATTTTCTGGAGTTTAATTTTTCCACCTAGAGCCTGTAAGCTAACTTTACACAACACAATAGTAAAGACTTTAAAAAGTCAACCTAAAACAATAGACCAATTCCGTAATGTTAAGTGCCTCGTTACAAAATGATTTCATTCACCTGTTACGAATAATTGTATTTCAATTGTCAGAATGCGAATTGCATATATTCATGGGTTTATGCTAGGTAGGACAAACATTATGGTCTGTATGTTTGTCCTACCTAACAACACGTAATATAATAAAACAACCCATAGACATGTGTGATACACATTTTATAAGCGTTTTCTTTTTTAAATATGTTATTATTTTTTTAGCTTAAAATATGTGGTTTTGCATTTAATTTTGCATGTACATGATTCCAAAGTTGCTAATTAAAATACAAGTGGAATAGAGTCTTTTTTCCATCATGTCTCTCTCCTCTTGGTTCTCCTGAAAATTTATCAGAGTGTTCTATTTAACGACAGTACATGACAGGGGCGGATCCAGCCGGCGGCAAGGGAGGGGGCCTAAAAAGGGACCCACTTCGTGCGAAAATTTGAAAATCGTGCCGGTCGATTTTTCGCTCAGTGGGGGGTAGGTAGTGAGCAAAAAAAAAAAAAATGTTGGCACCCGAAAAAAAAAATTCCCTCCGGGAAGGGTAATTTTTTTTCAACCGCCACCCCCCCCTCCCTTGGGCGCCAGGGGTAGTGACCACAAAAAATTTTGTTTGGCACCCGCAAATTTTTTTATTTCCCTACGGGAAAGGTGATTTTTTTTTTCACCGCCACCCCCTTGGGCGCCAGGGGAGGGGGCCCATCTTCTTTTTTTTCAAAAAAAGGGTGTTTTTACCTGTTTTTTTTCCTAGGGGAGGGGGCCACTGGATCCGCCACTGGTACATGATACCGGCGGCCAAAGAGAATAAAGCCCCCGAGACCGAAATGTTGGTCTCAATCGCCTTTTGCACAACTTTCCTAGGATCATCACTAAACGAACATTGACTGTTGGTTTGCTGGGATGTTCCTGTTTAAAGCCCAAGTCCACTCCGATTTTCAAAAATTATAACATGTTGTAAATAAATCAAAGGTTAAAACTGCAAAATATCACGGGCGTACTTCAATCAGGCGATTTTTAAGAGCGATTTTTGTTTCGGGTATTTCGAGCAAAACATTTATATTGCTGTACGGATGTGACGTATGTTCCTCACAACGAAAGTGCCAGCGGTATACATTCTGACAATAGGCTATTTTCGCAAAACCAAATTTAATGCATACGTCTTTGTGAAGTGCCTCTATACAAACTATTTCATTCACCTGATAAGAATAATAGTGTTTCATTATTCTTATCAGGTGAATGAAATAGTTTGTATCGAGGCACTTCACAAAGACGTATGCATTAAATTTGGTTACATTACGAATCTGTGTTGTGAGGACCCTACGTCACAACCGACTCGCTCATTAACTTGTTCTTTGCTCATTAAAAAAAATTATTAAAAATAAATCTGAGCACCATTTTCCAAAACCAAGTTATATTTGGGCTTTTTAGATTTCTGTCTATCTAATCAGCTCAACTTTTCAGTGGAGTGGACTTGTACTTTAAAACTATAAGTCTTAAAACCTTGTAATATTAGCCTTGTTGAATAAGGCATACACTGTAGTGTAGACAACAAACATGTACGCCTGCACTAATTTGTCAGCACACTGACAGGGTATGTTTTACACATATGTTTATTATCCATTTCCTTAACCATTTCTGCAATGTGAACATTTCAAAAAGTTCAATTTCATTACAATTCAACATTAGTTCAACGTCTGTTCCAAAAGAGATATTCATAACATAAAAGGCCATTATGAATGTCTTACTCAGTGGCGTATCTATGGGGTGGCAGAGGGGGCACGTACCCTGGGCGGCACTTGAAAAATAAGGGGGAAAAGAAGGCAGAGAGAAGGGAGGAAATGAAGGGAAAAAATCATGATCCTAAATTAATGAATGAATTATGGTTTGAGAAAGAAGTCAATAGCAAACTACGTGTACTTAACCCATATAATAATGTTCAAAATTCGAAACTCGGTTCCATTACAGCCGAGGATTTTTAAAGTTCCAATAATAATTACATTTTGTTGGTTTGAAAATGCAAAAAATATACCACCATTTCATTGTTTTATAGCAATATTCATGCCTTACAATTAGTCATTCTACCTTAACTGCTTCTTTGGGAACAGCCCAGAAGATGTTGGACATTAATTAATTGAACAACTATTGGGAAGAGATTAAGCAGTACCTTTTCGAACATGAGGTCGGTCTCTTTGTAAGCTCTCCAGTTCGTCAGAGTCCAGTTCTGGGCGAGTTTTAGAGCGTAGTCATTCGCCTCCTCGACGTCGCTTTGGCGTAGCGTCTCGATGACGATGTCCTGGAGAGGCGGCCATGCATTCGGGTAGTCCCACTGTTGTCCCGATTTCGTCAGTGATGTCGGGACTCCGCCAGGAAAGTCCAAAACACCTTCTTTCTGAAAGGAAATGACATACAGAAGTTTGCGAAGGTTGGTTTTTCCAAAGGTTCGTAGTTCCGAAGATTCATAATACCGAAAATGAAATAGGGTTCACGATTCAAAAAATAAATAAGGGTTCTTTATTCAGGTTATGAAATAGGGTTCACAATTCCGAAAAATGTAAACAGTTACAGAATTCCAAAGGTTTATAATTCCGAAAATGAACGAACCCTGTATCGTTTCGGAATTATGACCCTTAATTCATTTTCGGAATTATGAACCCCGATCTATAGGAAATATGTGCTTCGAAATTATCACACTGTGTCCATGGTAACGACAATCTTTAGACCTTATCTACTTACTTTTAGGTAGTCAAGGACTTTCTGTTGTATGTCATTCGTATTGTCGTAACACGACGCCCACATAGGCATGATATTCGATGGGTAGAACTGATCGACAACGTCTTCGTCGACGATATCATAGTCGAACCAGGCGCCTTCGTCCTCGCTCCAAAGTACCTCGCTGATGGCCCGTTTGCGATCGTTGAAGGCCTGGAGATATGTAGCAGCTTTGGTTTCATTACCTGCATGGTGGGTGGGAGGAATAATGAATTGATTTGTAAAACAAGTCACATTTGAAGGGGAAAACGTTGGTCACTTTTGCGTGTAGCGAATATCACATTATTGCATAATAATAACCCCCAAAACAACAGTTGTATTTCGTTTTCTAAGCGCTTAACATTGTCATGATTATTTCCTTACTACTCCAGCCATTAGATTCAATTGCTATTCCGCAAATGATATTGCACACGTTCCGCTCCCTGGGAATTATTCCAGCCAGGCGCCATTTTACAAGCGCGCACATGTCAATTTTTACCGGGTACTCAATCATTTAGCACATGGGTGGAGAGAGAAGTAATGTAGATGAGATGCCTTGCTTATGGCAAAGCGTAACAATCCTTATGCTCTTTCGAATATGCTCCTGCAGCCATTGTCGGAGTACGGCTGGCCTGCGTTTTTTTATTAAGGAATGCTTCATTAAGGTTACCATTTTTTAAGCGATACTGAACTGATTAACTTTCTGCCCTAGCGTACTGTTTAATGCACAGCGCCATATCAAGATCAATTTGCACTGTCTTACTAATTTCCAGTTCGCAAATAGAGGTCTAACAGCGGAGCTACGGAAGCAGCGAGTTACGGAACCACACTGCTACGGCTGACCTGAGATGGCGCTTCTAGTGCAGTATGGCTTTAGACCAGGGTCACAAGCAAGAAGTATTGTATATCCTACCTGTCATATTATACATCTCATAGAGGGCCCATTCACTCAGACACAGGACGCTGTTCAGGTCGACTGGAACTATTTCTTTGGTGCGGATGGATCCAAGAGTTGCCCCATCACGGAACCAACGCGTCGAGAAGTCCCATCCACTCTCTGCTGCTGAGGCGAGGTTGGAATATACCTCCGCGGCTTCCTCTTCACAAAACAAATGCACACAAAATAAGAATCAGGATTAAATTTGCAACGGAAAAGAAAGCCTGCTATTAGGACAGACAGTATTATAATAGGTCATGATATGAATAACTCATAATATAGTTCTCGTTTTTTATACAATAATGTTTTGGAAAATCGTAAGACCCCTTTAAGCTATAAGTTGTTGTTTTACTTTCTGTATCAATAAAAGCCGTTTGGAATAATAACAGATCTTACGCAGAAAGCGCCACAATAATAAAAATACAGGAGACCATTTTTGCTGACGTTGTTTTTGTTAAAATTTCAATCGAAGGGAAAAGAAAGCAGGAATTTATTAGTGAATGGGATATTAATTTTAAGGACTCACAAGGCAACAAACTTTTCTTAACATGGAGCCCTTGTCAATTTTTTTTAACACAAATTGTTTCATCATGTATTATATTCAGAGCTGAACAAATAAATAAATGAAATGAAAATGAAATGGAAATGAAATCATAAGCAATGTATATGTTAATATGATTACAGATATTACCTTCATTTTTACCATCCGCTGTTTCGATATCTTCCCGGTATGATTCGGGTCTACAATAAGGAAGATTATTAAAGACAAGGTATCAAGGTTAATATTTGCATTCATCACTATGGTTGATTTAATCGGTGAATTGCCGTTTGGTCCATAACCAGTTCGTCTGCTACCCAATAAGTATTCCCACATGGTTCGTCTACTTATCATCTAGTCTAATGACCATTTAGGCTAATAGTCACTTGGTCTAATTTCCAAGAAGTGTACGACCCATTTGTTCTATCTCTCATTTCGTCTAATTCTCAGTTTGTCTAATTTCCAGTTTGTCTAATTCCCATTTTGTCTATTATCCATATGGTCTATTAATCATTTGATTATAAATAATTATAATCATCAAATCAAATGATAATCAGACCTTACGGATGGTAGACAAAATGGGCATTAGACAAACTGGGAATTAGACCGACTGGCAATTAGACCAAATGGGTGATAGACCAATTGGGTAGTATAAAAAAAGTTGTAGACCAAACGGCTATAAACCAAAAGCAGATGGAGATATCAATCAATAAGGACCAATAAGGACCATCTGTTGTGATAGCTATGCTTGAAAAGGAGAAAAGAACACTCACACATGCCAGCACACACACCATGAGTCTCTGCTATGATCTTACTGTGATTGGCGTTATAAATGGTCTTCACTGATGTTATAAAAATATACTGAATGTTCCCAGATGTATCAAAATGGTGGAATTAAAGAGTTAAAACAGATAGTGGGGTCCAGCTCCAGCACTAGCTTCGGCTAAAATTGCTCGCAGACTATTCTCCATAATTAGAAGGGGCAGAAAACTTCCGAACTTGTCTATTGCGTTAAGCAGAAGGTCGTTAGCACTGAAATTGTTCGTTTCAAACTGTTAAAAATATTATGATTGATTGTACGAGACTACTCAAATTGAATACATGTTCTTTTTTATTTGTCAATAAAGAGAGAAATCCCTATCATGTTTTTAAAAAATATATAAAACATAAAACAGCAATCACAAAACTTGATTTTTATACCTGAAATGACAACAATTAATGTGCGTTTATGGCATGCGCGCATGCTAACGCTCTTCCGCCATCCCACAACGTATGGACCAGTAACAGAATGACGGTTCGGGTCGGTTTGATGGTTTGTTTATCTGACTACCAAGAAAGCATGTGTATGCTTGTAAGTAAGCAACCAAGGGACCGACGGTTTAAGTCCTCTCCGAGGGACTTGGTAATGAGGGTTAATGCCTTACCAAAGGGCACGAACGCATAGACTTGGTTTCGAACCAGGAACCTCCCAGTTACGAGACCACTGCTCTACCACCGAGCCATCGTGCAATGTAATACATTGATCAGTCAAACCGACTCGACACCAACTCGACACCGACTTCAAACCGACTTATTTTAGCCATTAGGGATAATGTAATTGTATATTCGGTCTGTTATTGGTCTGGTGTTGGTCTGGTGTCGGTCTGGTGTCGGTCCCGTTGTTCTGGTACATCATCACACCGTCAAACCGTTAACTGGGCTCTCTTTCATAAAACTTGTTAACAATAACAAATACTGAATTTCTATGACAAATTTGCTCAAAGCCGATCAAATATTAGGATTTCAGGAGCTTGTTAAAGTCATTGTACCTTGTTATTGACTACAAATTTTATAAAACAAGGCCCTGTGTTTTCGGTCTGTTGTCAATCTGGCGGCGGTCACATCGGCGTGACCGCGGTAGAACTGCGGTCGAATCATTACCGTGGCATGCCCATGTTGACGTTGTATCTATTCAACGTATAAACATTCGAATCCTTGGTGATGTCTATGGCCCTGTCCGTCATCCAGAACTGGTACTCGGTCTCGAGGTCGGGTAGAAAAGTCCGAATGGTTTCGATGTCGTCGGTGGCTTGGAGATAGAGATAGACGGAGGGAATGAGGAAGGGCGGTTGACTTCGCTTCTCATAGTAAACCCTGTTACCGTTAGGCACGTGACCAATACTGCTTGTAGCAAAGTGAAAAGAAAAGCAAGAGAAAGTACCATTAAAGTGTACCAATCACAAAACTAATTTGTTTTCAGCTATAACGTATTAAAATCAACCTCAAAAACCTTTATCCGGAATTCTATGGGCAAACGAATTAGGAGTATTTCAAAAAAATAAGGAATGGAGACTGACTTCACTTCAGCAAGATACCATTAGGCACGCGACTAAGACTGCTCGTAAGAAATTTTTAAAGAAAAAGGTGGATAGGTGTAATAAGTTCTTAATTAAAATTTAAATTGAAGTTTCAAAGTCATCGGTAGATTTGAGATAGAGATACAGCTAAGGAATAAGAATGGAGTATGGAGGTTGACTTCCTTTCTTACACTATTAATGATAATGACAACGACAATGATAATGATGATAACAATAATAATAATAACAGTAATGATAACAATATCAATATTAATAATGATAATAACAATGGTTTCCATTAACTGATCGGTTACAGTATTATTGTAACTCCGGTCATAGCATCATATTTCTATTCTGCTCATTAAAGTGCACATTCTCCACTCTCTGGGGACCATTCCAGCTAGTCGGCTTTTTACGGACGTTCCCATGTAAATCCAACCACAGTTTCCTTCGCATCCCACCGGGTACCCATTTAACACCTGGGTGGAGAGGAGCAATTTAGATAAAATGCCTTCAAGGATATACATGCCATGCCCAGGCTCGAACCTACGACCATTGTATTTCCAGTCAAGTGATTAAACCACTCGACTACGACAGGGTTTACATTCAGCACTTGGCCAAGACTCCAGACTGCATTCAGTCAAAAAAAGAAATTGGTTAAATGAACTAAATGTCCCTTGAAGTTCATGTTGCAGAAGCTGTCAAAAAGATGACGGAGAACATACACTCTAAAACTGTTGTGTACAAAAAAAACACCTAATACTTTTAGGGTGTAATGGATACCCGCAATGATATTAACTGGTATCTAAATTATTTGATTTCATAACTCATCTTTCCCCTTTGTTATGCTTTAGGGGCCTAGTCATTTATGTTTCTTTTAAACATTTAACGTGTTTCTTTTTCTTTTGATTTGCAGTCAGTTTCAATTATTGGACCACTGAACTACATGTACCTATAACCTGTTCAAAATGTTTATGATTTATTTGTATGAGGGGACATTGGTATGAAGCAAAGACAATGTTTCAATTTTGGCAGCCATGCAAGTGATAGACCCTACAAGGTCAGTTCCAGAGAAAGTGAGTGGCCCGCTTCATTACCTCATAAGTCACCATATTTTTCCACTTTTTTCCACAGATAGTTAGGATAAAACTTTAAATTCATAATGATATATTATGGAAATATTATGTTCGTTATCATATATGTAAATCACATTTCGACATGAAATTATTAATGTTTCCATATTTGTCCTTACGTTTACATGTTTTTTGTTATTCAGTTATTGTATGTGGAAAAATACAGAAATTTTTTTTAAAAATCATTTTTAATATTGCTTCATATGCTATATTGCATTAAAGGAAAGATCATAGTCCCATCTATATTTTTTTTAAATGACAAGTTACATTTCATAATAAATATTTGATTGACCGAATGTAGTAAATACAACATTATTGGTTGGTAAGGAAATTCACACACCAACTTAAGCGGCATAGCGTTGCATGAAGATTCAAAGTCAATCAGAGTCTGATTCAAATTAAGACAAGGAATTAATTGCTTGGTAACCTTCTGGTAATTTCTGTATTGTTGCTGAAACATAATTACCTTCTAGATATGGAGACAAAGTTCGTCAGCATCCCCTTCACAGTCTCCGTCATCTCACTCAGAAGGAGTCCCTTGAATATCCAATAGGAATCCCTGAAAATGAGTGTGGGCGTGAATGTGCGTGAGTATGTGGGTATGCGTGGGAGAGGGAGAGAGGGGCGGTAAGAAAGAATGAGAGAGATACGAAAGAAGACTAAAGGTGAATGTTGCAAAATAAAGGAGACGAACGAATAGCACATCAAAAATTGAAAATAGAAATGATAAGGTTAGGGTCCAACTTACTCGCTGCGTAGCTAGAGTACAAAGAGAAATACACAACCGAAAGAGGGATATCATAGACCCCGAGAGTGGCTTGTACCAATTCCGAACTCGTTATAATTAATAGTTCTTGTTGATTGTCGTTATACATTTTTTATTGTCATTCCAAGGGAAGGCATTATTCATCGGGAAGGATTTCCAATTATAATAATTAATAAAAATGATATATTCGCATGATGTATCTTTCACAGCATTTATAATGTTCAATGACACTTACTATCACTTTCACATAATTGCATTGTCATAAACCATATCAATAGAGTATAGTGTTTACACAAATTACTTTAAATAAAGATTTAAAAACGTATAATACCAATAGTAGAACTCCCTAAATCGGCCACCTGGTACGATGAACGGATTTTCGACGTGTATCAATGAATAACGGTCCTCATTCGTGAGAACATCTTGTTTGATCTAAAATAACAATGAACAATTCAATCAATACTGATACGTGACATGTGGGAATTTCATGCAAAACAAATAAAATCATATCAATACGAAATTATTTAAGGGATTTCTTCGCGGCAAGAATCGTGTCAAGATGAAGATTTGACTTTACTTTCTTTAGAAAACCCTTCGAAATGTATGCTTTTATATTTAAAAGGAGAATGTCGACCAAAATATTTATGACGACAAAGTTTTGCAAAAATTTTCCGACAGGCATAAAGAAAAAAAAAGTCAGATACATGGATAAAAGGGGGAAGCCTACCAATCCTTTTGATTGCCGACAAAGCTGTAAAACTGCAACGTTACGTGGGAGCTAAATGTCACCCCCCCCCCCTGCCTGCCGTAGCAACAAAGAGAGTTATCAAAAGTCTTCATGCATGGCTGATCGTCAACGAAACGGAGTGGTGAGAAAAATGATTGTTAGGGCAGGCAGCCAGTGAAAACGTATTTGTTTGATAAAATTATGAGAATGCAAGCATTACTTTAAACAAACAGAACTTTGTTATTCCTGGCTCATTTTTCCTGATTCATGTGTCATATGAAAGGGCAGAAAATGAACTTTTTAGAAATGTAATTTTTTCTTCGAAATTCAGATACCGCCCGCCAAATGACTTTTTGGGTTCCTTCCTTCAAATTGCTTTTAATCACTCATGCGTGAAATATGCATCACTTGAGTAGCATCAAATGAAAGAGGAGACTCTAAGCTTTACAAATTTGTGTCATTCATTAATTATAGTTGTGACTAAGTTATGATAAAACATCGATACTTCTCGGTTTCGTTTTTTCTGGGACGCACTGTATAATTACAGGAGAACGGTTAGTGCAGGAAACAGACGGGTGCAATAGACCGGGTTTGTGACATATTCAAACTTATTGATGTTTCTTTCCTGAGGACCTAGTGACGAGTTATCCTATTAACCTGTTATTAATGAATGAACATTACTTGTTGCTATGTCGGGCAAGTCTCGGGCAACATTTTAGGTTGTCAAGAACAACCTTTGCTTAAAAAGTATGCATACATGTTGAATATGTTGGTAAACCGGTCTATTGTCACATCAGAATGTATTGTACAAACTAAACATTACATTCCGCTCTGCAGATAAATAATGTTCTCAGTTTTATTCTCTGGTTCCTCACCTGTCTGCCCAGTTCTTTCCACAGTTCATTCAAATCTCTCGCCCATTCCTTCAGTTCGTCATCCTTTATACCATCAATGAAACCTGGACTGTAATCAATGAGGTACATTTACAGAATAATGCATAACATTGGTAGGGAAGAAATAAGTTACATATGTATAAAATCTCACGTGTGACATTCCATATAAACTGCATTATATATACGTACACACACGCGCGCGCACACACACACACGTACACGCACGCAACGCACATACACACTTCTGCTTTTTCTACTACTACTACCACGTCTACTACTACTGCTACTACCACCACCGCCACCACCAACAACAACACAACCTCTAATTTCGACTATCATAGGTATTTTTTAAATTGTTTATCAGTTTGATTACGTTTACTTTACTATTATAATTTTGGTTTGAATTTCATCCATAGTAGAGATATTATCAGAATATTTGTTAACATTCAATTATCATGTAGTATTATCATTATTATTATTAAAATTATCGTTATGATTATCATTATTATCATTATTACTATTATCATCATCATCATCATCATCGTCATCAACAACATCATTATCATCATCAAAAATATCATCATTGCATTTACTTTTCTTTCCAATCTGACGGCTCCCAATCCTCGAACTCAATGTTAGGTCCGTCAAAGAACCCCGCCACAAATTCTCTCATAGCATTCACATCCGTTGGATCAAGAAGTTCACTGAAAGCTTGCAAAATAACGTCTGAAACGACAAAAAAAGAAATGATGATCCAATAGTCAATGGAACTTTTAGTTAAAACGTCGCAAGGTTGACGTTAAGATTATTCTGTCTATAGAATAACCATTGTAGATGATTACAGATAACGAAAGGAACAAAAGAAAAATCTTTTAGTAATGCCAGAATGTGAATTTTTCCCTCCTGGAAAAAATGAATAAGATTATTGAATGAATGAATGAACGAATAAATAAATGAAAAAAATAAATGAATAAATATCGAAAAAGTGATCAAAAATATAAATAAACGTGTCAATGTACTACCAAATAAAAAGGCACTTTAAAAAGAAGAATACAATATAAAAACCTCGCAAAACTGTTCTTCTTTGTGTGTACAAAACGCTCTTTTAGTACGAAACAAAGCAAAGCAAACATGGTAGTAAATTTCACGTGTAATGCAGTAAAGATTTAGCATTCACTAAAAATTTGTGATATTCTGTTAAAGGATATCCAAGTACTTGTTCTTAATTTAGTATATACCCTTAACGTGGAGCAGAGAGTTGGCAGCGATTTGGCCTTGATATTAATCTGGTTTATTTGAAATCGTAAAAGCATTGTGGAAATCTTTAAAGGCCAGGTTCATTGAAATTTGGAAAAAAGGCAAATCACACCTCTACAGATTGCTGAGAACATTAACAAAATGACTAAAGTACTTTTAAAGCCCTCACTATTGTGAGGAATAAATTAATTGCAATTTTGATACCCTTTCCAAAACCCACTCACAAAGTGAAATGACGGCGTTATTTACATGCGATAAAATGACGTCACATTATGAACAACCTGCAATCACACATTCGGGACAATGTTGGATACCCATTGCAATTTTTAGATATGGGTTAACGTTGTTTGTATATTTACCGCCAGTTGTGATATTTCCTTTATTTTAGGCACTTTGAATGAGATACACTGAATAAATAATACTTTCTACAAATGTGTATTCGATTTTTATGTTATTTACCGTCACATTTGACCATAAAAATCGGAAAATAATCACATATTCTGAGGGCAGCTCAGCGTGTATGTGTCGGATCTGGGAGTGCCTAAGACATTTTGCATGCTGAACTAACGACTCTTCTGGGGCAAAATATGCGACAAGTTTACATATAATTGTCCAAATATTCATTACGAAAATGTCTGATTAGGCCGATTAGTTTAGATTTTTGATAGATAAATGGGGAAAGTGGAAGTCGAGAGAAGACTTAGATCAGTCCGGTTCGCGATTCACAGCTAGCTCGATCAAGCGCCGGGCCGGCTGGCCTGGCTGTGATATGCGGGCTCATGTAGATACGCAGCGACTGCGGCTGCCCCGACAGCTTGTGCTTGTCCATCGACTTCGGCAAAATCTTCCAGATCTTCTTCTAGGTCTAGATCTCCCAAATCTCCATTGACCATTGTCGTTGTCGTTGTCCGAGGTACTTCCTTCTTCTATCTCCTCAAAACTCAAATCAAGTATGTTTTCGTCCATATCGATATTTTCAGGGTGACTTTGATGAAGGTAAACAACGTTGGGTAAGAATGGGTACGGTCCTCAAGAGTCAATGCAATACATGTGAATTGCACGCAAACTGCATCGCGCACCGATCAGCTGAGCGGCCCATTGTATTAATTGTTCATTGTGCTACGTCACTCAAAAATCACCTGACTTACGATGTTTTCGGGGTCTCGAGTGGGGTGATATTTCGTCAAGTTTAATCAACTTTTATAATTTTCGCACGAATTTACAAGTTACACAAATGTGATAGTTTTACTCAGTGTAATGTTCTGATTACAATGATACCAAATTCAGTCGATTTCAAAATCAATGAACCTGGCCTTTAAGGAATCATAGGACAATTTAAAAGAAGTTCATCATTCCCCGCTCACCAGTTCAGGGAAATAAATAAAGTTTTTTTTTTTAAGTAACTAAAAGTTATCAGTTTGAATTGGTGAAGATGGGTAATAGTTTTAACTTGCAACTGGTAATAATCTTGTTATCCTTTTCTGGAAAGAAGTTAAAAGTAAAAACTGTTCATGTACTGGAGGTATTTATAAATGTACGCATATACAATCCACGAAAGAGGATACCAGGTCTAAAGAGTCACGATTATATACCAGTGCATAGATTTGTAAGCCTTACTACATACCCTCTGATTGCTTTAGATGTAGATCAACGAAGGTCTTGGAGTCATTGTAGATCCTGGCATTCTGAGCAGCATTCAAAAGCGAGCCATTACAGAAAATGGGACTGAAGGATATATGGAAAGAGTAAAAAAAAAGTAAAGAAGAATACTACTAAGAAATTTTGATTTATAGGACGCTTAAAGGGATCATTTAACAGTGTTATATCTGAGATATATGCATGGGCCTACGTGTTATCTGTGTCTGTGATATGGTGTAATATTGGAGCCCTAAAAAAATTGCGCTTCAAAATGATCATGAAGTGCCTCAAAAAGTAAAAATCTTTGAGTGACCGGTTGTACCATACTCATTTTCCCCAATAGATTGTAGTGTTATAAAAACCGTTAGGAAAACGAAAAATAAAATTTCGATTTCCAATCATAAATATCTTGATAATCAGACAGGCGATCGGCTTGTAAAAGTCATGGGATTCCTGACTGACCTAAATTTCCTAAAGGTTTATAATTATGATTGCAGCATGAGCTAAATCCAGGATTTTGTTTCAGAATCTGAGGCAATGTTACCAAGTCACTTTAATACGGACGACCGTCCCTAAGCGCTTTACATATATTATTATTACCCCGGTCATCTTTTTAATTCACGCACACATTGTGCACCATTTACACTGCCTGTGGAGTATTCCGACTATAGTGGTCACTGCGTGATAAGGCAATTTTGACCATTAGGTCCCCATTTCTTTCCTGGGCATGGAGTGGCAAAATGTAGATACATACGGAAAGGAAGACAATAATTTATATTTTATATGATCTGTTCTTGAATCACTGTCGTGCAGGTGATTTATTACGTTACAATGATGATTTCCCCTTTTATTGCATACACTTTGCGATTTCTTAATGTCAAAATGGATGCTTATTTAGTACAATACCAATAAACTTTGAATGATTTTGATGATGAATACAAATAAAGGCGCGGGTTTATTGGAATATAGATTATCAAATTGTAAATAAGTTTTCACTTACGTTACCACTTCTTCACATCAACATATATCTTTTCTTACCTCTTTTAATGAAATAATTGTGACAATATGACTCGAACTGCACATCATGTGATCCACGAGACCATCCACAACACCTATACGTATCATTGGTCTCCGGACTACAATCATGTATCTTTTTTTTAAATATATACAGTTAACAACTAATTTATTCATACCATTACCAAGTTTTGTATGTGAAAAATTGAAAAAAAGTATTCAACAACGACCCTAATTCAACCAGTCCATCTTTCATTCTTGAGTTACAAAAAAAAAATACAAAGGGTATGAATAATTTATTTTTTAATTGTATATATAAAAAATAAACCCGAATGAATTAAATTGAAGTAAATTAAATTGGGGAAAAAAGGTGTTGCCTACCGAGCACATGGCGCCTCATCCTTAAGATCGGCCACCGACCACGTGACCGCATACGTCAGCACCAATGCGCTAAGAAGAAAGCTGATTCCCGCCATTCCAACGATACACTCTTGTGTTTCTGTTTTTATCGGTCAGTTGAAGAATGGAAAGAACAAGAACTAATATAAGTTATGATTTATCAAACCGAAATAGTTCCCAGATGTTATGTAGATCACTTTGTTATTTCCTAAGAATACACCATTCCAAAAAAAACTTAATGCATAAAACACGATCGCAACTTCTTTCGAAAAATCAACTCAAGGGCCATTTCAATTTCCTCTCAAAACAAGGGTATTCTCGTCATTACTATAATTTCATTTCTGAAATCAAGCGATTATGATGGTTTTCTTTTCTTTCACATGATTGTATTAATACATGTAAAGTGTTTTCATATTCTCTTTGTATTGTAATAGTTACATTGTATTTTCATTTGTGGAAACATTTTATTATGTGGACATTTTTGAATAATTTGTATCTTCTCTTTTGAGTGGAAAAATAAAAACAAAAATAAAAACAAAAACAAAAAGCCTATTGTATGTTCCCTAGAAATTATTTTTGGATTATGTAATATGTCATGATGGTGATGTATAAGGCCATATAAATTGCCTCAGGTTTATTTTTCGAAAACAGTTGCGATGGTGTTTAATCTTTCATTGCAAAATGTGGGCAGTAATATAAGAGTGAAAACTGAGAATACTCTGTTCCCTGATTATTATTTGCCCCTGTTTATTATTTTTTTAATGCGATGTGACTATTGTATATTGTCAAGAATGACTTTGTTCCACAAATACTTTAGCGTCAGCTGTCTTATCATACCCAAATTCGCTGTGTCTCAAATTCATATGTGGAAACATAAGCAAGAAGAGAGAGGGTGAGAGGGGGCAGTGAGAGGTAGGAGGGAGAGGGGAGAGACAGAGAGAGAGAGAGAGAAAGAACGATGTCATAAAGAGTCAGAGAGGGTAAGGAGAAATAGAAAGGAAAGGAAAGAGAGTACAAAAGGCTGAACAAAAAACTAAACAAACAAAAATGTAGAAAGGGGAGAAAGATTGGGATGGAGGCGAAATGAAGTTTTAAAAATAAATGAAAAATGAAAAACTAGGTGAGGTTAGATATAGAGATATTAATAGCCTCCCTGATAAATATATAAAGACAGGCGATATGTTACATATTTGAGAAAGATATCATTTTGTTACTTCAAAGTGATTCTGTCCAAACGAATCAATTGCGTCTAAATGCCCTTGACTTGTGTCTGTACACAATCATTGCAAAATATTTCCTTCATATTTTGTGGTATAAGAAAAAATAACGTAGAATGATGCAACAAATATTTTTCGACATTACGTTGATATTAAATATTTAGCGGGCTAGTGTTTCTAAATAGTGACCAACAGAAAAAAAAATAACGAAGTAGCCTCGGGGCACGTACCGCCACATATCAAATAATGCATAGTTAATATTTGACACACGGGTTAGCAAATAAATCAGATAATTGCGAACAATAATTATCTTAATCTGGAACCATTGGGGTGGGGAAAATGCGAGAACAGAGAGAAAATAGAGAAAGGGAAATGGAAGGGGGACGAGAGAAAAAAGGCTCCCAGGACCACCTCCCTCAAATCATTACCAGTGTAAATTCACATTTCATTTCCCGAGTTAAACAGGTGCCCCCCCCCCCGCCCCCTATGGTACCAGACCCTCTTTGATTAGTGGACCTCCGCTACCAACAGTTTGTTAAACCAATATGCTTTATCAAAGGTTTTTAAAGGAGGCATTGTGCCAATCATGGTAAGTGCTTTCAAAGAGCTTGATTGTGTCGTATCACCTGCCTCGGTATAAAACACAATGAATCGCAGGAGAAATTCAAGTATTAAGTCGACAGCCTATTAAAACAACAGTATCCACTATCGGCCTTGTGAAACTTGATGATGATGATGATGATGATGATGATGATGATGATGATGATTAAGATGATGATGATGGAGATGATGATGCTGATGATGGTGATGATGATGATGATGATGATAATAATAACAATAATAATAATAATGATAATAGAAATAATAATAGTAAGAAAAAGAAGAAGATGAGGAAAAAAAGGAAGAAGTGTTATTATCAATAAAGATAATTTGTATAATAATCATGATTATGATGAAGATGATGATAACATAATAACATATCTTTATAATGAAAGTAACTTACAATTACTGTAACCAATTCAATTCAGCTCGTTTTATTTTATATTTCGCATTTCACGTTTCACCCTGTCAATATTTTTTACAGGAAATATAATAATAATATCAATAATTATCATAATAATATTAATAATAATAATAACAATAATGATAATAATAATAAAAATAAAAATAATAATAATAAGAAGAAGAAGAATACAGAGGTAAATCGAATGAACGATAATACATGAAATGTATCAAGTCGATTCGGTTACTTTGTAGTTGCTTGTAAATTAAAGACTGGAATTAAAGTTAAACTGGAAATGCATGATGGTATAGTCAAACCTGTCTATAGCGACCGCCCAAGGGAAACACAAAAGTGGTCTTTGTAGACAGATTCCGTAGTACATGTTTCAATGAGAAACCATTTTCAAGGGAAACAAAAAGATGTGGTCTTTGTAGACAGGTGGTCACTAAAGCAGGTTTGACTGTACATATATAATGAGGCAGAGGTTAAAATAAAGGATGATGCAATTATAAGTTGAGCGAACGAATAAGGTAGTTTTAGAGAAAGCAGGGAGGTGGGAGTTACTCCCACCTCCCTGGACAAAGTAAGGAAATAACTATGAATATAAATCATCAAACAATATTTAGCTAATATCATATAAATATTATAGCAACGCAGATCGATACATTGGCAATAGGGGTATGCTCAAGAAACTGAAAGAAAAAAAAAATTCTGCTCGCCTTTTGATAAATCTTTGCAGTCTACGTGTATGTTTGAGTAAATCAGATGAACAGTGTTCTTAGAGAAAAGGCAACAATTACCGTTCACGAAAAGTAATGACATTCGATTTGTTTCTACTGTAATACATTCTTTAAAATGTTCACAAAGCAACACCTGGGGGGGGATTGTTTCACAAAGACTAAGATTGACTTTAAGTTAGACTTAACTATGGCAGGCCATTCATGCCACTGGTTGCTCTCACCATTGGTCTCTCAATTTTGATCTTTATATAATATTTTTTCCTTCAATAATGAACTATCAAAAAAGGTAAGTTCTGTAGATATGTGACCATAATTTGTACGTCCCTTGAGAGACCAATGCCTGGATGCCAGTAAATGGTGAGAGAAAATAGTGCCATGAACGGCCTGTCATACTTAAGTCCAACTTAAAGTCGATCTTAGTCTTTGTGAAACATCCCCCTGATCTGCACATGTTTAATAAAAGTGAAGAAAGAAGAAAAAAAAATCCTACACCAGTGAGAATATATTCTCAACTTTGAGCTTCGATTATTATTATTTTTTATTGAAACATATATTCACGATAAAAACGTGATCAGCAAAGCTGTTTTAATTTACATCATGGTCCTGATCGAAATTCATGGATGCCCGTTACATGTATTCTTACTAGAATTCTTTATCCACATCATGACAGGATGCTTCATTATTTCCACGTATGATATATGTATGTATTTTATCCGTCTTGGCGTTACTGTATCATCTCTATCTATTTATTTATTTAATGTTTTAGTTAAAAAGAAAATGAAAATAGCAGCGCTAGAGATGAATTACATCCAGTAACATTACATTGCAGAACAATATCAATTTCGCTCTTTAAAAAACGAAACCTAAGGGGTGTTTCACAAAGGCTAAGATAGACTTTAAGTTGGACTTAACTATGTCAGGCCATTCATGCCACTGGTTGCTCTCACCACTGGTCTGGCTCAATTATGATCTTTAGATAATATTTTATCCTTAAAATTGAAATATCAAAAAAGGTAAATTCTGTAGATTTGTGACCATGATTTGTACGTCCCTTGAGAAACCAATGCCAGGAATGGTAAGAGAAACTAGTGGCATGAACGGCCTGCCATAGTTAAGTCCAATTTAAAGTCGATCCTAGTCTTTGTGAAACACCCCCTGTTCTTACTGTAGTGCAATAAAAACTAAAACAACGCTGTTCAATTACCAACATTTTTTTTGCATAGGAGCATGGACGGTCATGGCATGGTCCTACTAGAGGAGTATCTCGCTTGCATGTTTGGCAAAACAGTACAAAGTTCATTATTTGTATGGCACATGACCCTCCGATTGTTTCAGCGGAGAACAACGATCATCCGTAGTACATCAGTACGACACGGAGAAACACTGCATGGCTTAATTATCACTTAGTATAAAATGGTGTGATATAAATACATTATTTTACTCACCCGTCTGCCAATCTTCCTAGAAGCGTTATACATGCATCTGCATCAAAAGAAGGACACCGGTGTAAGAGATGACCTCCTTAGAAGCGGTACCACAGAAGCTGGAAAAGACAGGCGTTTGAAGACCTCCCCGCTTGGGGAACTGGTATCAAATATTGACAGACCATGGTACAAGATAATTCCATTGTTCAGTGGATACTTATGAGCTGGCGTTTGTGAATTTACGGTAATAAAATACACCAAAGGAATAGAATGATTTGTGGACGCTCGTTGAGTGACATATTTGTCAGTTGCCGATTTCAAGTTTAAAATAACACTGACGCCTGTAACAGTGAGATTGATAATATTTGAATTGTATTGGACTTCACTCTCTAAATATTCTTCGCTGTCTTTCTGAATCCTCACGATTCTACCATTGAATTCTAAAGACGCTCGATCTCCCTCCCCTTCTCTCTGTCTCTCCCTCTATAGGCCTATGCCATTCCCCTCAGGCATTCTGCCCCTCTCTCTCTTCCTCTCTCCAATTCCTCTCTCCAATTCCTCTCAGTCGTTCTCCATCTATGTCTATCTCTGCCTCTCTCTCTCTGTCTCTCTTTGTCTCTCTCTCTCTCTCTCTCTCTCTCTTTGTCTCTTTTACGTCTATCCTGTTCTGCCTGTTTTAGTTGGTTTTACTAAATGAACAAATTGGGAGCAACAGATCAGTTTAATTCAGGAAATTCAGTGAAAACATGAGAAAATTATTAATTTCTAAAGTTGTAATCAATCAAACACAAATTGCTAACGCTGTGAAGTATCTTGCGATGTTTTTTTCCTTGCTCTGTACCCCCACCCACCCTGAAAGAAATTAAAATCAAAAATCGAAATTTACATTTTCTTATTGGTTGATGAAGGGATATATTTGTTCATAACGCGGTCGTATAAAAACGGGGGGGGGGGCAATAATTATAACTAGGAGGCATGTATCATTAAATATCATCTTCCGAGAGCAATTAAAGTAACATGTAATTTAAAAATTTAAAAAAGATTGAGACAGCAAAAGGGAGAGAGCCTTGCAAGATAAGTCCCATCGTTGCCAATTTGTGATTGATCATCAAAATTTCGAAAACTAAAAACTTTTATATTTTTAAATCAAAATTTGCTCAAACTATCGCTGATCTGTTCTTCTGATTTTTCAGCTTCAGTTAACACCAACATTATACCACGCGTGAATTCCCCTTTATACAGTTTAAGCTTTTGAAAATACTGTGCCCACGTCCAACTGTTGTAAGAGTTAATTAAACTATGGATCTACATGAACATAATTATATCGAAAATAATATCGCTAGTGATATTCGTTCGACATTGCGAGATCGACAAACGAATATCACTAGCGATATTATTTTCGATACTACATCCGCAATGAGTAATATATTTAGCAACATAATTATACATTGTAGTTTATATGTTTGCATGTGTGCAATTAAAGACGCCCCCTTCTTTCTGTCTCTCTCTCTCTCTTTCCCTCTCTCCCATTCCTCACAGTCGTTCTCCCTCTCCATGTCTCTCTCTCTCTCTCTCTCTGATATCTCTCTTTGCATATTGTGTGCAATTAAATGTCCGATACAAGCACTCGCTAAATACCTCACATGGGGAGAGTGTAGCAAATGTCGATAAATGTCATGTCAACGGACATTAATAATAATAAAAAGGCAGCCATTTATAAAGCGGAACATATCCCCCCAGATGGTGCTTAAAGCACTTACAATGAACAGATTAAATGTAATAACAGATATTCTGAAAATGTTTACAATAAAACAGAATCAAAAAATATATCCCGGAAAAAACACTAGTCATTAGATGTGTTTATAGTTTTTTCTTAAAGTGATCTACATTCGTATAATCTTTCAATGATTTTGGGAGTCTGTTCCACAACCGGTGCTGCGACAGGGATTCGGACCCGTACCTTGTGCTTCACATCCCGGAGACTTGCGCACGAGGAGAGGTTGGAAGCCATGTTCCCCCACTACACACTACTTTTAAAGCTAGAATATTTGGATAACTGTCACTTCATAGTTGATGAAGGAACAGAAAAGAGTGGGAAGGGATTAATGATAGAGAAACGAGGGAACAGGAATTGAAGAGAAAGGGTGGATGGTGATAATTTAAAGGGGACAGGGAGGAAGAGAAAGGGGGAGGGTTACCGAAAAAAGAGAAAACAGTAAGTAAGTGCAGGGGAAAAGGGCGAGTAGAGAAAATAGAGGGCGAGATCATCAGATACTTTACAAGAAAACTTGTGAAATACAACAAAACAAACACACAAACGAAACAACATCAATAACAATAATGGCAATGCATTAACAAACAAGTCTGTGCCAGGCTCAACGCTTTATTGATATAATACTTTGGTCAATTCTTTAAAAGGAATATATACTATCATTTCACAATCCAATACTACTTGATAATATCCTGATTAAAAAAAAAAGACCCAGGTTCATTGATCAAAGTCTCTTCACAACTTCAAAAAAACAAATGGATAGCAAAGATGCTTTCATTTTTTTAAATCTTCTATTTTATGTACTTTTTCACATCTTAACATAAATATTGCACTTTCCTACAATTCTGCATCAAAACCTTTTATTTGTTTATCGATATTTTCTCCATTTGATTGATGTTATCCATAAATTGCTCATTGCACTGGTTAAAGCTATAGTCCAGATAAGAAACGGTTAACCAACATCACACAACAAAGGTCTGACGGGTATTCATTGAGCTCTGTGTTATAGGATACAGAAAGGTGAAGCATATTATACTTTATCATTATAAGAAAAAATATGAAAAAAAAGTTAATGGCTTTATACCCGATAAAGATTTTTTGGGGCAAGGGGAAGAGAGATATACAGATAGACAGTGAGAGATAGAGAGAAAGAGAGAGAGAGAGATGAGGAGAGAGAGAGAGAGAGAGAGAGAGAGAGAGAGAGAGAGATGAGGAGAGAGAGAGAGAGGAGAGAGAGAGAGAGAGAGAGAGAGAGAGAAAGAGAGATGAGGAGAGAAAGAGAGATGAGGAGAGAGAGAGAGATGAGAGAGAGAGAGAGAGAGATTAGAGAGAGATGAGGAGAGAGAGAGAGATGAGGAGAGAGAGAGAGAGAGAGAGAGAGAGAGAGAGAGAGAGAGAGAGAGATGAGGAGAGAAAGAGAGATGAGGAGAGAGAGAGAGAGAGAGAGAGAGAGAGAGATGAGAGAGAGAGAGAGAGAGAGAGAGAGAGAGAGAGAGAGAGAGAGAGATGAGGAGAGAGAGAGAGAGATGAGGAGAGAGATGAGGAGAGAGATGAGGAGAGAGAGAGAGAGAGAGTTGAGGAGAGAGAGAGAGAGATGCAGGTAGAAAGAGAGAGATGATGAGAGAAAAAGAGGAGTGAGCGGGAAACAAATAATAATCATAAAAATAATAAGAATACAAAAGTATTAATAATCTGGATTTACATAGCGCTTAACACCAAGTACCGTCTCTTAGCGCTTTACAGATACTATCACCCCGGTCATCAGATTTGTTCAATTACAATGTGCACCATCTCCACTCACTGGGGAGTATTCCTACCATATGCTCACTATGAGGGCATATGGGAATTACTAACACAAAAGCTTTCGTCATCCTACCAGACCCATATTTCTGTCCCGGGTATGGAGTGGCAAATGTAGATTAATGCCTTGCCAAAGGACATTAGTGCCATGTCAGTGATCAAACCCACAACCTTTGCATTTCATATGAAGTGCTCAAACTACTCAACTACAACACATCTACGTATTATAGAGAAGGAAAGGGGAAGGAGAGTAACCAATATGCAGCGTCTTATTGGCATTTCAGCATTAAATTAAAACAATTGAATCCTGCGATACTGCAACAATAGATAGGCCTATATAACATTTTCTTATCTGTACAATCATGCATTAGTTATACAAAAATAACACATTTTCATCATCTGTCATGACTACATAAAAAAATATATATATCTGAAGAGAAAAAAATATAACATAATCAGTAGTTTGAAGGTGAACTCAAGTTCTTGCAATGACTGAGACGGTTTATAAAGAATCCAACTTACTTTACAAACAATGAAGAAAAAAAAAAGAATAGCTGCAAAAGATACTAAGCTGTTGGTCCTGGTAATTTACACCAATTTACACTTGGCTTTGCCAAATTACATTCAGACACTTTATACAGATTCATGGGCCAAAATCTGTATCAACTCTTCTTTCAACAGAGCAGTAGTTAGCCCAGGAACCTTCATTCCTTACTATGGTGAGTCCCAGTCAAGTATTTGTACAGATTCATGGGCCCAGATTGGTATCAGATGTTCTTTCTGTAGAGCAGTAGTAAGACTAGGAACCTGCACAGATTGCCTTTGACAAGCAAAATTAAGGATTTTTATACAGATTCATGGGCCAACATCTGTATCAACTGTTCTTTCAGGAGAGCAGTCGTAAGGCCAGGAACCTGTATGGATTGTCTTGGGGAGTCCCTCTGCAATCCCATTTGGTTCTTGACACTGTCTTGGTTGATCTGTAGAGTTTGCAGGAGATTCAGTGCCCTAGGAAAAGAAAGACAAGGATATGTGTTTACTGTCTAAACAATGAATCTGAAGTGGAAGTCACTATAATAAAGTGTCACAATATTTACTCACTCAAATTTGTTTTACACGTTAGAAGAAATCGATAGTAGGGCAAGAAATAACAGCCCCAGCAAAGCAGTGCTCATATGCTTGTTTTTATAAAGCCAAATTTAAAATACCAGGGGGGTGTTTCACAAAGATCCTAAGTCGAACTTAACTCTAAGTTGGACTTAAAAATTATGGAGAGCCATTTGTAGCCTTAAAGGTACTATGTCCCATTTGCAGGCCAAAAAAATGAAAAGGTTAAATTCCAACGGCATTTGAAAGACAATACTAATTTAGAACTTCCCTAAAAAAAATGGGGCTTTAAAAAATGTCTTTAAGTGGGAAAATAACGACTATTAGTTGTCGAATCGACTTAGGAGCTATAGAGCCAGTAAGTAATAGTCTGATTTTTCAGACCATTGTACCGAATGGTCGTACGTTTTATGCTGCGCAAAGATTCAATCAGTTTAATTTTGGCCATTACAAGAAGTGGGTTATTGATGTAGACAAATGCTCATGTACCCTTTACAGCTCATTTTATGTAAAAAAAGAAAAGGATGAAAAAAGGCCAGTCAGTCACTCAATAGTGTCTGACAGTGAAGTCTAGCAAGTAAACAGGTTTCCTTGCATAATTTGAATATTAGGACACTGCTAACGTTTAAATTTCACAGATAGGACTTACATAACATATCCATAATTCCTGCAAAGTTCTACAGAATTTGATGTTGGCTGCAAAAGGGACATAGTATCTTTAAAATAAAATATTTTCAAAAGAGAAAATTCAAGTATTTTAGACTTTTTATAAATTCCACATCAAGAACATGCTATCTCCTTTATAATAGAAAATATGACCGATTTGAATCAGCATATTAAGCTATTTAAAATAACTTTTACAAAATATTTTCATAGATGCTAACGGCTTTCCATAATTGTTAAATCCAACTTAGAGATAAGTTAAACTTAGGATTTTTGTGAAACACCCCCCTGTACTTGTTTCTGATTATTGATTGAGGACTAAAAAGACATACAGCATCCCAGCATTAGGGTCATCTGAAGATTTCCGGGGGGGTGAGGGGGGAGCAGCCTCGTAACATCGAAGGGGGCATAGTAATGACAAAAGTAGTCATGCTTGTGAATGCTCTTCAGAAAATTCCATGATGCCTATGGTTTTACTGGATTGCCAACACAAAAGCTAAGAGAGAATTAGGATATAAGTCATTCAATGCAACTGATAGGCTGATTCAAATAAAAAAGACAACCCCAAAACTTACGATATAGATGGTGGTAGACATTCCCACAGTCTCCGGCTGTGTTCTTGCAGGGCAGAAGAATCCTGTGAGGAAACAAAAATCAAATTAAAAAAAATATAGATGTACATTTCTAATAAGTCTGCTTAGGATGTTAGCATGGCATATAAACCTTTTGAAGTACTAGTAGTATTTATGATAGCTACTGCACTTCCACATGTGTTTTTGTAATTAAGAGCATTCCTTCTAAGTTTGCACAAAGCTTCTTTTTTTTCTTCTTCTTTTTAAATGCACATCAGTATCAACCAAGTGAAGTACGGGGACATCTAGGAAAGTTGAATGTGTGCATTCTTCGGAAAATGTGCATCAATCCCATTTTCAAAGACACGTCATTAAAGCTAGTCTTGAGCTCTGGTATGGGCATCGTATGTCGAGAGAACATGGCTATAATTCATTCTGGATTGTTTATCCTGCAGTAGATTGATTGTTTGAACCAGTAAAATAAAAACCTCACAAAAACTTGCTGGAAATTATCGTCAATAAAAACCACAACTCTCATTTGCACATAGTAGCCTGTGTTTAATAGGCACATGGTGTCGGGCCTACTTACCTTGATTTCCTTATCTTTCTATGCTCATTACTCAGCTCCTATACATTTTCTACCAAAATTTATTTGTTATCTTGAACATTCAGTGTAAGTTTTGTTGGATTCTGTGAGAATCTATTTTCCATCATTACCAGAACTCAAGCTTATCTTTACATACTCAAATGAAAATATCTGATTCTTTTTCCTTGTACACTCTGACATGCAGTCAATGCCCTTGTGACCCCAAACAGACTACATTTTAAACGTGTCCGTTAATTTCTTTGTACATTAATTTTGTATCATGTATTCCATTATGAATAATATGAAGTATTAGCCCTGCATTGTTAATAATAAAACATGACCTGGGCCTTTTCTCTTTTCTACTTTTATATACTTTTTTTGTAGTATCTACACAATTGTATATACATATTGTTTATACTATTACTTCCTGTGTTAATAATCATGATTGTTAATAAAGTGATATTAAAACAAATATTAACAATCCATATTTAAGCCAATATTTCTGCCATATCCCGAGCCTTATCCCAATTAAACAAATCTGCATATAAAGGTTAGCTATTCATCTACTTGTATTTCTAATATCTATGTCTAAAAGCAACTCACCAGCAGCATTGCACAGAGTAAGACATAGAAGAGCTCGCGATGTGATTGGCTGTCCTGAAGGTCGTGACCTTCCACAACACGCATTGCATCTTGCCAGAGGGAACGACCAAGAAGAAGCTGAAGGGCTCGCATTGCTCCGTGGCTCTTGTCACTAACAGATAGAAAAAGAGAGAGAGAGAGAGAGAGAGAGAGAGAGAGAGAGAGAAAAATAGAGAGGAGAGAGAAAGAGAGATAGAGAAAAAGAGAGAGAGAGAGAGAAAGAGAGAGAGAGAGAAATAAAGAAAGAGAGAAAAAAAATTGAAAGAGAGAGAGAAAGAAAAAGAAAGAGAGAGAGAGAGATAGAGAGAGAACAAAAAAGAGAGAGAAAGAAAGAGATAAATAGAGAGAGAGAGGAGGGGAAAAAAGAGATAGAGGGGTACATGGGGATAAGTTAACTCTTCATGCCCTATGGATTAAAACCCTGGGCATGTATTCAATGATTCAATACTTATGTCTGAAATAGGAGTACTTTATTCAGTTTTTGGCCAATACAGAATACTTGCCAACTGGAGAGGCATAAATTACAAAGAAGGAAAATGGGAAAAAAGTAATGAGCAATCATGACATGAAAATTAGGTACAAAATGACAAGTTAATTAGCATGCGAATACGTTTACATTTTTCTGCCGAACATCCGAACCAGACCTTTGCGCTCGGTTCGGTTCAGCTGGGTTCGGAATTACTTTAAGTGCCATGTTCGGCGAACTTCCGTTCGGTTCGGCAGTTTGGCTACAGCACTAGTTAAATATAGACAAACCTGTCTTGTATGAGATGAGCTTGAGCTCTAACAGCCTCTGTGATATCTGTGGATTGAGTTGGGTTTGGTAGAACATCTAGGATCATCCCGCTCACAGACAACTATAGCAACAATCACAATAAAAAAACAAAAAATGCATGATAAACCGAATGAACATGATGATTAAGGTAATGCATGAAGCATGCTTTATTAAGGTGCCATAAAATTTATCCATCAATTCAATATATCAAACATATTTTACTTTCACATTAGTAATTTGGATTTCGTAAACCCACATGGGGGGTGTTTCACAAAGACTAAGTTGGACTTAAGTATAACAGGCCGTTCGTGCCATTGTTTGCTCTCACCATTATGATCTTTAGACAATATTTTTTCCTTCAATAATGAATTATCAAAACATGTAAGTTTTGTAGATTTTTCACCATGATTTGTACGTCCCTTGAGAGACCAATGCCAGTAAATGATGAGAGCAAACAATGGCATAAACGGCCGTCTATACTTAAGTCCAACTTAAAGTCGATCTTAGTCTTTGTGAAACACATCCCAGGAATGTTAAAATGAAATACAAGCCTTTCTACAACTAGAAACAGTCAGGATTCCTAGATTCATGCAACTTTTAGTCCAGATTTGAATTTAAACCCCAACTGAATGGGCAGGGCTAGTTCTAAGTTAGCTAGTTCACAAATTCTTTTAGCACAAAGTGTTGACCTCCTCATCCCATACCTACATGTACCAAAATTGTACTCTAATTCTGTAGCTAAATGAAGAAACAAAAATCATGCCATATAATGAAATCACTTTCTCATTTTCATTTCAGAAAGGATTCATATCCCATGAGTATCTTCGTACAGAATGAACGTAATTTTTACAGAATGAAGCCTGATGTTCTATACTCCATAAATAAGTGGACAAGGTTACTTAAGTTCAACCAGGTTTAAAACTTTGCTTGCTCTCTTTGCCTCTCTGTACAGTTGCTAAGTTGCCAAACATGCAATTTTGAACAAAATAATAGACACCAATTAACGGAAGGATTGCTTTGTGCAACACAACGACTTTGCAAAATTACCCATTTCTGGTCTTGATTAGCTCTAAGACAAGCCTTTTTACACCAGTATGGATTAGTCTTTGTATATAAAGAGTTAATTAGTCCGTCTTTACCAGTCGTAGATTTTTTTTTTAAACTGGATAATTTTATCTGCCTTTAGCAATTGTTTGTTTGTTTAACCCGAATGCTAAGAAAGCACATGTATACTTGTAAGCAACTAGGGGACAGACGGCTTTAAGTCCTCTTTGAGGGACTTGGTATTGAGGATTTAATGCCTTATATACCAAAGGGCACTAGTGCATCGACATGATTTCGAACCCGGGACCTCCAGGTTACGAGGCCGTTGCTCTACCACTGAGCCATCGCGCCTCCTGCGATTAATTAATGGGTTAAAAGAAAAGGGAGACGCATTCAACTCACCCCGTGTCTTTTCCTGGTGAACGCTGACATGTCAGAAGCTGTTTGTTGTAACTGTTGAAAGAACTTGACAACATCCACCTGCATACACGTCCAGCAGAAGAAAAAAAGATAAGAGAAGGGAAAGATTATGGAGAATGAAAGTGTCAATACAAAGGGAGACAAAAATAAGAGGCATAGAGGTGATGCAATCTCAAGCATTACCATGATATCAAGTTACAAAGTATGGTTGAATCTGAAATGACAGAGAGAGATAAAAAGCAACACAACTTTTAAAATCCATAAATTGGCAACATGTTGAAAGGTTCAAAATCATTGTTTTTCAATCAATCTTTCTTTTTTAAACTGTTTTGACAAAGCTTCTTCTCATGTAAATTGTTGTCAGAGAAATCACATTTTATCAGAACAATGTAGCATTAAAAGAGAAATACTATCATTGCCAATTTGAAGAACAATATGGGATCAATACAGCCGTTGAAAATTCCTGTCACGAAAGGGTTAACTCCTTCACAACCTACCACTTTTGATGGCTGGTGGATGAACAGAAGACGACAAAACATCTTCAGAAATCTAGCGCCCTCTTCAGTCTCAGGACTGCAAAGTGACCAGTGTTTGAGGATTTCCGTTGGTTTCTCTTCTTCCCCATGTATACCTTCAAAAGAAAACAATTTGTATTCAGTTGACGAGGCTACATACACAGATGTCATGTTCTGTATAAAACCAGCCATTTCGAAATGCCACAAAATAGATAAATGATGGTGACACAAATCTTTACCGGTAGTCTAAATGATGCACAAAGAAAGGTGAAAACAGCTAGAAATGGTTTTAAAAAACTGCTTATAACCGCATAATAAAGACCCACACTATGCTCATAAGGCAGGCTAGTTCTAGATTTTTTTCCTACCTCCTAATGGATTTTACTGACCAGGGCCCCATAACACAAAACTTTAATAGCAATTGATTGTATAATTAATTTTGAGATTGATTGCTTTAATCACTATATGTGCAATCAATCGCAATTTTTTATTTTTTTATATAGGTATCAACTAGTTCCCATGGGCGATGGGTTAAAATACAAAATACAACCATGACATAAAATGTGCATCTCAATATTATTAAATTCTATTTTATTCATCCAAATTAAAATAAATGGAAATTTTACATAGGATTTGTTACAAGTAATACAATACATATATTAACAACAAAAACAGTACTTGGCACAGGGAGATTATTTGTGTGGCATAAGTTATAAGAGTTAAAACTCACCACTTTCCATTGCTGTCTCTAAGTCCATTTCTTTGAGGAGACATTTGAGGAGCTTCTCGGGGTACAGCTGAGAGAGGAGCTCTAGTTTACCAAGGCGTAATGCTGGAACAATACAAAAGAAAGCGTCAAAGAATGCGTAAGAAATTATTATAATATTTAGGGTCTATATAATGCTTAATACATCTACTCATGTCTCTATTAAAGCTCAAAACTGAAATATGATTACCCAGGTCATCCGGTCATCGATTATTGCGTCAGAAATTGAAATGTGTTCCATAGACTATTCTCTGTTGGTGAACAGGTACAAAAAAATAAGGCCATGCCTATCAAGAAGAGAACCCCTACTTTTAAATTACTGTTGTTGTTTTTTGCTGATGTTTTGTTTTTGTTTGTAGGTTTCTCCTTACCTAGTGGAATGACCGAGTTCACTTCCAGAGCCTCCTTCACCTCAGCTGATAGGGTTGGTCCACCTGTTACTTTCATCTCTCCCTGTAACAATGTCAGAGCAGTAACAAGCAAACAAAACATTAATATACATTCCATTTTGACGAGCTTGATAGAGATTATGCAAGTAAATGAACAAGGGGGGTGTATTCAAAACAACAAATGTAATATTCTTAAGATTTTGTCGGACATAAAATGATTCACAAGGACTGGTTGGTATTAAATGGTGTTTGGGCATCATCTGTAAAATTATCTCACTTTTTGCCACCTTATTATCTCTCTGCTCCTGTGTCAGGTAGGAATCTTTCAGGAGCGGAAGCATTGACTCGTTAAGAGTGGTGTCAGGAGTGGGATCAAGATCCATTCACATTTCAATGGACCTTACCATGGATTCTAAGAACTGAACTGATTCACTTTTGTCACCTTGGGTGCGAGAGGTCTTTTTAGGCGAGGAAGACTTGCCTAATTGATAGTCACATCCAGAGTGGGATCATAATTATCTCATTTTATCATATTCATTGCAGTTCTTGGACCATGGTTTAGTGCCTAACGTCATAATAAGCATTTAAGCCTGGATTTTGACAACTGAAAAAACTCACCTTTGCCACCTTATCTCTCTGCTCCTGCGTTTGATAGAAGTCTTTCAGGAGCGGAAGCATTGCCTCGTTAAGAGTGGTGTCAGGAGTGGGATCAGGTCTTTCTTTGAACCTCTTCTGCAAGTTGGCAACCTTTTCCATTAATTGTGGATGTTTGCATCTATCCACACCCTGATTATTTCAAATAACAAATTAAAACAAATTAAAAATTGTGAGTTTTCCCCACAATTAATCGCAAAACTACTTTAATGATATTTCTGATAAGGATCATACTACTATACTACTATACTACTATTAATAATAATAATATTAACAATAAGAAAAAGAAGAAGAAGAAAAAGAATATTATAAATAAATGGCATAAATGGCCATCTAACTAGAACCCCTATTTTGAAAATAGATCAAATATACAAAGTCCAAAATAGTGCCATATTCTTGTGTCAAGGGTGTACGTATAATCCTACATTACTGAATTTTACTACCTTCATGAACTAGCTGGGATGCAGTATTCAATTTCCCTGAAAGACTTTTTGTTTATTTTTTGTGTTACAATCAACATACCTGAGACAAAGATACTAAAAGGGCTTCATTCTGGAAGATTTTGGGATCTTGAAGAAGGTCAAGATCAGAGTCGGAAGCAACAGCGCCCTCTTCAGTCAATTCTGAGTACACCTTCTGCAGCTGTACAGAGGCAGCCATCTTGTTAAGTTCCAAGTCCTGGAGATGTTGAGTTGTGTTCGGCTCATCTGCTTTGGCAGCCATTGAAGCCTCTTGCATCTTGGTGAGATAATAACATAAAGCAAAGGATATTAACGACACATAACCATGGGTTTTCATGGGTATTTTGACACCATTGGTGTATGTTTACTCAATTAAAAGGTGCTCTCAATCACCAAGACTGGTCTTCGCTTTCACGACTGACAGGTCTTATGTAATGCACTGTGCCCTGAACCTACCGCAATAAGGAATTCTCATCATAATAAAATCTCCCTCACCCTCAGATATGAAGGCAAGCTGGAGTATTTTCTGGTGGGATGAGTTTCACTGCCTGAAAGACCTGTGCACACATAACATGGTAATTCAACCAAATAATAATACCATGATTATTAAGTCCGCTTATCTAATTCTTTGTTTTTTTTTACTAAAATTGTTAATGTATACACCCTCATATGTTATCCATTATTTTGTATCTCTCTTTGTTTTTATATTGTATGTGTTTTCTTTTTGCATGTAAACAAGACGGTTTTCCATTTTATGGCCAATACACAATGATATATACATGTACAATGACTATATGGGTTAATGCCCTTCTGGCTCAAGACAGATGATGTGTACCTTACCTGTAATAACCAGATGCCATCCATAGACCAGAAGCCGACCTGAGGCACACTTCCAAGTATGGACCATAGGCTGATTGTATCGGCTGAGGTGATAGAGGATAGGTTGATCTCTTGAAGGAGAGCACCTGATGCTGAGCTGTAGACTCTGCATATTAAAAAAAAAAAAAAAACATTCCGGTAGAATATTGTAAAATAAGGTTTTCCTGAGAGTATTACATGATTCACAGTGGCTGCTTCAAAAATGTGGAACAATATCCCACTTTCCATCAGAGAATTGACCTGTCTTGCCTCTTTCAAAAGATCCCTTCAAATATACTACATGTATTTCGCTCAGAAGCATAATGTTATTTACCTATTTTATGAGTCTAATTTTATGTTTCTCTTCACATTCAGTAATCTTTTGTTTTTAGTGCTCCTAAATACTCAATATTATTATTATTACTGTCTGTAAAACTGTCATGTGACACTCAATAGTTTGCTACATATTCACGAGCATGGAATACAAACTTTATGCCAGGTCTATCCCACGCAAGAGGTATCATTCTGCCGTTTGCATTGTCTTAGCTACATAGTGTGGAAAGGCAACCAATCTAAGGATGACATGAGAAGAAGTAAGGATGATATCGCAAATACCCAAATTTTCTGTAACATGAAACGTTTTTTACACAAAACTTGGTACATTTCTTAAACAAAACTGTCAGAGAACCCATCTGGTTACCTAATCATTCCTTCTTTAGGGAAGACTGCACCAATCATGAACCTAACAGCAAACCAGGCTGAGATGGTCGAGACATCGACGTTAGATAGATGGAATGCTCCTACTTTCTCTTCTGTTGAAACAAGGAATAAAAAGATCATGCAAGATTGAGCGTTTAAGATTAGCTTGGAGAATATTAGATGACACGTAAAGACAGAATTCAAAAGGTATATTTATTGAAGATATTGGAGCAGCAAAAGGCACCCTCAGTATTGCTTAGTGTAGTTGAGTTAGTATGGGTTTTCAGATCCCTAGGTTATTTAGAGACATCGATGTCAGAGTGATGAAATCATGCCCCTACTTTCTCATCTGTTAAAAGAAAAGCAATTAAAAGATCATGCAAGATTGAGTGTTTAAGATTAGCTTGGAGAATATTAGATGACACATAAAGACAGAATTCAAAAGACATATTCATTGATGATATCAGAGAAGCGAAATGGACATTCAGTATATACATGAATTCAAAATAGAAATATCTTAAATACAAACAGTCAAATACACAGTAGAGAATCAAGTAAGGATTCTATCACATCGCAAACACTGACTATAGGTCACTTCATCGATAGAAGTTACAAAGATTTTCAACTGATACGTTTCTTGAATCCAAATGCACCCTTGATTATTAAATGAAAAGAAAGTTTTGGGGAGATATCCTACAAATAGTTTCCTTGCTGAGAACAATTACGATTTCAATTCAATTCATTTTATTATTTATTTCATAAAATACAAGATATAATACAAAACAAAATTGTGCCTGGGAGATCGCATTAAAGAGCCAGTGGCTTGCAATAAAACACAGCAATCTCCATTACAATCATAGTAATGAAAACTACAAATACAGAATACAAACGATAAGCACAAAACGAAACGAAAATCATTAGCAGTGTTCTATCACAATATAAACACTTTAAATGAAGTCCCTCCATCAAACATACCTTCAGTCCTTGAAACTGAATGCACTGAGCCATCGTCCGACATCAGATACACATTGCCAGTTCTTGCTTCCATCGTCATGGCGACCACTCTACCATGAGAAAGTTTTGCCACCTGCAAGCATAGAAATGAAGGAAATGAGTAAAATCTGTATGGAAATAACACATTCAACAATTGGTGATCTGATACATGGGCTAGAGGCAATTGCTGTCAGCTGGACTTGCTTTTATCAAATGAATGTACAGTGAAACCTGAAGATTGCTCAAGAGAAACATGAGAAGTGGTCTTTATAGGCAGGTGGTCTTTATGTACAGGTTCCTTTAGTACAGGTTTCAATGAGAAACAACATTCAAGGGAAACAAAAATGTGGTCTTAGTAGAAGTTGATGCAATGAACCATCTGTAATGGGTTCAGTAGGAGCTCGAAGCCTTCTTACCTCACTCCAAATGTGTATCAGGTTGTCTGCTAGTTCCTTGAAATCTACAGGAAATTTACTGTCCGTCTTGACACACCCCTCTCCAAGAATGGAAGTGGCCAGCTCTGGTGACTTGTCTGATTGCTTGAAATGGAGTCTGAAATAGAGTCCAGCTGGACTGGGTTGACTGGAAGTTTGAAATGGGGGGTGGGTACAAGTAAGAAAGAAAAATGACCACAGTTTTACACTCATGATATCATCAGTGATTATGTTATCAATTTCAATCTATGGAGACAACAATGCAAGATATGAACAGGAATCAGAATCATTGTAGATGAAATTGAGGTAATCTTGATAAATGACATAAGGAATACCATTCACAATGAGCTAAAATCAGGATTCTGTTGCTGTAGCAACTCCCCCTTTTTCTCTCTGTTTTCTAGCCATTTTCTCTCCATATCTTTGTCCTCTTGACTACTATGGCATTCCATACTTTTCAAGGATACATGTAACAATGGACTTGCCGTTTTGGCGCTAAAAATCCTCTCTTTTATTGCTGTTTTGTAGCCGATTAAAATGGCAAGTTTTGTGTACCGGTATCTGTTGTTTATACCACATATAAATACATAGAAAATGGCAACAAAATGGCATAACAAAAATGTTTTGACAATTTGGGTTCACTGTGATTCTTTGTATTTATTTTGATGAAGCAAACAAAATTACATATACAGTCAAACCTGCCTTTATCTCTCTATAAAGACCACATGTTTATATAGGGATCATCTATATTGTCTCCCTCTAGGTGAAAATCTGTGTTGTACCTGTACCTGTCTAGTAAGGCCACCTGCCTGTATACAGTTGTCATTTTTACTGTCTCTCTTAGGTGAACCTGATAGACAGGTTTGACTGTACTAAAAATGAATTCTGTAAGATATCAACTATATCATACATGTACCTGGGAAGAACTGTAATGCATTCTCCATTGTAGTTTGCTGCTAGTTGCAGCTCAGTCATACAACCAGTCAGAAGCAATGTCGATGACTTGATGCCCTTGCAATCTGGAAAGAGTAGAATTAAAGTTGAATCCAATAACTTCTGTTGGTCTAATGATCCATCGATCATTTAGCCTATCTACTGAATTTTCATAAGGAATTAAGATTACTACTAAATGTTGATTATTTTCTTGAAACTCTCAGGGTTGATTTGCTTACATTTTAAGACAAACTACTTAACAATTAATTTACTTTCGGAACCATGTCAAATTGTCAAATTGCGTTGATGCCACTGGATTTGAGAAAAGTCATTCACCTACTGTTCTTTCAAATGAACATGGCCCCTTTAAAAGTAGGACATATACAGTAAGTACAGCTGCTATTTTCTTTTTTGTTTGTTTGATGATGATTGCTTAAACCTGACTGCTAAGAAAGCAGTATATGCTTGTAAGTTAAAAAACTAGATAACCGACGGCTTTAAGTCCTCTCTGAGGGACTTGGTAATTAGGATTAATGCCTTACCTAAAGGCACCAGCGCACTGACTTGGTTTTGAACCCGGGACCTTCCGGTTACGAGACCACTGCTCTACCACTGATCCATTGCGCCTCCTCAACCTATAATTAAGCTACAGACGAAATGTGCTCTATACCTCCAATTCCTTTGACCAGTTACAGTAAGTATTGATAACAGGGGCATCTGAATAAATAGTTGGCTTTGGTGGAAGCAGAAAAGTTAGGCAGTAATAGCCACCTGGGATGTTAAATGGTACCTTCAAGAACTGATGGAAGAAGAAAGAGGAGTAGACCAACTAGGACATGGACTGATAACATCAAGCAGTGGACGGGCATGTCATTTGAGCAGCTAACAAGAACAGCTGAAAACAGGAAGTTATGGAAAACCTGTATCTCAAGGTCCATTTTATTGTCACCCCAACGGCCTCCAAGCTATTGGACATAGATAGATCGATAGAAAGATCAAGAACATCACTGTTACTTACAAGGTTCCAACTCTGCAGTAAGCAGACACTGCTCTACACCATTCCCAGAAGCCATAGCCTCTGTCCGTTCCTCCACCCATACAAGCCTCTTGCCTTGCGTTGAACAGCAGATGGCGCTCTTGATGCAAGCATCGTTGGTGTACGTGCCCAAGGTGAACTGTCCTCTCTTGTGCCATGGGTGGATGTTGCTCTCGGTGGGTTGGATGTGCTCGTAGACCTTCACCAGGCCGTTCTTGTAGAACTGTGGAAAATGAGAATGGTGCGATCAAAGGACGCCAGTGGCATAATTATACTTAGGCCCAAAAGTTTACAGACACCTGGTAGGAAAGCAAAATACGTACATTAACACAACTTCACTCATTCCTGCCAAATTTTCACTTCAGGAAGATAGACAAGTTTGGTCTCTGTTTGACATCAATAATCACTCTGAGACATTTATATATATGTGATTCATGATAAGAATGAGTGCAATTGTGAAAATGTGATTAAAATGCTTTTCTTCCTGGTGTGTGTAAACTTTCAGACCCAACTGTAGGTGGGGGTACAGATGGGCATGTGCCCCCATCAAATGACAAATAAAAGAAAAAGAAAAGAAAACAAGAGAAGAAAAGAAAACAAGAGAAGAAAAGAAAACAAGAGAAAAAAAGAAGAGGAAAGGGAGAATTAGTAAAGGATGAAAGAAATTATTGGCCCCTCCCACTTTCCTCCAGGGTTTCCCTCATCGAGTAAGACCAGTATCGATAAGTCTGTCATCAATAACAAAGAAAATGAAAGTTTATGAAATTTTCTGTACACAGCAAATTGCAAGATATGTCACAGTATTGCCAATTTGTGTTTAACTGATGACAACTTCAAAAATTCATACATGTAACTTTCCTAATTTTAATCGGATATTGCTCAAACTTTCACAAATTTGTTTCTCTTGTTTTTCTGCTTTTATTAAAACTGAGATATCCAAATGGACTTCCCTTTAAGCCTTCACTATGCAAGAAATACAAAGGATAGGAAGATTGTTACACTCACAACTAGGATGACGTCATGTGTATCCTGAGTGAAACATATCTTGATGACAGGTGAGATCTTGGCCAAGATAGTGAACTGCTTAACACGCGTGGAAGATTTCAGCTAGATAAACAGAATATAAGAAATTGTACACACACACATGTATATTACAATATATGAAATTATATATTGTCACATAAGAATATATACATGTACCATAATATACTAAATGAATATCACAACACAAGAAAATAAAATAATAATAAGAAAAGAATGTAAATCGCAATATCAATATATATATATATATATATATATATATCAATGAAGAAAAAAAAACTTACATCAGAAGGGATAATTTGAACAGAGTATCACGTACGGATAAAATGTACAGTATTATATGATGAAAAAAAATCTTGATGGAAGATGAAACATCGACCAATGGATTTTTTTATTCACTTTTACCTGATATCCTCTGACAAGGGCCCCTCCTTCTAAGGAGACAAAGAGATGGCCTGGACACCCCCATACTGAATGGATCGTCTTTCTTAGTACACCTTCTCTAGTGAATATTGCTTGCAAGTCCTGCACAAAATTGAAGAAAATAATGAGAAAGTCAAATTAGTAAAGTCAAAATTATGCATGGTGCAAAATGGTCATTAATTTGAATAAAGGATTAGTTAAAGGCCTTTATAATTATGGAAATACATAAAAAGAACTGGTCTTAAATTCATTTAAACTATTAAAAATACAGTGAAACCTGTGTACATATATATACATGTAGAGAGAGAGAGAGACTATCCTAAGGAGGCAAGAAAATTGGTCTTTATATGAGGATGGTCATTTTGTACTGGTTATTTTAGTACATGTGTCAATGTAATTTACTATGCAAGGGAAACAAACAATTCATTCTTTCTATACTGGTGAACGCTAAAGCAGGTTTGACCGGTTATTAGAAATACAGAGGACTGTGATTCAAATTGCGTCAGTTACATTGGTCCCAGTGCAATAACTGTTATACTGATGATGTTCCTCTATTGGTGTAGCATGGGGCACTGGCACCGTCGAGGTGGGGGTGGGGGTGACCTTACTTATCTAGGGAATAAAATGTGAATTAACACAGCCACTGCTTGAGGTTGAGAGAGGGTGCAGGAGAGTCATATAGTCTTCCATTCCATCCTGTTTCCATCTTTTTCTCTTTTTTTTCCTTTTTCTTTTTTTTGCAATCGAGTCCCCACCCCCACCCCACCTCGCCCCAGCTGCTGTACCAATGTCTACATGCATATCTAGCAAGTCTACCACTGAATCAATCACCAATAGACCATTTTCTATTGTCATCAAATTAAACGCATAAATCTTTGTTAAGTACGATGTTACAAATTATTTCACTCACCCATTACAAATAATTGTATTTCAATAGTCAGAATGCGAATTGCATGTTTGTTGTTACTGTAGGTACATGTACATGTAGGACAGACATTATATGGCTTGTCCTTCCAAACACGGAATCTATACAAAATCGCATTCTGACAATTGAAATACAATTATTCATAACAGGTGAATGAAATCATTTGTAACGAGGCACTTAACAAAGATTTGTGCATTGAATTTGATTACATTACGAAAATGGCCTTTTAATTGGACTCTTGCTCGCTTACATTCATTAATCTCTTGCTCACTCAATAGACAGAATACTAACATATTCAAATTTCATGCATACTTCTTAAACAAAGGTTGTTCTTGACAACCTGAAAGCTTTCCCAAAGCTTGCCAGACATAGCAACAAGTAATATATGCAGACTGGATTCCAAGTATTGTATTTCATTCATTAACAGGTTAATGGAATAACTCGTCACTAGGTCCCCAGGAAAGAAACATCCATAAATTTGAATACCTGTACATGTTAGTAAACTTACTATTTAAACAAATTTATGCATTTTTCTCTCAAGAACCCCTGGTTCTATACTACTAGTAACTAATTATAATTCACCTGCTATACATGATGGCATATAGTCTATAAGATGGAATATAACTTTGCATGCATTCCTTGTTGCTATGTCTGTAAAGCATGTGGCAAGCCTCTGACAAGCCTTTGAGTTGTCAAGGGTAAGTAAACTATCTTCAAGAAGAATGCATACAAATTAGTAAACAGGTCTAGCAATCATTCTCATGATCCAATGTAAAAATATTGGACTAAACCAAGTGAGTAATATAAGGGGAGATATACCACAGTACATGCACTGACAAAACACCGATACTCAATATTGAGTCAACCAAATCAATTCTTCATATTTTTAACATTTGTTTTATTATCATCATAAGCAGAAAAGTTTGTATTAACATGCCATGAGAAATCACTGATTAATTCCCACTTAAACTTGTTGAAATAATTGAGGTAATGTTTTATTACCATCATAAGCATCCAAATGTTGATTTACATCTCTGAATAACTCATACTTTAACTTGTTGAAATAAAAAAAAAGGCAATGTATAACCACAAAAGGAGCAAACTTTTAATTTACTGTGAAAATTGTGACAATTCTACTACATGGAATAAAATCAAGATTTTGCCTGAATCTAAAAAGTATCAGTAAAAAAAAGGTGACTCAGTGTAGAGGTTTGTGCCACTCGCATGCACACACAGCTGTGCCTTGGTTTTACATGAACTATTAATTGGCATTCATATCCATAGCGTATCAAATCTACATACCGTATATGTAATCTATTTTTCACCAAATCATTTGTTTAAATATTCAATCTGCACAGAAAGAAAACTTCACAGCAGCTTAGAACTGTTTAATAATATCCTGCCATCTATCTACAAAAAAAATCAGAGTCTGATCAAATGCAAAATGACTGCAATGAATACCTAAACATCAATCAGAAAATGAGATTAAAGGCTTGTTCAGATATGACACTGTAAATCGCTGCAAAAAAAATCCAGTGTGTTGTTTGTATGCGTAAGTGAATGGAAAGGACTTGCACGTTTACACTGAGCTTGATGTCACAAGACACAGAAATGTGAAGCATATTACACTATGAGTCATTATAAAGAATTAAATAAATCATGTTTTTGCAGCGTCATATCTGAACGAGCCTTAAACATGCAGCAAAAATTGAAATAATCAATTTAGGGGAAACAATCCATTCTTCAATATTTGCTCAGTTAATTTGTTTGTACTCTTTCATCTTCGAGCCTGGACGAAACAGTAGCTACCGCTAGACCTAACCCTAAACCTAACCTAAAAGCCAATCGCAAACCTAACCCTACAAGTACATGTATGTGTGCATAGCTCTGATCAAGGGTACCCAAGTGTTACATTGCAGGTAAAATTTGAAACTCATTGCCATACCTTGGTAATATCATGACTATAGACCTTGAACATCGCAAAAAACACACCAAAAGTATTGGAGCATACAGAATTTTCTACATGCTATCAATCAGCCACCGAAGTTCACATTATCACAAATTCATTGTACATAACTTGGTGTCCACTTCACGCAGTTATTTCTGTGTAGATCTCACTTTTTTTAAACAAACTGATTTGTATTTTAAGGTGTATCATAAAGTAAGTAAAATACAACTGATAAATCAAGATGTTGAGGAAAAGCTCTCAAAATAGTGCAAAAACCAAAGTGAACACCGAGTTATGTACAACGCATATGAGTTTGTAACACACAAACTTTCTCCTCACATTCTTATCTGTGCATATGTCCTCTTGCTAATGTTTTATGTTATATAGAGAGCTATGCAAAACACACGCACATATTTTCCTTTTTTCACTTAACCGCCCAACGTCTATTTATTTGCATTAAATGCTACTCATCACAAACTATACCTGTACATAACTCGGTGTCCACCTTATGCCTGCTTATTCGAGCTCGTGATGGTGATTGTACATAACACAGAACAAAATGGCCGATCGTGAAGGAACTTTGCCTGCATTGCGGCGCATTTGGACGAATTACCGGCGAAGTATATATTTTTTATTTCACCCACGAAGGCACTTTTCATTTCAAGTACAATAACATTTTTTTTTTTTTTTTAATCAAACTGTGAGCTTCATGTGCACGTACATAACGGACAGGACACCAAAATTTGCTAGGTTACATTATTGTTTTCAAAATGATATTTTAATCATGGGAGTACAACATTTTTGATTCTGTTATATTGTTGTGTAATTATTTCATCGATACATTACATTTTTATCATTATGAGGCTTATTCTTTCATTTTATTTTTTTCGACAAAATTTTGGTCAACAGGCGGACACCAAAGTTATGTACAATTCATTAATGTTCAAACAGCAATTAAAAATATTCAACACTGAGGATCAATGAATGAAACACACTGGAAATCAACTAGAGATGGCATTCTTTCATTTCATTTAAAAATCATGACAAAAAAATATGATACAATACTGTTAATTTGGGATGAAAAATACACATGCTTCCCGTGTAACGTTTTAATGCCCAAATATGGGCATTTTTCATGACATTATGCGTGCTAGTGCAAAACAAAACCATGACAAGCCATAATTAATGGTTATGGTTTGGTAAGATTCCTCACACTATTAGCATCACATTAATAATGTTTGTAAACATTGTAGGGAATTCAATTTCATATTATCTCCAAATGAAGTTGAAGTCAGTAAAGGGTACCCTTGATCTGAGCCATGCGCAGCACATATCTGTATTTGATGAAATGCATTTAAAGCCCACAGCAAATATTGTCTTATTTGGGTCATGAATCCACAATATATCACACACATGTTTAATTTAATGTACACATGTGCATGTTCATGTACATTATGGGTGGTATTCTCGAAAGCGGACTAACTTTAGTCCATGGTTTAATCCTCCGAATAAGCATGGAATGCCAAGTGTCCATATGAATATATTTTTGAATAATTTGATATGTCCCTAAATAACCATGATAACATAATTATTTCATTGTTATATTGTTGTAATTAACTATGTTATTACAAAATATTTCTTAAATGAAAACATTTTATTTTAATAAAGTGACAGATTAAATTATTCAAAAAATATTCATATGGACACTTGGCAGTCCATACTTAATCGGAGGATTAAACCATGGACTAAAGTTAGTCCGCTTTCGAGAATACCACCCTATGAGATTAGCCCAGATTGCTGTTATCTCAGAATCACTTGGGAATAAAAACAATTGAGCACCAATCATTGACCTCTTCGCTTTCTCATTAATCCCGACAGCATCCTGATATTCATTTCCTGGAAATAATGACTACATTTACAATTATGCATTGTACAGGTCTATTGATTTGGCATTGGAAATGAAGAGAAAAAGAGACAAATTTGTGTTGTCAGTACTGGAATGAACATAACAAATATAAAAATCTGTAAAAACAAAGTAGATTGAATAACATGACTTACATACATGTACATGTATGTAAAGAACAATGTAAAGCAAGTAAGCAATATCAAAAATGAAAACAAGAAACTATAAAAAGGCTATAAAAAAAAGTATGATACTGCATGTACAATTGTTGTATTCATATAATGACACATTGATTCAATACAAATCCATACATGTATACATGTAACAAAACTGTCTTTTGAAAACGCTGTATACAAAATAACATTTACTCACTATGAACATGACGGACAAAGAAAGAGGACAAAATATACAATTCCTCATTCTACCCTCAACAATTGCTGTGGTAGACAAAGGAACATCCCTTCACTGCTATTATGTAAAATAAGTAGAACAGGTGAATATGCATGTGACACCTGTTCTACACATTTTTATATAATAGCAGTGAAGGGATGTTCCTTTGTCTACCACAGCAATTGTTGAGGGTAGAATGAGGAATTGTATATTTTGTCCTCTTTCGTTGTCCGTCATGTTCATAGTGACTACATCTACAGTAGTATATTGAATAGCTTTAATATTGCAGGAATAGAATTGACATCACATACATGTAAAACTGACCTATAAATGTGTATTTTTCTCACTAAAAGTTAAGGTAGAATACATTGTAACTAGGATATTAGTAGGATTTGAATAAAATACATGTACGACACAACTACGACAATACATGTACAATTGTACTGTACATCCATTCTAACACACAGGTTTGGTATCACCAAATTTCATTGACTTTAATATATGTACAGTATATGTCATGCTGTTGTAACACTAAATGTCTGTACATGACTACATACATGTAGGCTACTGTACCTGTTTCATGTTTGTCATCAAACTGGCCAAAAGTACATCCCCTGAAATGTATTTATTCTCACTTGCTCGCTTCCATTTCTTTCTCTTAATACATAAACTGGTGAGAGAAAATTTAAGCAAAATCGCCTGACAAACATCTACGTTTAATGCACAGACATCACACTCAGAAAGAGCCGTTTTTCATTTTAAAAATTCCCTACTTTATAAGTCTTTGTACATGCACAGTCATGTGCAAACTGCATGCAATGAGATGAATATTTTTCTAAATCAAACAAAGATGAAATACATGTACACCCGGTACATCAGATGTGTATTTCTTACAAAAAAGTTGTCTTTACAAGAGGTGCTTCATTAGACCTAAACGCAAATCTAAAATTCCATAATTCACTATATTGCCAGCTGCGAGGATATATTTTATTGGAAATACTCCTGAATTTGTTAATATTTCAGTTACAGTGTAAATCAATGCCCACTTAAAATGTCCTCTAACAACCTCTCTGCCCACTGCCCATTGAGGGCAGCAGCAAATACTGCCCAAGAACTTGAGTGTTGAGCAATTCAATTCAACTGAAAGTTTATTTCCACTAATTAAAACATAACATGGGAAAACAAATGTGTTGATTGTTGAGACTAAAAATGATTATTATTATTACCCTCTGCACCCTCCTCATCTTGAAGATGACTTTAATCATTTTAAGCAGCAAATGAGAATAAAGAATCACTGAAAGTGTACAGAATACTATAACAAAGGATAACAAAGTTCTGACTTTTGGAAGTTGAGATTGATCAAATGCAAATTGACAACTGTGAGATTTTCCTTGTGTCACATCTCTCTGATTCATTTTGTATGACATGTACATGTACTGTAAATATCCCATAAATTTACATTTTCTTGGTTGCTGATGAAGAAACAGGTTTACAAAATGTAATTCATTTAAAATAGACATTTTTAAAGTTTTTTCTACTATAGGAGAGACCTGTGCTCACAAGTCAATTACAGAGTTGTCAATCTGTGTTCGATTGATTGCAACATCACAATGTTCTTATCATCTGGGTTTTCCTTTAACATTAACTGATCTTTTTCTCTCATATTCTATATACAGTAGGTAAGCCAACTTGATGCCAAAGTGGACCTCTGAACGTAAGAATCATAATCATTGTCCTGCATCAATTGACACCATCATTTAAGACAAATCAAGATCTGAGAAATATATGTGAAAAATAGTTTTTGAGCATATTCATTCTTTTCATGTTAGTGTGGAATAGTATCTTAGAAAAAAAGTTCACTGATAAGGATGGCTTTTCAAATGCCCTCATATTGTACATGTATTTGTAATATGACAAGTAACAGCTAAATGTTCTGGACCACAACGTTGAATGCCATATTTGTGAAGTCCAATGTACACATTTCTGTGTACCTACTGTACATGTACAGTAGGTCATGTGACTCTTAGCAAGACTGAGCCAATTTCTTAATATCATTTTGATATTTTCAAAACCTCACAGTAGACACCAATACTTAATGTATGCACTGCATGATCAACCTTTCCAATCGCTTCCACACAGTTCCTTTCACATTGCACTTGCATGACCAGAACTCAACCTTACAGTATCATTGAGCATATTTCAGGAAAGATTCCGGGAGTAGCAAACCATCACTGAGCAGCGTTTCCTTGCTCTGATGCATCATAACCCCATGGGCTCCTAGACTTGTTATCCAGGATTCATAATTGTGGAGGAAGAGATCTGCCTGAAGGGCCTTGACCATGTCCTTTGGAATTTCGGGAGGCAGAAGGGCAAAGACACAACCGCCTCCACCCGCTCCTGTTAGCTTGGCATGGATCTTATAAGCTGCAGCTGAACGGCATATGTTGTTGATTGCTGGATGAGACACTCCGAGCACGTATAACAGCTGTTGGTTGATATCCACAAGCTCTCCTAGGTTCTTGAAGGCACCGTCCTTGTCCAAGGATTCTCCCGTCTTTAGAGCTTGTAGAGTTCGCTTACATTCCTGCGATATCTCCTCTATGGAATCGAGGATGGGGCCGTATATCTTGGGGTATTTGTCATGACGTCTCCGCACACCTGCCACAAGTTCCTTGGTGCTTCTTGAAACACAGGTGTTAACAAGGAGGATGGACAGCTCTGGCATATTCTCTAGAGGAGTTATGACCTTTTGCCTGTATTCTATAGCACCACCGTGAACACTTATCGAGTTATCAATTCCAGAGGGATTCCCATGAATCACACGCTCCCCTTCGTAAGCCCATATATTGATCAACTCCATGTCTTCTTTGCTCCATTCAAGAGTATTGTCAGATGAAGATATAGGGCTGATGGCTTTGGCCCACGTCAGCAACCCTGCGGCAAGACAGACAGAAAAAGCGGCAGAAGATCCAAGCCCTGCACCTGTAGGAAGGGCAGAGGAAACCAGTGTGTCCAGGATTGGGAACTTCCCATTCCTGCCAGCAATACACAGGTACAAGTACAGAAAGGCCATCACAGCTAATCGTTTTGTGGTCTCTGTGTCACTGTAACCTAGGTAGAGTCGCAACCGCTGCATGATCTCCACACTTGGTTTGACCTCCCTGACATCGCTGTTGAGCAGATCTGGGAATTGCTCCTGCAGTTCGAGGACGTCCCAAGATCTTTCAAGGTCAATGTCCGGGAGATTGAGGTGGAGCCGTCCTGTATTTTTCTCCTTCAGACAGAGGTAGGACCGGAGATTGAGACCTGCGGCGAGTGCTGTCTTCCCGAGGACAACCGCATGTTCGCCATGGAGGATGATCTTGCCTGGTGCAGAGATGAAGATGGAGACTGACTCAGAGGTGGAATTATTGGCAAGTTCAGATGTCATCTTGGATGAATTTTAAGTGCACGTCTGCAAGGAATGCTGAGAAAAAAAATGAAAACCAGAGAAAAGAAGAAACCCAACGTCACTAAAGATTTGTTTCTTTTAATGTTTTTCTTCAAATACTGCGAATCCCTAAATCTCATGTTTCAAATTGTCACTTAAAAAAACAAAGGCAAAGTATGAGGCCCTGAATTTATTTCTTCTCCTTTACAAAAACATTTTCTCAATGGGTATTCCTCTTGAATGTTTTTTCTTTTTTTGGGGGGGGGGGGTTGTTTGTTTGTTTTTGCATCTTTCTTTTTTCTTCTTTTTTTCTGCTGTTCTGATGTAATTTTAGGGAAAAGGTTATTCAATCAACACAGATTCCTAGTTAGTGACTCATCAATTTAGATCAATTCATCTGGTATTCATTTTTCATAGCATTCTGACAATAAGCATGACTCCGTGAGCATGCACAAACTTTTGTGCATGAATTGAACCAACATTGACATACACCTGTACATGTACATGTAGATCTACATGAAGTGTGGAGCTTAGATTCCACGCCTCAAATGACTTACAATTAGGGTCTACATGTAAGTCCTCATGAATACATTAAGTTTAAAAAGAAGAAGAAGATGATGAGGAAGAACAACAAGAACAATAAAAACAAGAAGATGAAAAATAAGCAGAAGAAAAGAAGAAGATAAATTGATCCAACACTTTCTCTCAGCATTGCTCAGTAGACAGTGAGTTGCCAATTGTATCAGTCATCACTGCGAGTGTCTGTGACAAGACAGTGCAACTTCAAGATTTGTCTTTAAAAAAAAAAAATAAAAAATAAAAAATTGGCAATGCCAATGGCAATGCAATTATGCCAACTACATGTAAGCTGCAATCGCAATCACAAGTCTGCACTAGGCTAGCTAAGAAACATCCATTAGGCATTACTTTATTGCACAAGTCAAAAAATCCTTTCACACTTCCACACACACATATTTATGGTATGCTTGATCAATCGCATTCCAAACGTACCAAGCAAAAGGCGAGAAGCCAAGGGCATGCCAAGCCGCAGAACCAGAGATGCAGTACTGACTACTGTATCCAGTGCACCAGCCCGTGATTACCAATACCAGGGCTGGGCCCAGGCCAGGCTAGACGGCTGCACGCCCGATGATGTACTGTAGGCTAGATCTACCAAAAGATCATTTTGTTCAACGAAAAAACAAGTTAATGTAAACAAGAAATCCATATATAAATCATACGTACCTCTTTGTGATTAAGTGGAAAGCAGTCTGAAATATGTTGCGTTTTGAAAACAGATTCAGTGGCCATCAGAAAGCAGAAAGAATTAGGCTATCCTGTCCTAGAAAGCTAGACGTCCTAGAAAGCTAGACGTCGACCTTGTTCAGCTAGTCTAGTCTACATTCAAGTCGTTATTATGATCGAATTCTCTTATAAATCTTATTGAATCATTTATAGGTGACAAAAAAATTAATTCATATTAACATCAAATATTTATATCTTTTTCAATATAAATATTTTGTGTGTAATGGATTTCGTTGGTTAAAATATCAAACTACAAATACTTACTTTTGCCTGGATTGTCGATAACAAACTACAGTAGCTGACCCACAATATCGGCCGATGATCGGGCGATTAATCGAGAATCCATTGTTCATGGAGTGGGCGGGGCAAAACATAACAAAACAATGAAACAAAAACAAATCTCCCGGAAATATCGTTTTAGACAAAACAATTATTCTGGTACACACTGATAGCTGCATGTGCCCTATTTTGATTGAAAATCTCACAACTGATCTCACAATTAATTGCTATAATATAAGAGCTAATTAAGTGACAGGACAATTTACTTAGCTGGGTTAATTATATAAAGCAGACAACGAGCAACCATCATGCACAATAATGGTCCCAATGTTCACCTTGTATATAATCCTTTTCAATTTACCCTCTCGATATCTCTCTCTCCCTCACACTCTCACTCGCTCTCTCCCTCTCCATCTAGCTCTCGTTCTCTCTCTCTCTTTCTCTCTCTCTCTCTCTATATATATATCTAGCTCTCTAGCTCTCTTTCTCTCTCCCTCCACCTAGCTCTCTTTCTCTCTCTCTCTCTCTCTAGCTCTCCCTCTAGATCGCCCTCCCTCCCTCCCGAGGTTAACCATTACCCTTAGTTACCCAGCAATTTACAAGAGAATATATCCCCCGCATTATTTTTTATTATAAATTCTAAAAATGTCCATTATATACCATAAACATAAAACAAACACATTGAGTATAGCATTACAAAAGTGATATATTTATTTCTTTTGTACAAAATGGAATATACATTACATGTACAGAATTTCATTGCAAATCATAATCATCAATTATTATCTCCATTAATATGATTGCAGTGCCCTCATGCAGGGAGCATAGCATTAACACTGATGAGGCTACCCTGGGCGCGAAATTTTTTTTCCTCAACCTTTGGGGCGTCATATTCATACATAACAAGCTACGAAAGCTTGCAAAGAGGTCACAAACAATTAGACTTTGATTATTTATTGCTTTGCCTCACTATTTATAAAGGCAAAAAAACTGAATAAATACTGAGATTCGAACCCTCAAGTCAACTCCAAGTTCTATTAGTATTACACTGTCCTTACCGATTGAGCTAACGATGAGCTGATGAAAGGTTGATTTGTATAATTACTATAACCCTATTAACAACCCTACCAGATTCCATGTGCGCATGCGCTGGTTTTCTTCGCGAGTGCGCATGCGCAGGTTTCCTTCGCGAGCTGAATTAAGCCCCAAAGGTTCAGGAAAAAAAAATTCGCACCCTGGGCAAACAAGACATATTATTATTAGTATGAGTATTATTATTATTATTAATTACTCATATTGTACTTCTATTGATAAATAAGTACATCATAAATTGAGAAAATGGATAGAATTAACTAAATATCTGCAGTTCTGACATTGTAAAACGCCTCTACAGCGCTTCCCTTTTATTCTGTTTCTTGACTACGAGTTCAAACACAAATTCCAATACTGTTACTGTCATTTAAAAGGAGCGCTACGTTTTGAACTTGTCGTAACTGACAATAGAATATCTATCAATTGTTTTGACAGTTATTTCCTGAATTCATGCCATGTTACTCTTTTAAAGACAGATACAATTTAATTTGGTATAACAGGGTATATATTCTTTAACTAAACAGCTAGAGTTATTAAAAGCTTCAATTATTCAATAGATTAATAAATATCATAACCCATTGACTACTGGGAGCTGGGGGCAGGTTCCTGTATTAAACTTATGGGGGTTCTGAAAATTTGGTACAGTCAAACCCATTTCAGCGACCACCTCTCTATAAAGGCCACTTGTTGATAATGGCCATGTATTTAAGTATACAGCCATCACACTCATTTCTTTACAATAATATATCTTGAAAGATATTCCAATAGGAATCAGTTCCGAGTCATGAGGCTGCTGAAAAACATTACATTCCTTTGGGTTTTGTACATTAACTCGGTCACAGGAGGAGGCAAAGGCCACTAAAATAAGGGCCCCGGTCTCGACTAAAACACAGATAAGAATAGTTATGGAATTTTTTTAACATAAATTCTTCCACACTGGGTTTTCAGGAGCGCATCTGAATAGTAATACATGTACTTGTACTGAAATTGCTTAAGTTTTCCAGTCAAAACTATTGAAGATATTATTTTATTGCAAATGGTGTCAAACTACAAATTTGTGCATTTCATACAGGGAGTAGTGGGCTTCCAACCATGGGTGCAGGAAGCGGCAAGTGTCAAACACTCCATTCCATATGCAGTACTGTCATTTTTCAACAACATTGATAACAAAAAATAAAATGAAGTCTTAAAATGAAACTGAGCATAACACTTCACTATGAGATGAATTATGTTCATAATTTTAATACAAAATATCCTGCTCTTGTACAGCACGTACTACATTAAATTATCTAAATTCTTTTATCATTTATTCATACATTTACCCAAAAAAAAGCTTTTTAAACTACTTGGTTATAGTCCTGTTCCCATAATATGGTCCTGCGACAAAGATAGAATTATAGTCTCATCTAGACTACGATTTTACCTGCAAATAACACAACATGTGCACCATTTCCATCACAGTGAACGAGGCTGAACAATCAGTGTGTTTCTACAGGAGACCCGGAAATTAACGGTATTGTACATCCGGAATAGACGCACAAAGTAACCCCTATCGAAATGTGACCAGTTTGTTACAACAGAAGTGCAGTTGATGGAATTCTGCAGACTTTAGCAGATTTTAGCAGACTATTGTGGACTTAAGCGGGTTTGGTAGAGGTTTGGAAAATGAGCAATGTGCATAGTAATGCATTGTGGCATGTGACCTATACGCTAACATTGTGTCTAGAAACGTTTCTACAAATCAGAGAAAGTGAGTGTACCCCAGAAAATTCCTCCTCTGAAGACCGATACGCTATTCTGTTGGCGTTAGTGTTATAATAATTGGATTATGGTGGTTTTCCTACAGAAGTGCGTACAAAAGTCTGGATAAGTCTGGAAAGTAACTGTGTTTTGAAATCTTGTAGAAACACACCAAAGGAGTTAGTCCATATGAAGAGCTAGGCTTTGGTACTTGTCGTGATCAACTAGAGTTGTTTTGATGTTGATGCTTTCAGTGGATCTCAAAATCTTGTCAGTGTGATGGGAAAGTTTTCCGTTATCAAATGGTCATCATGGAGTACTACAACCAGGTTGATTTCAAATTCTGTGTACAGAGGAAGAAAAGGCAACGAAAGAAATTAACAGTCGTACAGCTATCAAAAGAAGAGACTCGCAAAGATAGTAAAAGCACAGAGAGTTAAAGCCAGGATTATATTTTGACAACAGTTTTAAGCAAACAAATCATGTCTTAAATAAATGAAGATTTGGGGGGGGGGAGCCAATTTGGGGTAATAATCATGTAGTAATGATAAAGTGCCAGTCATCCCTTAGTCACTTTTTGGTGAAAAGAGTGAAATTAGTCCTGTTCTGTACAATATGTGCTTCCTTTCATATACTGGAGTCACACGATAGTTTATTTAACTTGACTAACCTGCAGCCAAATAAACTGTTAGTCAAGATAAGCATAAAGAGATCGGTGGTAAAGAGTGCTGTAAAAACATATGCACAAACTTGGCTTTATTTTTAAGAAAAATCTGTAAAGCATAATATTTACATCCGTCAATGCTAAAAACAGAAGGTTTCAATTTGATTCAGTTACAAGCATGTTCTCTTTGTCAGTAGAAACACTTTAGAAACTTTGAACATATCAGGTATAATAGTTATGTTGCACCAAATATGATACTCACATCAAGAAGAATATTATGAATTTTCCATTTCATATACATGTACAAAATAATGTATCTGCAGTGCCATAGCTAAGGGGGTGGGGGGGGGGGATATGCCCACCCAATATAGTAGTACAAAAATGAATATTAAAAAAAGCAACAAAACACCGTCCTATAATCAGCTGCCATGTAAATTTGCATTTCATTTTCCGACCAGTTCAGTCAACACCAGTGCCCCTTCAACGGGTGAACTCGCTCGACACCACTGTGTATCTCCATCTCATAGTATCTTTCTCTTCTTACTTCGACAAACTTACCAACTTTGAAGTTACTGGTGGCCAGCGTCGGGCAGGTGAAGAGACGAGGGAAGACCATGTACATGGGGATGGTGAGCCCTCGACAGACGTTGCCTTCTCCGATCTGAATGTTCTGAATCTCTGTGGCTACAAAATACAACATTTACAAGAATACTTATTTCTAGAACAATGATGATAATAAAATCAGATATTTAGAGAATTAGAGGTGCTAAAAAACTAACAAAAAAGAAATACTACAGTGCTTAGAAATATTGGGAAAAGTAACAATATCCAAGAATAAGTTATAATGTCCAACAAAAAGAAATCTGTCACTTCTTTGATTATATAAAAAACATTTTTAAATCACACATAACATAAAAAAAATAATAGTAAAATTAGATAAATCATTTTTTTTTAAACCTGGGGAATATTAATGATTAGAATGATGTATGAATCAGTAGGTAAAATAACATCATATTTCAGGATATCTTTGTGGTTTAGCACTTCATGGATAACATGAAGGTACATTTAATGATTTAAAGAGAAGGTTGAGTTCTGGGAAGAGGTGAAAAATAATTTGTGAGCGTTATCATTGTATTATGCAAGTGTGGAAGCACATCAGAGAAAAAATATTCCCTGAAAAGCATGGCTCTTCAAATGCCTTAATATTCTAAATATGGCATGTTACATCATAAAAATCGGACAGATATTTATGCCACATGGTCGTGTAGTCCCACATACATCTTTCTGTGTACAGTGCTTGTAAATTTACCAAGACTGGGTCAAATTTCTTATCATTTTGATGATTCTAGAACCTTGCAGTACACACCAATACTTATATGCTAGATGATCAACCTTTTTCTGATCGATTCCACAACGTTTCTTTCACAATGCAATCGCATGACCAGAACTCAACTTTATCTTTAAGACAATTAACGACATGAAAACATGATTGAAAATTTCCTTGATTTACATTATTGCTGGTCCAATATGTATATCAAATTGTTGAACCATAAACCATTAATCCAAATAATAGTCTGGATTTATATACCTGTAGCACTTGATCCTGTCTCCCAGCTCTTTACAGATATTATTACACCGGTCATCTGATTCACTCACTCCCTGGGGGGTATTCCTACCATAATGGTCACCGTGAGGGCATATGGCCATTACTAACACAAAGGCTTCCATCATCCTAACAGGTCCCCATTTCTCTCCTGGGTATGGAGTGGCAAATGTAGATTACTGCCTTGCAAAAGGTCATTGGTGCCCTGTCAGGGATCGACCTTTGCTGATTTGCAATTCAAGTCAAACCACTCTACTATGAAACCTCTGCATCACATGAATAAAAAGGCCTGGAGCACAAAATATTAATTAAAGAGTAATCCAGTAAATGATTGTTAATACAATTTTGAATGCACCAAAAGAAAGCTTACCATCCCTGGCGTACCCCTCGGCACACCCACAAGTCTCCACTCTGACCAGCTGGATTTCCACTGATTTGATTGGTGCATTACAGCTTTCTATGATCACATGACCTGTGAGGGGGTTCTTAATGCAGCAACTTGCAGAGTCGAGTCTGCCTTTGATGCTGAAGTTTGGTAGTGCTGATTTCTGTTAGAGTTGGGGTGGAGATCGAGAGAGGGAAGCGGGGAAGGAGAGGGTGGGGGAGGAGGAGGAGGGGAGGGGAGGGGAGGGGGAGGAGAGGGAATGTCCAAGAGTAGAAAAGAGACAAGGAAATATTATATATATATACATACATTTGAATGTTTACATAATGTACATGTGGTATGTCTTTACTTTAAATTCTTACACCATTCAAACTGGGTGGGTTTTTTTTAGAACCAATGACAAGAGCACCATTGCAGTGTGGTTCATTACTGACTCTTGATCAAGAAGTTGATGGTTCAAATCTCTGCCAAAAGCACATGACTCCACTCATGAAAGAATACCCCTCTCTGACTCTCTCTTAATTCTCCCTATATCTCTCCCAACAATATCAAGTAGTCCTCCATAGGATGAAACCAAAAGAATACTTCTCTCTCACTCCTTTCTATCCCTTTCCAAACCCAACAGTCCTCTTCAGGACTATCCCACATGGTGAAACCACAAACTTAATGCATGTTATACACACCACCATGCAAAATTTAACCTTTAAATATCATCTAACAAAATACAGGGGTGATAGTGAGCACTACATAAAAAATAGGTTTTTTTTCCCCCCGACCACCGTCTCCTTGTGTAAAAAAAAAAAAAAGGATCCAGGGAAAAAAAATGGCATCTAAGAACATTCCCCCTTTTTGATTAAGAAAATTGGGGAAAAATAGGGAAAAATAGGGAAAAAAGGGAAAATAGGGTTGAAATCGGTAAGAAAATAAAATCAAGAAAAAAAAAAAAAAATCGGGAAAAAATCGGGAAACCGATTTAAATCGGGTAATTATCAGGCCTGAAAATAGAACAGCAATACTCCTAATGAAATGAAAGACAGTTATTTCATGAATTGCTTCTTACATCTTTGACGTTCTGTAATGATTGGGGTGTGATGGTGAATGGTACGGGCTTGGGTTCTGCTTTGACTTTCTGGTCCTTGTATTCAATGATGAATTCTACTGTCTTCACCAGATCCTTGGCGAGAATAGACCGTTTCGCCTGCGCTTTCAGAGTGTACTGTATGCAAAGTAAACAAATACAGATATAAGATATTGTGAACAGAACTGTCCAGGGAAGTGTTTCACAAAGAGTAAGATTGACTTTAAGTTGGACTTAACTATGGCAGGCCGTTCATGCCATTGTTTGCTCTCACCATTTACTGGCATTGGTCTCTCAAGGGACGTACAAATCGTGGTCACAAATCTACAGAATTTACCTTTTTTGATAGTTCATTATTGAAGGAAAAAGTATTATTATAAGATCATAATTGAGAGACCAATGGTGAGAGCAACCAGTGGCATGAATGGCCTGCCATAGTTAAGTCCAACGTAAAGTCAATCTTAGTGTTTGTGAAACACCCCCCAGGACTGGTAAAAAGAAATACATACACTCTAATCATCAATTTTGTTTCACTAACTCCACATCGCAGGAGTGGATAATTTGCGCACCTGAAAGAAACAGTCAGAGGCACAAATGGCTCAGTCGTAGAGCAGTGGTCCCTTAACCGGAAGGTCCTGAGATTGAACCAAAGTCAATGCACTAGTGCCCTTTGCTAAGAAGAAAGGAATGCTGTACCTGTACTTAAAGAGGGTAGGCCTACTGTGCAAAAAGAACAAATAAAATATTACATTTTTTTAGTAAGAGAAATGAGAAATACATTACACTCTTATTATCACACTTCCTCTCCTATATATTGCAACTCTTTTTATCTCGTTTAAATTATTGCACTTATTTTAGTCAATATCACAGTTGACTACTAAATTTCTTGAATTCTTTATATGTGAACCACCCGATTCCAGTAGGCAATGCTTTAATTTATGACCGCTGTCCCAAAGGTATGGTGGCCTATAAGAGATAGGAATAGCTCTTTAACTCTTTGCCCGCTACGTTCGGCTAGCGGAACATACAGCGGGCTGCCAACTTCGACTCAAGTCACATTTCATTCACAATACACACGGAACGCATTTAATTCTATTGTACGCACACACACACAATAGTAACGCGTGCTTCGCATTGTATACACATCACACTTCATTGCACCGCTTTCGCAGACATTGTTTACATTGAAAGCTCATGAATACATCTTTTCAATGAACTAACTCAGGACATAAACCTCCATAACAAAGTATTAGATATAAGAGGTATAGAATACCCTTCTAAACGAAAACTTGGATACAAAATGTATAGTTGATAATCTCAAAATTTATGATAATATACATTACAAAAATGATACCATTGGCAAGACTATTAATTTCTATACAATATTGCTACACAAAGTTTTTCATTACAATACACCAATCAAAAGTTATTGCGAGTTGAATAAGCATAGTCCATGCAGAACCCCTCCTAAGGTGGCACCCTAAAAACAATGTGGCACAGGGGGGATTGTGTACGTGGCGGGCAAAGAGTTAAGAATAAGCATGAACAAAAAAAAATCAATCCAAAATAAAAACTGACCTGAACGTTAACAAACACACCATGGTACGTCTCATAGAGCGTCTTGTTCAGCTTGGCCTTCAGTGGGACTTCAAAGGGAATCTCCGTTTTTCCAGCTGGGATCTTGCCAGGTTTAGCTGCATTCAGCGTCACACTCAAAAGCGGGATGGGCTGGAGATAGTGAAACACATTTAATATCAGTGAAAAAATGCGGGTGATTTAGTTCTGGAAAGCTCCAAAATGAAGAGCTCTGGTAAATAAACAATAAAATAATTGAATATCAATGTCAGAAAATCGCGCTTATATAACACCAAATCCTAAATGAGCCCTGTGAACAGAAAGTGCTGTATACGGTTCCAAAAAGCCTATGGCAAATTTTCTCCAACAAGGGGAATAAATGTAATATCATGGACAATGCATACATGAAAAATTACTTTTCGTCCTCCCTAACCATCTCTTGGAATGCTACAAGACAATCTTTTACTCCATCTGGACCAAGGGTCAGGGGCGGATCCAGCCGGCGGCAAGGGAGGGGGCCGAAAAAGGGGTAGTGAGCACAATTTTTTTTTGGCCTTCGAAAATTGAAAAAAAAAATTTCACCACCACCCCTTGAGCGCCAGGGGAGGGGGCCCATCTTCTTTTTTTTCCCAAAAAGGGTGTTTTTACATGTTTTTTTTCTAGGGGAGGGCCCCCACCCCCCCCTGGATCCGCCACTGCCAAGGGTACACAAAATTCCTGCTGAGAAGCCTGAAAGGTGTATCTCATTGGCTAACATTCATACCTTAATTGAGTTGTAGAAGGCTTCAAAGTGACCAACACTTTTGCTGCTAAGTTGAAGATTGACCGATCCCTCGGCTACCAGCGTTATCCCTTGATGCTGAAACTCTGTCTTCGTCTGGATCACAATCACCCCAGCAAGTACTTCCTGCAGGTCAATGAAAAAAAGGGCATAAATTTGGAGAATCAGATGGATTTTACTGATCACTTAAAGCATGGTTTCATTCTAACAGGTGCCCAGGACACATGGGCACCCAAAATCTAAATCCCCGAAATTTATAAATATTAACAAGGCCTTGCTATTGAAGGAGCTCATGTATGCATACTGAAGACACCGCCCCTGATTTTTCTCTGCTGCATCCTGTTTTGCTAGCATCTGTGAATCATCTCGTTTCAGCTTGATGATAGATCAAAACAAAATTGACCGCCAAAAACTTGGTCCCTACGGTTGTTTGGCGGCCGCGAAAAGTTATGGGTTTCGACGTATGCACTACATGATAAGGCCAAGGTATTTATCAAGTTTTTTACGACCTAATTTGTGTGAATTGAGTTTACATGTACACAGAGATTCAGGACCAGGCCAGGAAATGCACACAATGAATACGAAGCGCCTCTTCACCAGGATTGACAATAGATTTCCGATTCAAGTTTTCAAAGTATTTTTTTCTCAACATCTCCTTCTTTTTTCTTCCTTCTCCTCCTCCTCCTCCTCCTCCTCCTCCTCCTCCTCCTCCTCCTCCTCCTCTCTTCCTTCTTCTTCTTCTTCTTCTTCTTCTTCTTCTTCTTCTTCTTCTTCTTCTTCTTCTTCTTCTTCTTCTTCTTCTTCTTCTTCTTCTTCTTCTTCTTAAGTTCTTCTTCTTCTTCTTCTTCTTCTTCTTCTTCTTCTCCTTATTTCTTTCTTCTTGTTTTCTCCCTCTCCTTTCTACTTCTTTATCTTTTTCTTCTTCTCCTGGACAGTCATTTCATTTCTACAGAAACACATTTTGACAAAAAATATGTAATGATTGAGCACTCCTTCTTAATCTACTAATATGAGTAATCAAAGGACAAGGGAATTTCGTTTTACTAACACCAAAAGCCGCACATGGGACAATTGTAATTATTAAGGTAATAATTATTGCTAAATTTACACACTTACCCCTTCGCTGTAAATCTTATTGGCTTTCTTCAGACGTAAATCAAGTATCCCCGCCATTTGGAACGTTGACACGTGAAATTCTGGGCTGATTTTCACTTTTGTTCAAGTTTGAAGTTGAAATGGAGGTCGTTGGAGGGCGGAGAGACTGGATGATCGTTAGTCGGCCGGTTATCGATATTGACACACTTTTTAAAGGCCCCCCGACCAAGACTATATGGCTTGTACTGTACAATACGCAATGCATGCAATATTCGCATTCTGAGTATTAAAATACAATTCTTTGTAACAGGTGTATGATATAATTTGTAACGGTCGAGATACTTAACTTAACAAAGATTTGTGCATCAAATTTGATTACATTACGAAAATGGCCTATTGAACGTACTCGTTCTTTTCTCCGCCCTCCCGGCTAGCTCTCAGTTGGAGCTCTTATTTTTTCTTTCTTCTCCTTGAAGAAAAGAGGAGGGAGCTGGGAGCAAAAGGCAACTAAGTGGGAAAGATTAATGCCTTGAGTGAATAAAGTGAAACATATTTAGGCTTAGAATTATTATGCAATATTGAGTAGGCAGTAATAATTGGTTACAATTAGGCCTACAGCTTTAAATTTCTTACAAACGAACGTGCATGAAAAACTCACTAATCAACTGCATGCACCAAAACAGTGTCCAACATTAATTTTAAAATGGCAAAAGATGATCGAAACGCCACCCCCCATGCACACACAAGCATATCATGATAGGGTCATAATTCCGGGGCAATTATAGTGGTCCTCTTATTCCTATATTTCGGAAAGGTGCCTCAGAATCATGAAATATTAAGGTCTGTATTTTTCTGTTCAGTTTCCAATGATCCATTTCAGGGATTTGCATGGGCTTACCCCTATAAATAAGGCCTATTAAATACGTACCCCAGTCATTGGCGGATCCAGGGGGGCACAGGGGGCACGTGCCCCACCCGGCCAAAAATAATTAGTGCCCCCCCCCCCACCTCCCACTGAGCGAATTTTCGGCCTGCGCGATTTTCAAACAAAGTTTGCGGGAGAAAAGAAATTGTGCCCCCTTGTGCCCCCGTCCATAAAGAAATCCTGGATCCGCGCCTGCCAGTATATCCCTATCCGTTGTCCGCGTCTCATCCGATCGACTCAGTTTCTCCTCTCTCTCTCTCTCTCTCTCTCTTTATTTCCTCGTTTTTGTGACTTTTTCAAGTCGTTGCACTAATTCTGCACTCATGTTCTCATGAATAAATTTCGGCCGGTGCATAAAATATGTAGGCCTATGCGTATACAACGATTTTCTCTTTATACAGGCATTTCATTACAAATGAATATTCCCATAATCCGTACGTACATTACAAACAAACATCATTGAATATTTGGTGATAATTAAATAAGCCATATTCAGTTGTCAATAACTTGAAGCAAACCACTATCTATATATTCCAAATGAATTAGGTCTTTAGTTTTGCTTATTTACATTGCAATGCCGAACAGATGAATGGTCCAATTGTGATATCAGTGGGTTTCTTTTTCCTCTTTTTTTTTCTTCTTCTTTTTTTTTTCCTTCTTGATATGCGGGAAACAGTGCAAGACGGAGCGCGATTAGCGAAATGATGTGAAAGGTTGTAATTCGTTGCACGACTGAGTGAAGAGAGATGTTACGTAACAAGGTTACCATGCCTGTTTGTAAGGGTTTACGAATAGCCCTCATTGTGACGTACCAGGAAATAATTTCAGAAAGGCCAAATTGCGGGAACAACAAGACACTCATTATGTATGACTATGACTGACGTTATGATTACAACGAGCATATGCCATTTTCATTTCTGATTTATGCTGACAATTTAACTGGAATTTGTGTACCAAAGGAACAAATATTTTGAAGTCTATTTTGATAGGAATATCCGACTGTCTATTTCGCCCATCATTTCCAAATACCACAAGCGAAGAGAAGGAGCTTGGGATGCCGAAAGCTAAGAAGGTATACTATATTTTGAAACTAGACGTATAATACGAACTTTCAGACAAAGTTCATTGAAGGCCATTAAAGAAGGGTTACACTCAAGCAGACTTGATTTAAATTCACGATTTGTCACTGTTTTGTTTGATTCTTAGTTTATCTTTTTGTTTTGTTTTTATTTGTTTGCTTTTTGTGCGAGTACAATTCGACTGTGGCCCTGCAGGCCATGGTTTAAATCGATGACAAAATATCATTATAAAGACAGAGAGAGGGGGAAGAAGAGGATGACTTTGTCGAAAGAAAATAATAAATGATTCTGTGAGAACAGTCAAGTTCTAATTATTCGACCACAGGGCTACTCCCGATTCTACATTTCTTCATCTTGTGTGCGTGCGTGTGTGTGCGTGGGTGTGTGTATATATATATATATATATATTTAAATGATAACACTTTGTTTTCTAATTTTATCACAACACACGCAACTCTCGTGGGTAAATAAACAAACATTAACTGAGCAAACAGGAGATATTATACACCACATCAATGATAGCCACACTATTTCCGTTATCAAAATCATTTAAGTCATTATCTTTGGAGGAATTTGAATAGATTCGGAAATGATATAACTTAGTTGAAGCTAGTGCATGAAATATCATATTATTACTTTATTCTGACTTACGATCGCAAAAACTTTCCAATAATCAACCTCAGGTCAATTCAATACGGTCTTGTCTTTCACCTATTGAAAAGTTCGAACATTACAATGATGTATATACAAGTCATGTACTTAATCCAAACATGATTTCTATATAAGATATAATTCAATCTAGGTAAAGTATAACTTTGTCTTCTTTCATCATTGCATAGGCAACTCCCGTTGGTAAATAAACACAAATTAACTGGGCAAAAAAGACTTAAAGAGATACAATGAATAGCCCCACTATATATTTCCTTCATCAAAATCATTTGTATAAGAGTATGCATGATTGTGTCATTATCTTCGTAGTAATTCGTCTTGTAGGTATACGTATTGTCTGTCACCTATTGAAACGTTCGAATATTACAATAATGTACATGTACGTAATCCGAACATATTATTTCTATATAAGATATTCATAATTATATAGGCAGGCCTACGTATTGAAAACACCACTGAGGTGGTTTATCTAAAGTCGATCTTTGCGATCATGTTCTTATACAATCATTGCAACAGAATGACTACCAGGACTGTACCATTCCTAATAAAGACAGACCATCGAAAGGTGGTCTTGGGCCTAGACTGGTCCATGAAGACCCCTCCTTAGCTCCTCCCCATGACGATCCCGGTCTGAAGAAGGGACTGAGTTACGGCCCCGGTGAGGAAATCGAAGTCGACGTCAAGGAATTGGTACGAAAATACGAAGATCACGACCTTCGAGAGTTCGCAGATGGTCCGGAAAGACAAGTACCAGCGATCAAACCCAACATCAAGACAGATCAATTGGTAAGCAGACCTACCTGTTCTTTTAATCTGGAGTACACACCACTGAACTGTACCAAAACGATCAGTGGTACGTACACGCCCGTCAGAGGCCACTTATATAATAATATTAATTTTGTTTACCCAGGAAGGCCTTGTCACTAATTGTTGTCAGCATCAGTGCTGTTCTTCCTGAGGGCCCTGCAATGATTATTACTCCAACAATTGCCAGGTACCCATTTACACCTGGGTGGAGAGTGGCAAATGTGGATTAATGTCTTGCCATAATGCTGAGATTCGAACCCTCAATCCTTAGATTGGGAGTCAAGTGAATGAACCACTATACCACGTCACCTCCCCTAAAATGGTCCCCATGGTGACAATGATTCTTAGTTACTTTGAACATCTAATTAAATGGGGGTGTTGTCATTATAGAGTAGTTTGATCTAGCCTCTATAGACCCCCCTTCAACGAAGCAAACCCCAAGTCGATGCGATATCACGCTATCTACCCATGTGTAAAACAAGAATTACTATAACTGCACATATATAGTGAATGTGGCAAGATATGCAGGGCTTGTTAGACACCCTTAGAAATTAGGAATAATTATCTTAAAGCCTGTCTGCACTAGTTTGGCCAGGAGGGATTAGCTCTCCCAGCACGGTCACTGACAGGTGGTTATCTCATCAACTCAGCTCTCAATTAGAACATAAGAAAAAGAGGATCATGGGGGACCAACGGGCACCGCTTAGGCATTGTTTTCTTTATAGAGGGAGCAAGTAGCTACAAGTAGTGCAGTGGGGCTTTAAATTCTGTTGCGAGGTAAAGGCTAAAGAGTTAGCATCACAATTACTAGAAAGGACAATTTACCCCGTCAATGGGATGGGTTCAGACTCCCTACAAGGTAGAGGTCACTGACTGCATGTCTCTCTTTTTTTATTTCCTGATACAAGCACAGATCTGTTGATTTTTTTTTTTTACAGGACAATCAATATCACCAAGAACTAGAGGAGAACTTGGGTCCTTCCTTTCACCACGAAGAATCCCATGAAGAACGTCAAGATGAACAACATGAGAATCCAGCATTCCAACCAGAAGACGACGTTCAAGAACCAGAGTCTTTCCATCACGAAGATCCGCCGCTCGGCAACCGCGTGTCCTATAATAGCCAACGGCAACACTCCGACGCACTCCCTGCCCAACCCGCCTACGAATTCGACGCCGCGGCTGCTCGCGAGGCTTCAAACTGCCAGTGGTCCGCCGAACGTCCAGGTGCTCCATCGGTAAACCAACGGAATCAACTGGACACCCTGCCAGCGGTTCCTGCCAGAGAAATGACCGTTGCGCGCTACGACGAGCTAGAGCGACATGACCGCAAAAGCGGTGGTGACTACCGCTCTCGAAAGGATTCACTACCACCTGTTCCCGGCTACAACGATGGTGACGACATCGCCGCTCAGAAGAAGAAAGCGGCTGCCCAAGGTGCTGACCGGAGGAGCGGGAAATCGAGGACGAGGGGAAATGGCATGGTGGATTACGTGGTTTCGAAGGCGGGATCGAAAGCGAATCGGACTGTTGTGATTCTCATTGCTTCAGGTCTGCTCGCCATTGTCATCGCCATCCTGTTCATGATCATCTATTTCTCAACAGGTGTGTACATTTCGTAAAAAGTAGGCCTACTCATAGAAGTATGATGCAGGGAGGTGGGAGATGTGCAACCACCAGAATTCTGAAATTTCCAAATTCAGGCAACTTCAGTCTTCACCTCATATTCAGGACAGCGAGGTGGTTTATTTGTATTTTCGTCTATAATATTCTCAGCTATATAGAGGTGTCGTGGTCGAGTGGTTAATTCGCCGGACTGTCGATCACAAGGTCCGCGGTTCGAGTCCCGCCGCGGCACTAATATTCTTTGACAAGACATTGATGATCTACATTTGCCACACACAACCCAGGGGTGGTCGTTTCACAAAGATCCTTAGTCGAACTTAACTCTAAGTTGGACTTAAACGTTATGGAGAGCCAGTTGTAGCCTTAAAATAAAATATGCTCAAAGCAAAAATTCAAATATTTTAGACTTTTCATAAATTCCACAACAAGAACATTAAATCTCCATGACAATAGAAAATATGAATGATTTGAATCAACATTTTATGCCTTTTGAAATAATTTTTACAAAATATTTTCAAAGATGCTAACGGCTTTCCATAATAAATATTGTTAAGTCCAACTTAGAGATAAGTTCAACTTAGGATCTTTGAACCCCCCAGGTGATGTAAATGGGTACCTGGCAGGAACTAAGTCCCTTGAATGCTAGAGCGCCGTAATGGCAGCACAGCAAAAGCCGGGCTAATAATCTCCAAGTTTGGAAACGCTTAGAGACTTAATTGTAATTCGCGCTATATAAAAGCTGAGTATTATTATTATCATTATTATTATTATTATTATTATTATTATCATTATTATCATTATTATTATTATATAGTTCATGAAGAAATTATATTTGCACGATGTCAAACTTTTGCTAATTGGCTAAAAACAATCGGATGATCAGTTTAGATAAGGGCTGTGCTTCAGCTTTTGATTATGCTCTCGATAACACTTGTATAATACTATTTCCATTTTCTGCGGTATTACAGAAAAAGGAGGAAATATTCATTATGACAATTCTGTAACAAAACTATTAAAAAAAAAAAACATTGTCTTATTAAAACAAAATTGGTTTGAGCCGACGACTCAAATGCACGAGGTTACATCTTTTTAACTCAACATTTCACAAATTAATATGACCTTTACCTTTTTTTTTCTGTTTTGTTTTTGTTAGGTTTTTAATTTCTGTTTGTTAGGTTTATAATAATTGTTTATTAGGTATGTAATGTTCTTTTAACTTGTACGTTTAACTTGTCTTGTCGTTCAATCCTTCTAAAGTATTTCAACTTCATTTCTTAAGATTGTTTACCCCATCCACAAAATACATTTAACAACTAAATTATTCATACCCTTACCAAGTTTCGTAACTTTCCATGTATGTTAAAAAATAGATGTGTCCCGATTTATGTTTCTTGAGAATGTGACATCTTACAGCTTATATCTAGAAGTATTCAACAAAGGCCCTGATTCAACCAGTCCACCTTTCATTCTTGAATTACCTATATAGAAACACAATGAACATCAAATTAATAATGGGTATGAATAATTGATTTGTTAACTGTAATATATGAAGGCTTCTCAAACTATCTCTTCTTCTCGTTTCCGTTTTAATACCATAGGAAATAATTCATTGCCGACAGGTGAGTTTTATATTATTTGTCTTTTTTGCACGTATTAAATGTTTACTTATATTATCCGATAAAGGGCGATTCCGTGCAATATGTGCCGTAGTACTTTTTTCCATTTATTTTATCCAAAATGAAAGCCCCTTGATATTACCAAGACATCAATCTACAATAATCCACCTCCAGGTGTTGAATGTTGTATCGGTGGGAAGGAATTCCTTCAAATAGATGCTTTGGTATCACTGTTATTATCCAAAGGTCATCTCAAGATATTTGTTCCATCTTTGGATGAAGCTTTGGGTGAAATACATAAAAGTCGTAGAGATGTTATAGAGGTGTCGTGGTCAAGTTGATACGTCTTCGGACTGTGGATCACATGGATCGCGGTTCGAGTCCACAGAACTGTAAAATACGTATGTTATAGTCCTGTGTTCGAGTCCCGCCGTGACACTAACGTCCTTTGGCAAGACAGTATAATCTACAGTAATCTACCAACCAGGTGTTATTATGTTGTACAGGAGCTAGGACATTCCTTTAATGCTGCATGTGAGCACCGAAATCGGTATATTATTATTATTGTAAATATATCCAATATTATTATCATTTTTGATTATTATGGTATATATCTATAGAGTCGTTTGTATGACATGGTTGAGCATTGTCTCACAAAGGCTATAGTTAGTTAAAAATTATATTGAACTATGAATTTTTCCTTTGTCTATATTAGATTAAGCAAATTCCATGAATAGCATGCTAAGTCTTTTATATTTTTCTTCTATTGTCTAGTGACAATTCAACCAACTGATGCAAGACCAACCGATACAGGAGGATCAATAGTCATTGGTATGTATCTATAAGCTGCTACTGGCAGATTGGGATTTGCTAACTCTAAACAGAAATCATAAACAGTCGGAATAAAATAATTAAGTAAAACAGGGCGATTTCTAAACTGTAAACTTGCGAATTTTTGAGGAAAACCCATGCACGTACCTCTGTGGGCCAATCCTGCACCTATTTAAAGTTTACATTTGCATGTCTGTACTTTATTTTCGTATATTTGTGTTAAAATGTTGCCTTAAATTTAATAGTCTTGGCCTATAAATTCGTTACGGGCAAGTGCAAGATATTTTGTCCCACACGTTACTTTCCGACCTCACTTAAGATTAAAGTATATATGGCATTCTAATTATTGTGTCCATTTGTTAGCTTTGCTAGAGCTTAGAAAAGACTTAAAACACCGAGTCAAATACCGATACTTTCGTCTTCTGTTTGAGTTCATATTCTCATAAGTACTAAATATTTGAAGGAGGGGCACCAATTTGCCCCTTTTGACGGATTCTTCCACAACGGAAATGAAATGCAGCCACTTTTTATTTGTCAGTATATAGTTACCAGATGAGGGAATCATTATAATTTACAAGAAACGCATGAAACATATATACTAAAATCAAAACTTACTTTTGTCCTTCCCAAAATAAGCTATTTTAGGCGACCGCAAACCATGGCCCTCTAAAAGTTGTTTCCATACGAAAAGTAAATGGATCACACTGAGTTGAGATGTTTTGCCCCCCTAGCTGAAGCAAAGGTCCGGAAACGCCTCTGGCAATTATACCTGTTAACGTATTGGAAGCCGAATGACGTATTACCCTGAGCATTCACTCTTCGAGTATTTGCCGAAGTTGTGTTGTAATACATAGTCTATTTGTTATGAAAAATATATTTTTGATACATTCCTGCAATTTCTTTTCCTTTTTTGTTTTCAGTTGGAGTAAATTTAGATGCAACTGTTCGTCTGTCGAACCGGGCTTTCATCCCTCAGTATAATAACGATCTGTCACCTCAATTCAAATCACTGGCTGACAATTTCACCAACACGGTAATAAAACAAGGTTTAAAAGGTTTACGTAAATATATGTTCTGCATGTCCTTTGTCACTAATGCTGCATTTTGTAGGTACGATGCCCTAAACTTCAGGGCCCCGTCTTTTAAAGAGTTGCGATTGATCCGAATCAATCTCGAGTCCTAGAATCAATCGCTAGTTTGCAGTCTCCTATCTCTTATGTACATAGTTGAGATTGATATCAATCGCAAATGAGTTGCGATTAATCGCAACTATTTATAAGACGGGGCCAAGGACTGTGAAAAGGACAGCAGCCCTGCTATTGATACATATTTTGTGTGTTTGTTTGTGTGTGTGCGTGCGAGTGTGTATGCACGAGTGTGTTTCGAAGTTGTCGGACAGCTGCATGGATAACATGGACAATTAACATGGACCTACATCACAGTCATGTAGCTGGCTGGCGCCATATTTATTTGGAGTTCATGACTAATGGTCATTACGTTGTAGGTGTATTTCTTTCTTTCTATTCTTCCTACGAATAATTCTCATTTCAATTACTTATCGGACAATCTTTCATTTCCCCCTTTTTTTTCATTCTTCAAGATGGACGACGTTTTCTATGGAAGCGATCTCAGTGACGTATATGACGGCACACAAGTCAATGGATTTAGGTTCGTGTAAAATAAAAGCATTTTAGACTGTTATTTAGCGTGACTTGGTATATATTTATTAATTCAGATATATTGTCATTTATGAAGAAATTTTCGCAGTACTTTCAGAGTCGGAAACAAAGAAAATTACAACACAGCCGAATTACGGTTACGCTCAATTGAGATAGTTCGTCATGGGATGTTTGACCATTGGTATGATTGGCATTAAGCGAGGTTCTGCTTCTAAACATCAACAATATCCAGCTAAGATCACCCTTTTCCTACTTTTAACTTCTTTCAAAATTCTTTGGACATATCAAGCAATATAATACCCCCTTTAGCATGTCGATGAAAATTATACTTATACTTCTATATCTCGACGACTGATTAATAATGATAATACTAATATTCCGTTCTTGTATAGCGCATATAACTTTATGATATAATTTCCCTATGCGCTTCCAAAGGACTTTGGGAATTATTACCCCCTGCTATAGCTCCGGCAGCCTATACATGCATATCAGAAGAAGACTGCGCTGTTAACAATATTTTAACTTTGTTAATTATTTCTTACCAAATGTCTTCTCTAGCTCTGGCAGCGTCATCGTGGACTTCGTGATTAAACTCCTCTCTCCACCCGTGACAGCCCCGGGTGACATGACCACGCCAACGGGGTCCATCGAAGACCGACTCAAGAAGGTCGAGGAGGATGTGCAAGCTGCAGTCCAAGCCGTCATTGAAGACGCCGCCGATGATGGCGGCCTGGACGAACTCGGTGTCGATACGACATCATTCGTCGTCACCGATGGTATTTATTCTTTTTTCTTCAATGTCAGCGTTTTGACATCTGAAAGCACGCCCCCCTCCCCGTTGTCTCACCCCCCTCCCTCTCTCTCTCTATATACATAATTATATACAATATACACGGGTATGTAATGTATGAAATATAATTATATTCCCTCTCTCCCTCCCTCTTTCTTTCTTGCCCAAGCATTTAATCTGTTTCCCCCCGTAAACGTACACACACACACACACATCCCCACAATCATCTGTCATTTGCGAATAGTATGTACTAGTATTATTGTTTTCTGTGGACTTGTATTAACTTATTTCTATCTCTCTCTCTGTCTCTCTCTATTCCTTCATCATTGTTCATAGGTCTATTTGCTTCTCTTCGTATCTCAGAGTCTATTTGACACAATTAAATTAATCATTCAATTTAAAAAAAAAAAAGCATGCATTTTGTCTCTACCACACCCACCCATCTCACACGCTTTCTCTCATAACACCTCCCTCGCTCCTTTATTCCTTGTGTGTGTGTGTGTCTTTCTCTCTCTCTCTCTCTCTCGCTCTGGCTATCTCTCTCTCTATCTTTATCTTCCCCGTCTCTCTCCCTCTCTCTCTCTCTCTCTACATATATATTATATATATATATATTTTTTTTTTTATTTTTTTTTCTCCAACAGCCTAATTTCTTTCTGCAATATTGATATTTTCAAACTCAATCTTCCACTCCCCTCTCTCTCTCTCTCTCTAGCCTAATTTTTTTGTGCAATATTGATATTTCAAACTTGTAGTGGGAGTGGATGTCCGTGTAATAACTGAAGCGCCGACCACAAGTTCTCCAACGGAAACAACACAGAGTCCGACAACACAGAGTCCGACAACACAGAGTCCGACAACACTGAGTCCGACAACACAGAGTCCGACAACACAGAGTCCGACAACACAGAGTCCGACAACACAGAGTCCGACAACACAGAGTCCGACAACACAGAGTCCGACAACACAGAATCCGACAACACAGACACAAGGTTTGTAAGATAAATCTATATCTTGACAAGATATGACATTCCTTTAAAGCCCCACTGCACTACTTATAGCTACTTGCGCCCTCTATTTAGCAAACAATGCCTAATCGGTGACCATTGGTCCCCCATGATCCCCTTTTTCTTATGATTATTGTGAGCTGATTTGATGAGATAACCACGTGACCATGGTGGGAGGTCTAATCCCTCCTGGCCAAACTAGTACAGAGGGGCTTTAATTGTGCACGTTCTTTATTTATAGGCCTACTGGTAACCCCAAAAAAAAAAAAAAAAAAAAAAGCACACTTTGAACGGGGAAAGTGATTGTTGGGAAGTGAAATAATGTTTGTTTTTGTTTTTAAAGACAAAAAGTAGCGAACGTTCTATATATGTGATATGATAAATTGTATTCATAAAGTAATTATTAATGAAGTCTTAGTTGTATGAGTATGATTAATGATAAATAAAAATTAATACGATTGAGAACTCAGCATGATAACATAATTATTGGCCTGCATGGTGATATAGATATACAGTAGGCTTACGGTTGCACCATGTGAGATAGGGGGAGGATTGGGGAGTCCTGAAAAGGACTGTCGGTAATCTTTCCTTCTTGAGTGTGTGTGTAGTCCAGAAAAAGGACTGTTGAACTATAAGCTCAAGACAGATTACCAACATAACAGTCCTTTTCAGGACTCTCCAATCCTCCCCCTCTCTCACATGGTGTAACCATAAGCCTACTGTATAAAGATCATTATTGTTGATTAAAAGTACTTTTTGTGACAACGTGGAAAGTAAGTAGGGATCTATTCATCATATAAAATTGAAATTAATCATCCCCGATTTAAAAAAAAATGATTTCTCCTATTTCATCACTTTTGTTATGAAATGATGAAGGTCAGGCATATCATTACTTTTTCGTAAATCTTTTTGGTTATAAAGCGGTACCGGAGTAAAGTAGAAATTATGAAAACAAAAATGCATAACACATACTTTGATTTTTTGTTTTGCTTAATAAATGACGAAAAAACATACATAGTAGTCCTAAATGTATAAATTTCCTTTTCATTTTGTTTTAAATGACGGGGGAGGATCGCGTATTACATTTACAAATTAGTTTTTTTTTCTGTTTTATTATTTTTTTCTTTCAATCAAAGATACCACACCACCAACCATTGTTTGCCCAGATAACAAAGTTGTCTACTTAGCAACAGGCGAGTTTTCCGCGAATGTCACGTGGTCTCCCATCGACGCCGAAGACGATTCGGGTCAGGTGACTGTTACGACGAGTATGAGTGAAGGAATGTGGGATACCGGGGATTATAGCGTAGTTGCCAAGGCTACGGATCCCGCGGGAAACTCCGCCTACTGCTCGTTCAATATTACAGTCAAAGGTATCGGTGATCCTCATAATTATTCAAAAGTTCTTGTTGTTTTTTTCCCCCTAATCCTAACCCTAATCTTAACCCTAACCCTAACCCTTATCCTAATTTGATAAAAGGATACGATGGTGTATGCAAATAGATGCAACTTACCTACCTTAGTTAAAGGGAACCAAAACCTTCATCCTAAGTTACCTTTATGGTAAATTTTAAACGATTTGAATGAGATTAGTGAAAAATTGAACAAAATCAGGCAAGGTATAAGGAAGTTAAAGGTTTTTGAAATAACTTGTCACCAGAGGGTGATATTTAATTTGATGACACAATTCATGGACAACTCTCCATGCCTTCTGATCATGGAATTTCACAATTCTTTCATTTTCTTCGTATTCATTTGTGTTCAATATCCGACTTCATAAAATGTGAAGTAGAATATCATTCTGCATTCTATATCTTGTTTTCAGGGGAGTAGATTATCTCAATCACAAGAAAGAAGGAAAAACATGAAATTTGAAATACAAAATGCATGGACAGTACATTGTCGATATTATGATGTCACCATATTGAATATCGCCCTCTAGTGGCAAGTTATTTCAAAAAGCTTTAACTTCGTTATTCCTTGCCCGATTTTGTTCAAATTTTCAATGATTTTATTCAAATATCTTAAACTTTACAATAAAAGTAACTTGGTATGACTGTTTTGGTTCCCTTTAAAGTACGTTTTGGCTACGCTATATAGCCACAACACTATCATCCTAACCTTAACCCTAACCTTATAACCCTAACCCTCCCTGATGCACACAGTACTATATGCAAATAGATGCAAAGTAGATAGCTTAGCTACATTACGTTGTGGCAGGGGCGGCCGAGCGACTTCTAAAGTGGGGGTGGGGCACCAGCGAAAAAGGGCACCTATAAAGAGAAATCTCAAAGCGAAAATATACAATTTTGTTTAGACGTTGGTATATACCCCTACATTGATTTCTTGTTTGTTTCTCTTTATACATCATCAAGATATTGCTTAAGCATCATACTTTGCAGTTGGGTGTGATGGTCTAAATATTCATTTGCGAGCAAGCATAGCGAGCGAGGAAAAAAATTAAGATTTGTGAGGTCTCAGTACGAAAAATTACATCTTATAAAGAGGGGGGAAAAACAATCCTGGTTATAAGCACATTCTCATAACAAAAGACTGAAGAGAAATTTGATAAGTGACATAATTATACCATCTATAAATGCGAGCGAGCGTAGCGAGCGAACTTTGGGGAAATTGCTCTTAGTCCCTTTAAATTAGGGGCAATTTTAATGATGAGAGGAAAAAGGGACCCTTATCGAAAGGGATAAGACACTTATTAGAAAAGAAAAGGAGCACATGTCAAAGTACAAAGAGTAGTTATTAGAGATGAAAATGGGGCACTCCTTACACCTGAAAAGAGGCACTGATCACCAGGGATGACAAAAGGCACCTATGAGAATTGGACATGGGCATTTGTCGACGGAAAAGGGGCACCCACCAGTTTTTGATAGGGGCATTTATAAGAGGTAAAAAGGGGCATTTATGAAAAGGGGATAGGTCTCTTATTAGAAAGGAAAAGGGGCACGTATCCTTGTTAAAAGGGAAGTTATCAGACCAGATATGAGAAGGGGCACTAATGAGAATAAAAAATGGGCACTTATAATAAAGGAAAATGTGCATTTGTTGAAAGAAAAAGGGCACCAATCAGATTTTAATAGGGGCATTTATCGGAGGTGAAAGGGGGCTTTTATGAGAAGGGTGAAGTGGCTCTTATTGAAAAGAAAAAGAGGCACATGTTAAAACAAACGGGACACTTATCAGAGATGAAAAGGGGCATTTACGAGAAGGGGGAGGAGCACTTTCTTTTTAATGGGGGCACTTATTATAAAGAAAAGGGGCACTTATTAGAAAGGTAAAGGGGCACATGAGAAAATAAAAAGTGTGCTTATCCAAGTTAAAAAGGGGTAGTTAATAAAAGGGGAAGGAGCACTTCTTACAAAGGAAAAGGGGCAGTTGTCAAAGTAAAATGGGCACCTCTCAGATTTGAATAGGGCAATTATCAGAGGTGAAGGGGCACTTATCAAAATTGAAAAGGGGCACTTCTCGTACCAGAAAAGGGGCACTTACTAGAGATTAAAAAGGGCACTCATGAGAATGGAAAATGGACACTTATTGCTGCAAAGGAAAATGGGAACTTGTCGAAGGAAAAGGGTCACGTGTCAAAATAAAAAGGGCACTTTTCCTATGTAAAAAGGGGCACTTTTGGGGTACTTGAAAAAGGGGGGGATTGTGCCGGCCCCCCCCCCCTCCCCCACCCCCGCGAGGGCCGCCTCTGCGTTGTGGCTATTTTTAGAAACATGGCTTATTAAATAATGCCTCGTAAAGGTGTCGTCGAATTATATGGATACGTCACAGGGACTGTCGATCAGATGGTTCGCATCTCGGGTCCCCCCGCGGCACTAAGGTCCTTTGGCAAGACATGGAGCTACATTTGCCACTCTCAACCCAGGTGTAGTAAATGTGTACCTGTTAGGAATGTATTCCTTGAATGCCTTTAGCGCCTTAGGTCAGTTGGGCTAAAGTCAGGGTAATAATACTACTTTGTAGGCTCCTTGAGCATCCCCTGGGATGGATACGTGCGCAATATGAATGTAGCTATTATAATTATTATCATTATTATCATTATTGTCATTGTTATTATTAATATAAATTCTTTTACCATTAATACTATCATTATTATAATAATATTCATTTTTATCATTATTATTATTATTATTACTACAATTATTAATATTATCATTATTATATTATTATTATTATTATTGTTGTTGTTGTCGTTATTATTATTATTATTATTATTATTATTATTATTATTAGTATTATAATTACCCATTTCTAGCTCGAACGTGCCCGGCTGGTTGGTTGCGGAGGTCGGAAAGTTGTTATCGTCTTGCTTGGGCCAATCCCGTCCCGTATGCGCAGGCCTTGCAGCTCTGCACCGAGCTCGAATCTATCCCCTTCATACCAAACTCGCGGACCGAGTTCGATTTCGTCGTTGAATTCCTGGGCGAGCTCGGCATCCAGTACATCTGGCTGGGGTGTGACGATACTAACCTGGATGGGAAGTTCCTTTGCCTAGATGGTAGACGCATTCTCTTGCATAACCGTGAGTTCAATATCCACATTCACAAAGTTTGGGGATCCGATCAAAATTAGATGTGATTATTACAAAAATTGGGGATTATAAATTGTTGAAAATAACCATCGATTTGGGCAATTCCATAAGATAGAGAAGAGGAAGGTTTTGCGAATTGCGTCTAGCATAATAATCAAGATGAGGTCTGATCATGAAGATCTGGGCAGAGGCGGCGCTCCGGGGGGGGGGCATTGTAATAGGAAAAGTGCCCCTTTAACTTTGACAAGTGCCCCTATTAATTTTTAAAAGTGCCCCTTCCTCTTTCCACCTCTGATAAGAGCCCCTTTTATTTTGACACGTACCCCTTTTCCTTTGACAAATTCCCATTTTCCTTTGCAATAAGGGTCCATTTTCCATTCTCATAAGTACCCTTTTTAATCTCTAGTAAGTGCCCCTTTTCAGGCACGAGAAGCGCCCCTTTTCACTTTTGATAAGCGCCCCCTTCACCTCTGACAATCGCCCTATTCAAATCCGAGAGGTGCCCCTTTTACTTTGACAAGTGCCCCTTTTCCTTTGTAAGAAATGCCCCTTCCCCTTTTAATAACTACCCACTTTTAACTCGGATAAGCGCACATTATATGTGCCCCCTTTCCTTTCAATAAGTGCCCCTTTTCCTTATGATAAGGGCCCCCATTTAACAAAAAGCGCCCCTTACCCTTCTCATAAATGCCCCTTTTCACCTATGAAAATAGTCCCTTTTCATTCTCATAAGTGCCCCTTTTCATCTCTGGTAAATTACCCTATTAAATTCTGAGAGATACTCGTTTTACTTTGACAAGTGCCCCTTTTCCTCCTGATAATTGCTCTTTTCATCTCTAATAACTGCCCCTTTTATTTTGACACGTGCCCCATTTCCTTCCTAATAAATGCTCTTTTTCCTTCTTATAAGTGCCCCTTCCCCTTCTCATAACTACCTCTTTTCATCTCTGATAAGTGCCCCGTTTATTTTAACATGTGCCTCTTTTTCTTTTTAATAAGAGCCACTTCCCCTTCTCATAAAATCCCCCTTTCACCTGCGATAAATGTCCCTATTAAAATCTGATCGGTACCCCTTTTCTTTCAACAAATGCACATTTACCTTTATTATTAGTGCCCCTTTTTTATTTTCATAAGTGTCCCTTTTCAGATGCGATAAGTGTCCCCTTTCACCTCTGATATTTACCCTTTTTACAATGATACGTGCCCCTTTTCCTCTCTTATAAGGAACATATCCCTTTTTTTTTTTATAAATGCCCCTTTTCACTTCTTATAAATGCCCCTATCAAAATATGATGGGTGCCTCTTTTCCGTCGACAAATGCCGATTTCCCATTCTCATAAGTGCCTTTTTTATCCCTGGTGAGTGCCCCTTTTTTAGGTGTAAGAAGTGCCCCATTTTACCTCTGATAATTACCCGCTGTAATTTGACGCGTGCTCCTTTTCTTTTCTAATAAGTGTCATCCCTTTTGATAAGTGTCCCCTTTTCCTCTCATCATTAAACGTGCCCCTAATTTCAAGCGACTAAGAGCAATATCTCCCAAAGCTCGCTCGCTACGCTCGCTCGCATTTATAGATGTTATAATTATGTTACTTATCAAAGGTCTTTTCAGTCTTCTGTTATGAGAATGTGCTTATAACCCCATCAGGATTGGGTTTTTCCTCTTTATAAGATGTAATTTTTCGCACTGCGTCTTCACAAATTTTAAATTTTTTGCTCGCTCGCAAGTAAATTTTCAGACCATCACACCCAACTGCAAGGTATGATGCTTAAGCAATATCTTATACGATGTATAAAGAGAAACAAATATTGAAATCATCCCTGATAATGTAATCACAATATAGGGGTATATACCAATGTCTAAAAATATGTAAATATTCGCTTAGAGATTTCCCTTTGTAGGTGCCTTTTTTCCAGAAAGTGCCCTTTTTTGTTGGTGCCCCCCCCCCCACTTTGGAAGTCGCTCCACCGCCTCTGGATCTGGGCTTATCAGATTGTCAAAAAAATGATCGGTCGATCGCCACTCCAAAAATTATAGAGCAATTCATCTTTTTTTGTTGAAATAACTAAAAATTCGTATGTCCCGAACGACATTATGCTATTTTTTATGTTATTTATGTCATCCGAAATCAATGCCCTCGATATGACCATGGAATAACAATTATCAAACGGCTTGCCCACAGCATACTTTATTGTTAGTACGAGCATTAACCATTAACAGACTATAAAGAGGTGATGATACAGAGGGGGGCCTCATAGATTTATTGCTTGTTCGCTTGTTTGTTTGTTTGTTCGCTTGTTTGTTTGTTTATGTTTGTCTCTTTGTTTTATGTTTGCTTATTTTGTTTATTTTGTTGTTGTTTTCTCCTAGCTTGGTGGGCGCCTGGTCAACCAGACTCGTACGAGACTGAGAACTGTTTAGTATTGGTGCTTGGCGCTATGAATCTACATGACTTTCCTTGCACCTTTGGCCAGCCTAGAACCCTATGCGAGAGAGTGTAAGAAATCAGTGCCTAATTTTTCTTTTTTTCGGTGGCATAACTAAGGGGGTCATGTGCTTGGCACCGCTCCCCCCCCCATCCATGAAAAACGAGAGTGAAAGAAACGGAGAGGGAAAATGTCACACTATCACACTATCCCTTCATCATGTTCACTCACCGAGTCCGTTTTCTCGTGACTATATGATGCCGCCCCCACCCCACCCCCGGCCTCTGATATGTCACATTCAGTTTTTGATGAACCTCAAACTTACAAAACCTGGTAAGGGTATGTATAATATATATGTTAGGTCCACGTACTTCATGATAACTTTGGAGTATCTTGTCTTCGTAAATATTTCTTTTACAACTATCGTGGCACTTTTGAAACTCAGAATATTTTTCAAAAGGTTATAATTTTATTTTGTATTAAAACGATATTAGCTTAGAGCAAGAGTATTCTGGATTAATGTGTAAAGGGCTTTGCATATTATGCAATTTTCTTTTCTTTCTTTTATCGATGTTGAAATTATTTATTAACTTACTTGGTCCTTTTTTGTTGTTGTCCTACAGCGCAGAATGATCGCCTAAACGACGACGACGACTATAGCCACGCAGATTCCTATCACCATAACAGTACATTGTCTAAGGAAATCTCGACGTATGGACGTACGAAACCTTCGGCATTCGTCACCAACATAAAAAAAGAAGACCAGGCCTAAAACATGTACAATATAATATATCATAACTTGCCTGATGAAACAAAAATAATGTATTTTGTATTTATTAGAAAACTTCATTCACATAGTACATAAATATTTTGCTTTACAATACATAGGCATAATAATTATTGCAAATATGGAAAAAAAATCATTTATAATATACATGGAAACAATATATATAATTGTACAAGTATGTATAATGCCATTTTATATGAGTTATTTCAATATGATATTTTCGTAATGTAATCAAATTAAATCATACGTCTTTGTGACGTGGCTAGTTAATTCAACATCCAATTTAACAAATAATTATATTTGAATAGTTAGAATGTATATCGCATACATTACGCGTTGTTAGGCAGTAGGCAGAACAAGCCATAATGTTGTCCTACCTATAGCAACAACTAGTGTATGTAATTCGCATTCTGACTATAGAAATACAATTATTTGTAACAGGTGAATGATATAATTTGTAACGAGGCACTTAAAGATTTGTGCATTAAATTGATTTCATTACGAAAATGGTCTTTTGTATGATGCTCCGGTATCTAATTAAACGTAATGAGGCACTCTTATCTGTATTCACTTTTTTTGTACTATCATGCCACTCTCTCATGTATATAATTATACAAAATATATTCTTTTGAGCTTTCACACTCGTTAATTTGCTCGTCATCAGGTGTTAGATGTGTATTATGAATATCAAATCACCGTTTCATTTAACTTATTTTGGATAGGCAATACACAACCCATTCGATTTAGAAATCTATTTATTTAAATGTATTATGTGTATTTTCTATTTTCTTAAATTCGTCGGCTGTCCGCGATAAGGCTGTTACTTCTATCGATAATAATACATAGCTGTTATGGCCTTCTTGCGGGTAGCCGAGGAATTGAACCGCACAGTTCTCATCGTAAATGTATTCATGATAATTATACACTGTATGTTTGTATGATTATTGTATGAAAAGGGTAATAAACGAATGAATGAATAAATATATATCATAAAAACATTCTTGAAGAGAGTCACTCATTTTCTCATCTTTTGAAATCTCAAAACTGGTTGAAAACCAATGAGCAACATTCGTGTTGCCATGTACGAAATAGGTTTAGAACACATCCCTATATTTTTTTTATTTTTCATGCAAATTTGTTTAAGAAAGGGTCTCAGATGCATGTCTATTGGGGCAGGGGCACGTGCCCCGGATGGCACTTGAAGCGGGCGCAAAAAAAAAATACAAAAGAGAAACGGAAAGGGGAATAAGATAAGGCCTGTACTGACTCCCAAACACGATCGCAACTATTTTCGAAAAATAAAATGTAGGCCAATTAGAATACCCTATTGACTTGTATACTCATAGAAATCATTTTCGGATTACGTAACACGTCATAGTCATGTTCGCACCTTTCTTAAGGTGACGCACTTGCATGGCTATTGAAAGTGCATTTGGTTGATTTTTCGAAAGGATTTGCGATCGTGTTTCCAGTGCAAAAGGTAAATAACTAGCAGTAGAAATGAGCCTTGAGTGTTTAAAAGCAAACAAGTTCTAAAAATCGGTCGATTCGCTCCCTCGTTTATTATTTTGAAGATCTAATTTGGAACCCAATTTTGGACGCGTGTTTTTAAAGAGCTTAAAATTCTCTCTTTTTTTAAAGGAAAAATAACTTATTCTCGTTGCTTTGCTATTTTAATCAGCCTCCTGTGGAATATTGCGCTCCAACTATGGGAATATATAGGTTCAAGATTTGAAAGAAATCTTAACTATCAGTTGCTTTATTCCTCGACAATTTCATACATCCTGGGTTTTCGTTAATTTTGCGCTCCAATTGAGGAAGATGTGAATAATAAAAAACATTTATCAATGTTCAAAATTCGAGGAAAAAAAAATCGCCCACTCGACTACAGCGTTCCTTTGCAAAATTTCCCTGGGTAAAATGCATATAGAAATTAGGCTTTGAGGGTTAAACATGCAAAACATCTACCGCGCGGTCGCTTTGCTCCCTCGCCTATTACAATGAGGCGCAATTTCATGAATTGCTTTGCCCTGCATGGCGCCACTATCATAGATACACCACTGCCCTCTGAAAGTGGTTAGAATTAATGCACAGTATGCAACCGTATTATATTCCTGTGGGTGCATGCATGGGGATCCCTCCCTCGATCTACAATACCGACGCAAAAAAACATAGAAATTAAGCGGATCGACCTATTATAGGCGAATGAGGTAGCCACGAGAAAAGGAGAGAAGAAAATAAAGAGTGGAAGAAATATAGAAAGAGAGGAGAAAAATAATGAGCTATGCATGGAGGACGAAAAAAGACAAAGAGAGGTCGAGAGACAGACAGAGATGACCTGCAAATGTGATCAATGTGGATTAACGTCTTGTCAAAGCCCAGGTCGAAAAACCACTTGAAACCAGTAGGCAACAACGCTAACTGCATGGGACCAGTTGAAAAACCAGTTAATTAATTGACATCTGAGACCTGTTGATTTACCATTTGAAAACCAGTAGATTTACCACTTGATTTTCCAGTTGATTATCCTATAGACCAGTAATCAACTGATAATCTATAATAAATATTGCATCTAGCTGCATGGCCACCAAATGGGCCACATAATAATATTAGATAGTGCATGCCTATCTGGGATTCAAACTCCCAACCCTTTGATTGAGAGTCAAGTGTACTAGGATCACTATACCTGTTTTAAATTAATACTGTTTTAATACCTCCGTCCACGAATACCACTTAGCTTTTGCGATAAACTATGTCATCGCGGCGAAAAAATTTAGACTTTTCTTCTTTTGAGGAGCTACTTTAACATGCAGCCTCAAACAAATGTGCCACAGAAGTTTTGTCTTCTTGTGTTCCTGGAAACAGAGTTTTGGGCAATAGTTTTCAAGTCCAGTTTATCTGTACGAGATTTATATATGTGTATTATTAAAATATTGGGGGTGGCTCAATGATATCCGAGCCCCTCAAAAATATCGGGGGCTCCGTGATGTTATCCGAGCCCCACCAAAAACAATTGAGGGGCTGATGATATCTGAGCCCCGCCAAAATATGGGGGGGTGGGGGTGCTCAATGATATCAGAGTCCTGCCAAAATATTTGGGGGTCTCAATGATATCCGAGATCCACCAAATATATATATATATATATATATATTTTTTTTTTTTTTTTTTTTTTTGGGGTCAATGATATACAAGATCCGATGTCTGAGCCCCCTCCCAAATAAATATTTATAAAATGTTTATATTTGAATGGTAAGTCTGTAGGTTATAGGTATACATGAGTTTCATGCCTAGAATATAATGATTGGGGAGGAGGGGGTTAATGATATCCGAGCCCCGCAATAAGTATTGGGGGCGGCTCAATGATATCTGAGCCCCTAATTATATAGGACTAAATGATATCTAAAGCCCCACCAACAAATTGGGGGCTCAATGATATCTGAGCCCCCAAGATTTTTTTTTTTTGGGGGGCTGCCCCCCAAGCCCCCCGGTTCCTAAGCCTATGTATATTGTATATGTATCTTTATTTTCAATGGGACAGACTATAAATACCAGTGAACTGCGCCTCTACATGATTTTGCTGTGTTCAAGTGTAGGGACATCCTAATAGACATGCAGAAAGGAAAAAGGGGACTATAACATTCTTTCCAAACCTTATTTATTTTCTCTTTTTAAGTTGGTAAATGAGTTCCACTTTTAGATGTTATCAATTACACTAATGAGTCATAGTACTAATAGGATTTTACGTAATTTAGTCCTTTTCAAACTGATTTTTTTTTAATCCTTGCAAAGCTAAAAAAATAATAAAAAACTTTAAATCAAAGAGATAGAAACAAAGAGAAAGACGATGTCGGTCTCAAGGAGAACTCTCGGTTTATGTCTCATGCCAGTGATAGGGTATGGTCATAGATTTCTTTCACTCATAGGCGGTGGCGCGTAGTTACAGGAGAAGGGGCACGTATACAGCTTGCATGCCCCCCCCCCCCGGCCCCTATAGCTTCCATCGAGTGACGAAAACAAAATCAAGAAAAAATAAAAGAGAGAAATGGGAGAAGAAGACATGACAAGATTTTTCAGTCGAGGCATGAACAAAAGTAAGAGCCTACTGTGGTCCAATTCAACCCCATGCAGTCCCCACCCCCCCACCCCTCCTGCTGCCCCCTCTAGCTAGTTGCACATTTCAGTCTCCCTAACTCATTTTTTCCACAATGCCATTTGTAGGAGACCGAAGTATTTTATTCCGCATTTTAACTAGGCCGCGATGTCTAAACAATACAGCGAATACGTACGGATAAACGGGTGATTAGACGTTTACCCTAGTGTACATTCTGCATGTAACTGCAACTAATTCGCTACACGGTCTCGCCCGAAGCTAGGCCTAGCCTGTCATTGCGCAATCCATGCATGAATTAGGTGTAGCCAGTGCACTGTACTCTAGCTCTGTAGCTAGGATGCCATCATAAAGTAGTCTGTATACCTTGTATACAGGCTTACAGCTAGTACACTATTCAAATATCATTGATGATATTCATTATTGCATTGAGGCACGAAATCTGTGCACTATGACATTGCACTAGATCTACGCTAGGTTTGGCTGTGTATAATTATACTGCAGAAGAAAGACAAGAATCGTAAGACTAAGTCTAAGACTCAGAGGTACTTTTGGTAAGTGTTTCTTGACTTAAGTCTTATTAAGTTTTGTAAAGATTGATTGTTAATGTTGGCATTATTATAGCGGCCTAGGAGTAGGAGCTAGGCCTACTACTTTTATACTAGGTCTAGATCCAGTCTATTTTGGAGACAGTCTTGCTCAGTCTTTACTTTTGTGTTCGTAAGTTTTTTGTTATGCCGAGTAGGAGCTCAGTCGACACAGTTGAGCCCCGCCCTCGGCCCGGCTCGGGCCCGGAATCGGAGAGGCAAAAAATGTGACTGGAAAATGCTGCCTTGCTTGTCATGTCACATGGCTCATAGTCATACTTGTGGTTTTCAAAACTTTTGTGTTGTTTCTTTCTCCTAGTCTAGTTACTTATAAGTTATAGTCTAGTAGTAGGCCTAGACCTAGACAGAAATAACCGTCTGGTATGGGTCATTCTTTAATAAAACTGACATTTGTTGACATTCCCCATACCATAGGCTTACACAGACGGTACCCCATACGGCTCGCACCACGGGGAGAGATTGAGCCGATTGTGACACACTTTTACCCGAAACTTTCTCCCACGATTTTCTTTATTTAGATCTAATTTTCTGATTTATAAATCAGATACAAAAATACTATGTCTATTTTTCTCCTATGTACAGTTATCAATTTTTAATGAATTATTTCTAAATGCAAAATTTACGGACTTACGTATATGAATTATCCAATTTTTATCTCAGAACCAAGGAAACGGTACGTTCATGCATTCGAACTGGTAATCTATGACATGACCCGCCCGATATATTTCGGGTCAACCGACCAAAACAAGCCCAATGGCCAATCAGAGCACGTGTTTGATATTGGGCTTATGAATATTCAAACATCACCGGCTCAAGCCGGGCTGACTCATACGTAGCTATTGGACGTTCGAAAAGAAAAATGAATATTCATCAACTTAAACCAAGATGGCTGACAACAAATCTTGTTGACTACAAGACTTTCTCGGATTAATCATTAATATAGGATCTAAATGAGCAAGCTATCGTAAGTCAAAGTAGATATTTCCGGTTATTTTTATGGCTATTTAGATTCAGTGTAATATTGCAGCCAAAGTGGATATATGAAGACGTAAAGAGTGAAAAACTCGTTGCATATCTCATTCATCGCGGTCCGGCCGAACCGAACCATTCGTTCCCCACACTACCCCATTGACGTACTTCAGTCTGTGTATAGAGGCGGTCAGAGGAGCCAGATGCAATCTCAGCGGAACAACCGTCGATATCAGAGACTGAAGCTTTCGGTCTAGCCTAGACCTATACTATTATTACTAGACTCTAGGCTACTCGGAGTCTAGGTCTAGTTCACCCGCGTAGCTAGGATTTTATTTTTATTTAGGGGGGCGGTAGTGAGCAGTGCGATCGAATCAGTTACAGATTACACGCTTTGCGCTCCGTAGGACGTAGGGGCCGGGCACTCCACCAAAGCATAGAGTCAATGCTAATGTGTATTGGGGCAGGGGGAATTTCGCCATAAGCAGTGATAAGCTTTGACGTTTCATGTTCTGTTCTCGACTCTTCATGCTCTTGCCAGTCTTGGTCTTATTCCTTGTCTGAATTTTCAAAAATATTTCTTTGTCTGTTCCTTTTTCTTCCTACATCCTCTTACTGTCTTAGTCTTACTTTTTTCTCTAATTCTCTCTCTCTTTTTTTTTTTTTTTTGGGGATCGCCCCCACCGCCCCTGGCTACACACCTGTACTACTTGGCCTAGATCCTATAGTTATTAATATTAGACTTTAATTTCACAAGCTAAATTTGTGTCCAATATGGGAGACAGATAGTGTTATCAAAATTTGCCTTCTTTCTATTTTTTGACAAATTAGGTTTCTAGATTGGTTAGAAGTAGAACCCATCATGATCATCTCATGTAGACATGTCATTGTCTTGCAGTTGTAGATCCTAATTGTTTTAAGCTGAAAGAATTCAGAGCCAGTCAGAGACATACACAGACGTTGTGTGTCCGGACAGATGATTTAAAACGGCAATTTGAAGAAGTTTACATTTTTACATGCAATATTCCATAGATCTTCTAACTCTAAGACTTGTGTTAGACTTAGACAATTATAAAGCATATAAATATTTATGGTGGTAAGTGTTTATTGATGCATATATTTCGTTAAATCTGAAGGCAAAAGATTCTTTTTTAGAATTAACAATGTGGCTTTAAGAGAAAAGTTTTATCTGTGCCAATTCAAAGAAGATTATGTGTCTGGAAAGGGTCTAACTTTGCAATACACCCTTTCACGGTTACAAGTTTGCGCATGCCCAGACATGGGCGCCATTTTAAATTACAAGTAAACACCTCGTAATTTAATCATGTTTATTCATGAACAGCCAGCCTAGCACCTTCATACGCTACCCACTGCGTGCTCACATCATATTGCGCAGCGCAGGCAGTGACGCAACAATACATGCACATCTGAAAACATTGATGACGCAATGTTTACTCGCAAATTAAAAAGGTGCCCTTAACCGTGAAAGGGTGTATTGTTGAACCCATTTTTCCTTCATCCCTGGTAGACAAGTCCATGATTGACGATGGCAAGTAGAAGTCAAGGTCGCTCACCCCGTCGTATACCGGAAGGCAGAGGGCCTTATGGAGTTGGGTGCGGAGACATCATGGCTGGACTTTCTACATCGGGGTAAGTATTAGAATGGAAACTCAAGGCAATAAAAAAATTCGGATTTAGCGCATGTTGCAATTGATAATAATCACACTATTTGAAAATTTAACATGCACAATTCTTAATCAACCACATATAACAATACAGCACTGTAACAAGAACACACGTTTAGTCATACAGTGTATGGACAGGATATTCAGACTGGCCTTAAATTTTGGTAGGCCTGTTTGGACATGTAATTGGAATATAAGTGTAGTGGGTTTAAAACAGATGTGTCTAAGGAACGGTATCCTGAAACGGGTGAGTTTTTAGAAGATTTTTGAAGATGCTAAAAATTGAGGATGAATACTTAATTGAGGGGAAGGGGGGAGATTGCTCCAAAGTTTGGGCGTGGCACTTACCAAAAGTAATTGTTGTCTTAATACACGATGGATAGCTATTAGAGAAGCATGTTGTCATGGGATTAATGAAGTCTAATGATCCAGAGCAAATGTTGAATCACCTGGCTTTTCATCTGCGACCATGCCAACCATATTTCTGACATTAATTTAGTACTTGTAAGCCTTGCTATCTTGCAATTTGGAAGATGTGTATGGTAGGGCAAAAGCAGGCTTATTTGCCCCATCGACCACATCTCAGATTTTGGGATATCTGATGATTTTGGTAAGTCGGTCGACAGCCCTACTGGAGCTTGGAATCAGATGACATTTCATCCGTCCTTCAGTGTTTACTCATATATATACTTTTAAAACAGAGCTAATACCCTTCTGGTTCCAAACAGGCGAGGTGAAGTAAAAGACACTTCTGATGTAAATTTATGTTCATAATTCTATAAATAACTTGGTAACAGATTGGGCACCGAATGACCAAATACCTTGGACTAAACCATCAATTGGATGTTTTGATCATACAATATGTTCATAATTGGATACACTTTACAATATTGTATTTATATTTTTTTCTTCTTTGTTTTTTATTTTAGTTATGTGTTAAATTTGTACTTCTGTAACTACTTTATATAACGATAGTTGTTTTTATTGTGCAGGGCCCTCAGGGATAGCAGTTTGTTAACTGAAGAGGCAACCCTGCTTAAATAAAACCGTAAATAAATAGTAAGAAATTATAGTCTCACAATAATTACTTTTCTTTTATTCATTCTCATTCCAGGGTGTTCTTCCGCCTGTTCTATCCAATGGAGAAGACCCCAGGTGGTCCCCCTAAGAAAGCAAGGCCCCCCTGGTTGCTTGGCAGCCAGTATGCCAAGGGTTATGGGGCGGTCGCAGGCAAAAAGCTGGCTGGAGTAACCCTCAAGTGGTTGCTATGTAAGTTGTTTAATAATTAAAGGGGAAGTCCAACCCGTAATGCCATTAGTTTTTAATAATGGAAGCAGAAATATGAGAGGAACAGGTCAATGAAAGTGTAAGCACATTCCAATTAAAATTAGGAAAGTTATGAATTTTTAAAGTTGCGATCAATCAAACACAAATTGGCAACTCTGTGAGGTATCTTGCGAGCTCCCTCCCATGTTATAAGGCATTTACACTGTACTAAAAGAAATCAGAAATTTGCATTTTCCCTTGAGAAAATTTTCAATCATACCTCCCACCCTAAATATAATTATTGAAAATATCTTTCTATTCAACCCTTGTATAGAAAAAATCTTTTCCGTCATCAATAACGCAGAAAATATAAGTTTATGAAATTTTACTTCCCCCTTTATGCCATTAGTTTTAATGGAAACATAAAGAATAGAGAGACAATTCAGTGAAAGTAAATCTGATAAAAAATCTGAATTTTCAAGTATCAATCAATCACTCACTCAAACACAAATTTAGAACTCTTTTCTCATTGTTCTGCCTTTATTAAAAGTTTTTCAACCAATTAAATATCAGGGTGGACTTCCCTTTAAGAACTCAAATGGGTGCTGTGTAAGTTATTAGTTATAAGCCAATTTCTTAAAGACAGCAGATGTGAGAATTATGTTTTTCATGTATTTATCAAGTTTATGTATTATTATTGGGTACATTTTGATTTCCACATGTAGTCAACGGCTCAAGATATTGTTCGTTTGTTCGCTGCCTTGAGAATCCCTTGGGATTGGATATGTATTGTACATGTCTGTGCAGCATGATAAATCTTGTTATTTGTGTTGTTCATTGCAGCCAAAGTCACACTACCGGTCTGGTGGCACGGTAAACTGAGCGAGTCCAAGTCCAAGTACCCAGTGATCATCTTCAGCCATGGCCTAGGGGGCTGCAGGACCACGTACACCAGTATCTGTATGGACATCGCCTCTCATGGTTGTATCGTAGCAGCAGTAGAACACAGGTTCGTTCACACTCGCAGCCGGGATAACTCTGCACTAGCGTGGCGACAGGGTTTCTTGAGTGGAAGTTCCTGCTACAAACTGGACCACCAAATAGCCATACATTTCTTCCTTTTATTTATAGACTTTCACCTCTTAAAATTTACAACATTACCATTTAGTAACTGATTTACATATTCCCATCAATAAATCTTCTTCCAAAAAGACGTACTTAGATAACTCGTCCAGAATTTCTGCCGAGGCCTGTTGGCCCTAGTTCTGAGTATAAAGGAAAGAGAGAGAGAGTGTGCTACATTGTCATCCTAGGCTTGTATGCCCTGGTGTCCTAGTGTTATGGTTAGGGTTAGGTGTTGAGACACTCTCTCTTTTGAGACTCTAAGCTGTGCCATCTTGAGCATTTTTAATCATCATCAATAATAATAATCATCGAATGATTATTAGACCTTATGGAAGGTAGACGAAATGGGAATTAAACAAATTGGTTATTAGACTAAATGAACAATAGACCAAATGGGTAGAAGTCTAATTCGAGATTAGACCAAATGATGAGTAGACAAAATTATTACTAGACCATGTGTAAAGTAGACGGGCTTGGTGTAGACCATAAGAGAATAAACAAATTGGCAATTCACCCCTCTGTACAACCAGGGTATGGTCTCATGAAGGCTTGTGATCCAGGGAAGTTGAATGCACATGTACAGTACCTGTAAGTCCTCTGCCAATGGCAAGACACTGTGAAGTCCACTGAAGTAGGATAACTGAATCTCTTTTGTTCTGTGTTTGTTTCAGTTATTACCTTGAAATCTGCTTTATGGACCATCTGTGCAGGAAGAACACCTGTCTGTTAAAGACCACACTTTCTGTTTCCCTTGAAAAATCATTTCTCATTGAAACATGTACTATTAAAGTTAACCTGTACATAAAGACCACTTTTCTTGTCACACTTGAGTGGTCTTTATATACAGGTTTCACTGTACTATTAAAGTGTGAGAGTACCCCCCCCCCTCCCCATATCCAGTGAAACAGTAACAAATAATTTGCTCCTGTTTGCTCCTGTGTTTACATTACAGAGACCAATCTGCCTGTGCTTCATTCATCATCAATAACAACAACAGCAACGGGACGGCTAATGAATTAGATCAGCAGTGGATTACATATCATAAAGCAGCATACGAGGAGCAGGAGTTACGAACGAGACAGGTTTGTTGACCATTTTAAAATTTGTACATATTGTGTACCAACTAAATTATTTATACCCCTTGTAAATATAGTGTTGTTTTTTTGTGTGTGTTTTCGTAACTCAAGATCGAGAGGTGGACTGGTTGAATTAGTGCCTTTGTTGAATACTTGTAGATGTTAGCTTTGATATGTTACATTCTCAAGAAACATAAATCGGGACAATTCAAATTTTCACATAGAAATTACAACACTTGGTAAAGATATGGATAATTTAGTTGTTAATTGTATATATTAAAGGTAATCTGTCAGTTCTGAAATCAACTTCAATCAGATTCTCACAGAATTATACAAAATGTAAACTGATTGTTTAAGATTGCAAGTAAAATTATTTCTTTCTCTGTCCCCTTCTTCGTCTGAGTCATTATCTTTGTCTAATCCCCCCCCCCCTCTTCCTCTCTATCTTTCTCTTAACCCTCGTTCAGATATGACCCAGAAAATCTGTGGCTTTTTTTTTAATGATAACGTAAAGTGTAATATGCGTCATAACTCATATTTCGGTATCATATAACACAGAGCTCAGTGTATACACACACAGGTCCTTGCGCGCAGTTGGCATTTATTTACATGATCAAAAAGATGCGGCAATTTACCACGTCATATTCTCCTCTGTACTGCAAGCTTTCGCTCACTCTCCCTGTCTTCCTATGTGCATTTTGTCATTTTGTCCTTCATGTATCCTGCTATCTACATCATCTCTTCCTTTGTCCCAATCTCTCTCTGACTAATACTCTCTATCCTCTATTAATCTCTCTCCTTTTCCCTCCCCTTCCCCTCTCTCTCTCCCTCCCCTAATAACTATGTTTTTCTAATTGCTCTCTTATAGGTAAAAACAGAGGAAGGATGCGTGTATAGCAATACTAGACTACCTTTCTACCCCCTCTCTCTATCTCTCTTTCTCTCCTAATAACTCCAGCTTTCCTGCTTAAATTTTCTGTTCATCTACTTGGATCGATGTATATTATATTGTATAAGCTGGTCAAATATCTATTTGTTGAATCAGACATGGTGTATAGAAATAAAAACAAAAACAAATAATCCATGATATGATTGGTATGTATTTAAACTTTGTTAAATTTCCTCTGTATTTGTACAGGGCCTCTTAGGAAAATTGTATTAATACTGAGAGAAAAAACGAATAAATAAATAAATAAATAAACTCTGCCTTTATAATTTCTCTGTTATAGGTGAATCAGAGGAAGGATGAGTGTATAGCAGTACTAGACTATCTTCAAGATCTTGATGAAGGAGAGCACTTAGAGAACGATCTGGATCCCGATATGGATCTAACAGTCTTTCAGGTAACGAGGAGGCTTCCCTGATGCCTAATCTGAATTCCTGAACCAATATATACTCTAATCCATTTTAAATAATCAATCTAGTCTAATGGTCTAAGGCCATTTTTAAAAAGTTCATGTTTAGCGTCCCCGCCCGCTTCCTTTTGGGGGGCCGCCTACTTTTTTTTTCAATTTTTTTTTCAATTTTTTTTATTTTTTTAAATAAAAGAACATGAAAAATATACTGCTAAAATGGTCTTTTACTTCATTAAAAAAACAAAAAAACATAAATGCTGGCGACCATCTTGAAAAATAGCCCTACTGGCCACCCAGCCACTCGGGGAAAATGGACCCAGTGGCCATTTTGAAGAAGAAAAAAAAAGGGCCTCCTCCTTCCTATTTTTCAAAAAGGCAGGACGCTAAACATGTTTTTTTTTTAAATGGCCTAATGGGAATTAAAAGTGACTTTGAGTGATAATTGATTCAGGTGAAAAGTACATAAAATCATGATTCAGGATTCAAGATTCAATAATTATTTATCAAAAGGTATCTTTGCAGCCGGATGGCTGAATTGTATTAAATATTTTACGGATAATAAAAAGAGCATTGTGATACCTAATGAAGAATAGACAACTAGGTAAAGATATAATTCAAATGCCAAATTGGAGACAGGATGAGGTGGCATAACACTAAATGTCAATTTACTTTATTTATCTTTATTCAGGGTCATCTAGACTTAAATGATGTAGCTTTGTGCGGACATTCATTTGGTGGTGCTACAACTATTGCCTGTCTAAGTAAAGATGACCGATTCAAGTAAGAGAATTATAAGATTTTTATTTCTAAAAGCCAAAAAAAACAGTCCTAGGCCGTGTCTTACATGTATATCGCAACTTATTTGCGATTGATATTAATCCTAACTATGAACATAAGAGATAGGAGACTGTAAACTTGCTATTGATTGGAGGACTTGCCATTGATTTTTGTGTGTGTTTTTTTACTTTACTGAACTCTGAGCAGAACTCATTAATTTCTTCTATACCCAACAGATGTTGTATTATAGTGTTGAAAGGGTTTTTGTACCTAATCCATGACCCTGTATCACTTTCAACCTATTAGAGACATTCATTTTTCTTGTATTTTCCTTGATTTTTTATCCCAAGTTATCACAGGCTACTTTGTAAGTACTCAATAGATAGCAAAAGTGTAGACAGTACCAGATTACCATCTCTGAAAGAGAATAATTGTATTTATGCCAATGTTTCCCTGCATTTGAACATGCTATTTGAATGTTTGATAGCTGCACCAATGTAATTACAGAATCTGTCTATGTCCCATAGCTTGGAGGCCGTTGGGGTGTCAATGAAATGGACCTTGAGACACAGGTTCTCCATAACTTTCTGTCTTCAGCTGTTCGAGTTAGCTGCTCAAATGACATGCCCCGTCAAGTGCTTGATGTTATCTGTGCATGTACTATTGGTCTTCCCCTCTTTTTTCTCCCATCAGTTCTCCTTGCAAGATGGCGTTTGCCAAGCTATTCTTCCATACAGAATCTACCAGGAAAAAATAATTTTGTCATTAAAGGCATCGTTTAACAATGTTAAATCTAAGATGCATGGCCCTACGTGTTATCAGTGTCTGTGATATGGTGTAATAATGAAGCCCTGACAAAATTGCGCTTCAAAATGATCATGAAGTGCCTCAAAAAAGGAAAAATCTTTGAGTGACCGGTTTTACCATACTCATTTTCCCCAATAGACTGTAGTGTTATGAAAACCGTTAAGAAAACGCAAAATTTGATTTCGATTTCCAATCATAAATATCTTGATAATCAGACAGGCGATTGGCTTGTTAAAGCCATGGGATTCCTGACTGACCTAAAGATTTATAATTATGATTGCAGCATGAGCTAAATTAAGGATTTTGTTTTAGAATCTGAGGTAATGTTACCGAGTCACTTTAATCTACGTTCATCCTCTACCTTTCTCTTAGATGTGGGGTTGCTTTTGATGCATGGATGTTTCCTCTAGATGAAAGTCACCTCAATGTCAAACAACCCCTGTTCTTCATCAACACGGAGAAGTTCCAATGGAAAGCCAACATCACACGCATGCTCTCACTCGTCCCCGATATCCATGCCTCTTCGGGTCCACGCAGGATGGTTACTGTCCGGTAAATGAACAAAACAGAACATTAAAGCCCCACTGTACTACTTGTAGCTACTCGCTCCCTCTATATAGAAAACATGCCTAAGCGGTGCCCGTTGGTCCCCCATGATCCTCTTTTTCTTATGTTAATTGAGAGTTGAGTTGATGAGATAACCATGTGTCAGTGACCGCGCTAATCCCTCTAATCCTCCTGGCCAAACTAGTGCAGAGGGGCTTTAAGATACTTTCTTATCAAATGTGAACAAATATTTAAATTTGTGATTATTATTTGCATGATTCAAAATAAATTGTATCTTTTTTCCAAAATGGCGAAGGCATCTTGTTGGTCAAATATGGAGGTATTCAGGTACTACGCTGCCTGAAATCATATTTTGTTTTTCTAAGTATTGCGAAGCAAGCAAGGGAAAAATAAAATTCATTATTTTTAAAATGTTATTTCCTCATGAAAATACATTGACGTTTCAAGAAATTGACATTATTCAAAAATGTCAATAGGTAACAACATTTTTGTTGCGGCATTCCGGTTTAAACAGCTGGATTGAACCACCTACATGTACAGCATTGTAAAGGTTGATACTTGCTCTATGTTGTTTATTTCAGTGGGACTGTGCACCAAAGCCAGTCTGATTTCAGCCTCATTGTGCCTCAATTCCTCGCCAAGCTGACCAGTGCGAGAGGACCCCTTGACCCTTACGTTGCCATGGTTACCAACAACGTTGCCGCCATCCGCTTCCTGTCCAATTACCTTGGTATGTACATGTAATGAAGGGGTGTACGATTGACCACTGTTTCCCCAGTCAAGTCGTGAAAGCACTCAATTACAACAAACTAGAACGAAAGAGAGTAGTACTGTGAAGAAAATACTTCAAGCCTAAATCATTTTTAGATTTGGTTGGTATATTCTTTATTTTAAATCACAATTGAAGTATGCAAATCAAATAGAAATGATGAGGGGAAAAAAATCTATTAAAAATCATTGAATTTTCTCTCAGGTCTGGATATCTCTTTATAAAACAATTATTTTAGCCAACCCTGCATGTGATAAGGATGGAGTTTGTGAGCATAAATTTCTTGGAATTTCCTAGATCTTCAGTTTGGAGATGAGACTGATGGCCCAGAGTCTTCCAGCGATGATCTCATCATGATCGGTACTAACGTCAGTCTCCTTGACGTTGAAGAGAAGGAGCAGAGAAAGGAGAATGGTGAGAGACGAGGTAAGAGATCAAAAATTAATTTCAGAGAAACCATTTATCTCAGCACTAAGTCAAAATGATTATAAAGATTAGAGGACCTAAAAGAGATCCCTGTGGTACACCTGGCCGGAGAGCTTAATTTTGAATAGTTGCAACTTGTATGGACATAATTATGTTTGAATCTAAATGTATCCTCTGTGAATGCAGGATCACTGAAGAGAAAGTTCAAGCTGCATGTATTATAAATATTACTTGTTAATATCTGTGATGATTTAAGGACCATAAACAGATCCTTGTGGCACACCAGGTTGAAGAGCTGAACTTTAAAAATGGATGTAACTTTAATGGACATAACTGTGTATGTATATGCAGGTTCACTGATAAGGAGAAGCTTACGGCTAAAGCGAAGGAAATCACAGAGCCCAAAGGAGAATGCGGATAGAGATAGTGAACGAAAGGAGAAGACAGAAGAACAGAGAGGTGATTAGGATGGAGTAGAAGGAGAAGGTAGAAAGGAGATGAAGGATTATGTAAAATTAAAATTTGAAGGAGGAGAAACGAGAGATTGCATGTAAGTTAGCCTTCCGATGTTTATTCAGGCGCTGCTTTACTACAGATTCTTATTTTCATAATTTTTGTACCTATTTATAATAATTTGGTTAAATTTGATCATGATCATTGTTTACACTAAATGTCATAATCACTGCGTTGTTAAATAATACAGGAATGAATTTATCAAATGAAAGTGGTTATGCTTCAAAGTTGTAGTCATTACCAATCATGTTGATAGCTAATTTCAAATACTTGTTTAAAAATTGAATAAAACACTGGACACAAACCTCAGTCTCACTCCAGACCATGATTTGAAGCTGATGGTTAATCTTCTGCACAAAGTACTTTTTTTCCAATGAACCAGTTGCTTGGTTATACAAAGGGAAGAAAAATTTAGATTTTTTTGTCCTATTATATAGGGGGCTGGATATACCTCTAAAATTTTAGAGAGGTGAAATTCAATTATGACAATCGGAAGTGTAATTTATGTAGGTAGGCAACCAAAAATGAAATATTATGACAGATTATATATTTATAGATTTATTTATAGCAACAGGGTGAAGGAAGATAGCTGGAGTGAGAGTTGAGAAAGGGAGATACATACACTCAAGGAAACGTTAACCCGTTGCATTTGGGATCTGGGTGGTACCTGTATTAAGCCTAGGGGAAAGTAGAGAATTCAGTTGTCAATGGTTTACCAAAGGGAATTAATAACAAGAAAATGCCACAGGCCACATGGGGTCAACACTGACCTGCATGTAACCCCTTTATGTTTTGCACTCTATCAGGTAATTATGAGGTACTTTGACCCTTCCATTACAGCCTATGTCAAAGATTTTTATATATACTTGAGGATTTTGTTCTTTTGCATTTGAACAGTAGACTAGAGTGGTATAAAGTTACTTTCCGATTTAGAAGTACAGTCAAACCTGTCTATAGCGACAGCCCAAGGGAAACACAAATAGTGGTCTTTGTAGACATGTGGTCTTTGTAGACAGGTTGAACTGGTTCCTTTAGTACATGTTTCAATGAGAAACCATTTTCAAGGGAAACAAAAAATGTGGTCTTTGTAGACAGGGGGTCACTAAAGCAGGTTTGACTGTATATTGTTTATGCTTATAGTAATCAGAGAGAGACATAGAGAATAAGAACCTTAGAGTAAGATACTCATCTCATAATTAGCATTATAAACTGAACACAGGGTTAGAGGTATTGCAAAATGGAAAAGAAGTGATAGAGGGAAGGAAGAGGGGAGGAGGAGAACAAGAGGGAGAGAGGTGCAAAATAAAGAGAGAGGGTCAGTTCTACTAGATCAGAAACTTAAGAAGGGGTATGATTATAGTGACTTTTTAGAACTAATCAAGTCATTCCACTCCATCCAATCATATGCTTGCATTATTACAGTCTTAGGTTCAGATTTAAACACTTTGTGTGCCATATTTTTATACTCCCTACTAAAATGAATAGAACCCCCTATACAGTTAATTCTACGGTGCTTTTTTAAAGATCATATAAAATACCAAGAAATTTCAAGCAGTGTGTTTTATTTTTTCACTATTTAAATATCTTCAAATTTTGATACATGAATGACGTAAAAAACATAGAACATTTTGTATATTGTTCTTTGAATCAGTGTAAGCATGTATGTACATGTAGATTTCAGATCGAATTGGGGCTAATTTGTAAACTGTAGTCATTTGACCAAAATGGAAATGTTGTATTTTGAGAATTTGCTACTTTTTTACACAGAAAGTAGAATTGAATAGAACCAGTTAAGCCTTAATACAGTAAATTTTCATTGGTTGGGGTGATTATAACATGCAGTTAAGCTTCTACCAACCTTAAAATGTACTAGGCAAGCTTTTGTCCACTCCTGTGGACTTTCTCAAGCCAAGTGATAATTCTTGCTGTCTACTGCCTTGAGATCACTGGAGCAAAGATAGGTGACAAAGAACAGCCAGAGTCCCTATTCAGTGAAGGATTAATCCTTTTTATCCAGATGGATTCTGTCACCTTGATGCGAAGTGTGTTTCAAAGTCAATAGTATGGGCACAAATCACAATCCTTGTACTGAACACACTATTTTTTCATTGATGATTCAAGGAAAGATGATAGATGATGAGGGAGGGGGGATTGGGGTGGGCAGGGAAGGGGCTCCAAGAAAACCTTGGGTGCTAATGTTGTGTAGCCTTGGTGTTGATTCCCCAAATTTCTGCGGTGTCATTGTTTACCAAGTGAAATGTGGTGAAGGTATAAATGTAAGTCTGGTGTTAATGTGGTCTTGAAGGGTGTAGTGTTATGGTACTTTGGTGTATATTGTATTAAAATGTAATGTGTAATCTGAGGGATGTGAACACCTCTCTATCAGTGCTTTCTATACACCACATTTCTGGCGTTAATGTGAGAGAAAAATTCTTGTCTATTCTACTACCCTTTTGACTATTGAGTGTAGAAATCAAACCATTTCATGCAATTTCTTAGCTTACCTTTGCAGTATTGATTTTTCTTTTCCTTTTTGCTGGTAATTTATAATAAGATTTTGCTGTTGTTAGAATGTAGCTCATCTGAAAAATATATATACAAAATATTGATACATGGATGTATAAGATGGTGTATACAATGATGAGGGGGAACAAATTCTTCAAAACCTTGATTTTAGCCTTTGACTGAAGATTTTTATTTCCTCACTAGGTAAACTTTAAAAATACAATATTAAAAAAAAATAATAATGCAGTTCATCTAAAAGATATTGATACATGGATGTATTAGATGGTGTATCCAATGCTGAGAATATTTTTTTTTTCTTTCTTCAAAACTTTGATATTAGCCTTTGAAGAGTTTAATATTCTCACTAGGTAAAGGTAAACTAGGTAAAAACATACAATGTTAACAAAAAACAGGATGCATTTGAGTCATTACTGGTCTTTATAAATATCATAGTTTTAATAGGTGCATAACTTCTTGTTTTCGTTAAAATGTAAAGTAACCTATTTACTCTAAAAGATTTTTTTTTTTGCCACTTATGAAAAGGTTAAAAAATTGTTGAATTGCCACAAAGACAGTTAGACCTATTAATCGCGAGGAAGATATAATTTATTCATATTATATCAAAAGGAAAGATTATACAGATATTTAATTTTATACCTAAATCTATTTTAATGAAGTTGAATGTAATTCACCATTATACAGGTTCTATTTTTTAATTTTTGCAGATGATATTTTGACTGCACTTGATTAATGTCATTGGTATATGTGTTGGTGTTTTTGTTTTATCTTTCTTCTTGTATGTTAATGTGAATGTTGTACTATTCTGCCGATCATTTCAAAAGCGAGGCCATGCTTTTTGGTGCAATGAACACAACTTTAAAGTTGAGGGGGTTAATGATACACGTTACTGTGCAGTACCAAAGTTCAAGTATTTGATTGTCGTACAAAAACACAGATATGTACTTTTACTTAAAAGTATTCTTGATTATGTACTCATTTGTTCTTGATTACCTAAATAATTAATGACATACCCTCAAATGCAGCACACACTACATTTTGGGGAAGACCGAGTTGTTAAAAATAATGTATTCAAATGAGATGGAACTGTTTGTTAGGAGTAAGAACGGTGTTAAAGTAGACACTCTTCTGGCTCTCAACAGACAAAATGCACTGAAATAATTTCACCTTAAAGCTAATCTTGAGCTCCGGTATGGGAATCGTTTGTCGAGAGAACAAGGCTATAATTCATTTTGGATTGTTTATCCTGCAGTAGATTGATAGTTTGAACCAGTGAAATAAAAACAAACTCACAAAAACTTGCTGGAAATGATCTTCAATAAAAACCACAACTCTCATTTGCACATAGTGACCCGTGTTAAGCACATGGTGCCGGGTCTACTAACCTTGATTTCCTTATCTTTCTATGCTCATAATTCAGACCCTATACATTTTCTACCAAAATCGTGTAGCACAGTCATTATTTTGTAATCTTGAACATTCATCAGAAGTTTTGTTGGATCCTGTGAGAATTTATTTTCTATCATTACCAGAACTCAAGCTTATCTTTAACAGCTCAGTACACAGTTTGCCTTATATCTGTCCACAGTACACTGTGGGTATGTTTCATGTGTTAAGACGATCAAGGAATGTAGAGTGATTTGCAGTCTCTTGGATAGTATCTTCTTTATAGAGCCAGAAGGGTGATAATATGGGTTAAAGTATAGGAATCAATAAGGTACCCTTCTGGCTCTCAGTAACAATATGTATGTGAAAAGTACTCTTGCTATGTAACTTAATAGACCAGGGGGTGTTTCACAAAGACTAAGATCGACTTAAGTTGGACTTGAACTATGGCAGACCATTCATGCCACTGGTTGCTCTCATCATTGGTCTCTCAATTATGATCTTTAGATAATATTTTTTACTTCAATAATGAACTATCAAAAAAGGTAAATTCTGTAGATTTGTGACCGCGATTTGTTCGTCCCTTGAGAAACCAATGCCAGGAATGGTTGGCAACAGGAACTAGTGGCATGAACAGCCTGCCATAGTTCAAGTCCAAGTTAAGTTGATCTTTGTGAAACAGCCCCCAGTTTACTCACATATTCAAATGTATGGATCATTGTTTCCTGGAGACCTAGTGAGGAGGTATTCCATTAACCTGTTATTGATGAATGAACTACAATACTTGGAATCCAGTCTGCATACATTACTTGTTGCAGTGTTGGACAAGCCTTGGGAAAGGTTACAGGTTGTCAAGAACAAACTTTTTTTTGAAACAGTATGCATGGAATTTGAATATGTTAGTAACCCGGTCTATTGGTGAATGTATGTCTTTCATATTGATCTATGTTGTGCAGTACTCATTGAACAAGTATTGGAGCTCACTGTAAATATTTAAAACAAAAATACATGTAGTCTCTAGTTGGCTGGGTTAGTCTGATGAAGCCTGCATGTGGGACTAAACAATTATTTTTTGAATAACTTTGGAGCTGTAATCCAAGAAAAGTTCAATTTCTGTTATTCAATGCAGTGAGCTTCCTTATAATTTGATATGATTTGATGCAGTACAAATTTTAGTCTGGATAAATCCAGAATTGCAACTGCATCATCTTAACACAATAGTATGAAGATGTTATGATATAAGTGGCCAATGTATTTCAATTTATGCAAAAATCTCTCCAAAACTTTTGGTTACCAACTCTTTGAGTCGACTGATATGTAAATTGGCATCTCTATGAATGGAATTCATTATGCATACATGTGTATTATTTGTTGATATGTCAGGCAAGCCTCTGGCAGGCCTTTCAGTTGTCAAGAGAGCCTTTTGTTCAAAGAGAGTGCATGCATTTAGCAAACAGGGTCTGTATTCATAAAAGCTTAAGCTAGTTGTGAACTATTTACATAGGCTATAGTACATAGAAAGGAGTACAGTATAAATATATCTATTTAGTATACCTACTAAGTACAGGCCCTTCCCTGAATCCATAATTATGTAGTCTTTTGAGTTTTGAATGAGGCAGTTTTAGTAGGAGGTTACAAACCTTAATTAGACTAGCCAAGGCCCTATTTCATAGAACATGTTATTAATACCAACTGCCCCAATTCTAGATAACATATTTAGTCACTACCAATCAAATCCAGTACTTTCAGTAGCTAATATCAATTGTAGTATTAAAAAAAGTCAGAAGTATGTGTAGTTTGTCTTTTACAGATATGTTTCAATCAGATATGATTATTTTTGTCTGGGGACCGACCTTTAACGTCACCATCCGAAAGACTTGACTCATTTTCGAACCGGGGTCGCCTGAGCCAATTTGTAGGCAAAGACGGAGAGCTGACCAAGTGAACATACCGCTAGACCAACTCACATCTCCCTAGTTGTGAGGGCATTGACTTTTTAATTGTAATATATGAGTTCATGCCCTTCTTGGCTCTCAATAAACAATTTAGTTTTATGAATCAGGGCACTGGTGTATTTGTAAGTGAAGATAATTATGTAAAGGAGGCATTTACGAGTCTTAACATCCAGAGTCTTTATTTATGCAGAGATATGGCATGTCTCTGAGTTATGCATAGAGGGGTATACTCAGGGATGCATAGAGTGTATTTGAAATAGATGCAACTATTACAAACGAAAGCAAAATGAACATGGAAAATGCAAATTGAAATGATTATCATCTCAGGTAGCAGAAGACCATGATATAGATTACCTATGCAGAGGATTCATTTTATTCATTATAGGCCTGTACTCTTCCATGATCAGACAGGCGTTAGGACTTCCTGTATTATAATAATAATAATAATAATAGTGGGTTCTTGTATATGCACTCATGTCTGTCAAACTTGACACTCCAGGTGGGTGTTTCACAAAGATCCTAAGTTGAACTTATCTCTAAGTTGGACTGAACAATTATGGAAAGCCGTTAGCATCTATGAAAATATTTAGTAAAAGTTATTTTAAATGGCACAAAATGATGATTCAAATCATTCATATTTTCTATTATCAAGGAGATTTCATGTTCTTGATGTGGAATTTATAAAAAGTCTAAAATACTTGAATTTTCACTTTTGAATATATTTATTTTAAGGCTACAAATGGCTCTCCATAATTTTTAAGTCCAACTTAGGATCTTTGTGAAACACCCCATGGTGCACAATAATAAACCAAGTTGTAGCATGGCTGCCGTTGTGGCAGATGTAGATTGATGTTTTCCCAAAGGACCCTAGTGCTGTTGTAGGGATTTGGTTCACATTGTGGCCACTTATCCACTAGACTACAATAGCTCTACCTCTATCAGTTCGTGAGGTTTTACTTAGCACTGTAAGGGTGGATCTTGATATATTTTTTAAAACTTTGAATCATGAAGCAGAGTCGAGTCTTTGCAAATATCTGGTTATTTCTGTCTTTATAGAATTTGCCATTTTGAATACCACAAACCAAACAACAATGTTTTTTCAAGGTATAGTCTCTTTCTATTTCCCCTTTTGTCTGTCTTTTTTCTGACCTAACTTGAGAAATGAATCTTGGAGATTATGAAAAATAGTAAAATGTGACTTTTTTTTTGTATATTTAAATCCCCCAATATTTAGTGGAATCAACCGAGGGCACGGACTATGTGTCATTGACTTATGACGTTGAATTCGCAAGAGAAACAAATTATGTGACTTAATTGATGATTTATCAATTTATCAATCCTAATTTTCAGCAGAAAATCAGAAAGGTCATTTTTTTTTTTACTTAGGTGGAGGAGATGCACTTTATATACACACATGCTTCAGTTGGAAATTAAATCTCGATCTCTCCTGATTGCGTTATAAGCAACGAAATACGTGTATTTCGTTGGTTATAAGTGGCACTTAATTTCGTACGTACGTGCATTTTACAGGAGAGGATGCACTTTTATATACACACGCATGCACTTTTATATTATACACGCATGCTTCGGTTGAAAAAGTAATCTCAAATCTCACCTTGCAACTGATTGCGTTGATAATTATTCGTGCACGTGCATGTTACAGTGTGTAATAGACTTGAACTTTATATTTATACATGTAATCTGATATGTGATTTCACTATTACTAGTACTATACTCTGGTGACATTTGTTCGGAAATGACGCGCTAAAACCGCGGCTGTGTGTTTTTATGATGACGTGAAGTGTAATACGCTTCACATTTATATATGTTATAACACAGGTATCAGTCAACACGCGCAAGTCCTTTGTTGCGCGCACTGACCTTTCATTTCACGCGTTAAAATAAACCGCGGCGGCTTTTTTGCGGCAATTTACCGCGCCGTATCTGAACTAGCGTGTCGGGTCTGATTGATTTATAAGGTTAGATTTACGGATAGGGTTTCAGTTCGGTATAGTGTGTGGTCCAGTATGGAAGTTTGGAATTCGACTAGTGTCGAAAGTTTACCAGATGTCACCAGAGTATTATTTTGTTTGACAATCTGTCCTGCCAATATCGATCGAAATCCCTTGATAACGTGTGATCTGTTGTAACCAATTTTTGGTACGCTCTTAGTCGTATTCACTATCATGTCGACGTAACATTTCTCTATATCCTCCTAAAAACAATCATGACTCTTCGAGATTTGCCAGAACTACTCATCTTGAAGAATTTGGTAACGTCTGAAGACGAGACTGTGTATGCCCTCGCTCTATTTTCTTGTGGACTAAAATACATGTATTTTTGTGATCTTCGTTATTTCAAAGGAAAATGGAATAAAAATCTGAGATTTTATGATTGAGGTGATCAATATTATATACATACGTGAAGTTGTGTTTTTTATTCTGCAAGGAGTTATGTTTATTTGGTTGCATGAGAATTGAGTGTTAAAAAGTAAGCGACCTCTAATCGGTTGAAGAAAACTATGTTTTTTGCACCCCACTGCTCATGATAAACATGATCGCATAGACTTTCAAGAAAGCAACTGAGGGGCAATATTTTTTAAACCTTATTTTATTGGCTGTAGAAATCATGTTCGGATTATGTAACTTGTCATTGTAATCATTGTTCACACATTTCAAAGGTTAGAGAAAGAGAGTAAGGGGCGGGTGAGAGAGAAAGAGAGGGGGTAGGGGCGGGAGAGAGAGAGAGAGAGAGAGAGGGGGTGGCAACATGAGAAACAGTGAAAGCATTTGAAGATTTAGAAAAATGATTCATCAATGACGCGACAAATTAACGTTACAAAACAAGAGGAATACACTCTCTAATCTATATATAAAACTTGTCTTTATTATATTTTTACAAAGAGATAGTTTAGAAAAGAAATTCCCATTAACAGTCATATTAATTCATTTATATACGCCTTCAAAATGTCAGTCGCAGGCCTACCCGTTATTCTCTCTAATAATATTTATGTAAGAAAACTACAAGAAATCATAAATCATCGCCTTTCATCATCAAACGTGATTCATGTTTCATGTCGCTCAACATGACCATAGTTGATGTGTGTATGTCGCCATCTGTCGTCAGATTTATTATAGTACTATAAAGTACCTCTGTTTTGTTTGTAAATTTTCTTGTCTCCTTTGCATACAAAGTTTTGTACCGAAATTTCGCACACGCACTTCAAAGAAAAATCGTTTGAATGACATGTACCCTCAAATCTAATATTTCGAAAAGATATTTGCATTCAGACATTATTTTCATCGGAAATGTTTTTTATGTTCCAAAGAATTTACTGGAAGGCGCATAGTAATGGGCTCTCATGGGGGTATTCGACACCATTCGGGTGTTTCCCCAACACAGGTGTTTTCAATCAACAGTATTAGCCTGCAGTTTTATGACAAACAGGCCTTATGTAAGGCTCTGCATTTTCCACCAATCGCCCCATATGGAAAATCATTATCTTACATGTTCCTTACCCGAAGAGACTAGGGGGTATTACTTGATGGGACCATGGGTTTGCTATGTGCGAGACTTATACTTATTAATGGTATTTCCACCAAGTCTGGTGTCAGCGAATTGTGACCTACTGCAAATGGAAAGTGACTATCAAATCCCTTCAATGGTCTCGTCATTCCCAAACTATTACGCAACACAATTAATTTTACTTTGCCAACATATAGTATGGCGGCCATGTATAGACCCTATCCGATGAAAATACAACTTTTTTATCAATAGAAAGCTGAATGAACATAGAATACAAATATGAACGAATTCAAAATATTTTCCCTTCAGTATTGCACAAAAGCGAATTAAAACTTTTTTCCGCACCTCTCCAAATTACAGGTCAGCAGGGGTCAAATTTGCCGCAGTTACAGTGACGACACCATATGTGCTCGCCTATATAGCTGAGGCGATGAGCCGTGCTTAATTAATGCAAAATCATTGTGAATATGCGTACTCAACAAACGGCGATGTCATCAATTCGATAGCTAGTTTTTAGGTCAACAACTCCCGATTTTCACAGCTTTAGATTTCGAGTTTTCAGAGAGCTGTTACTCGTCTGACAGGCACTAAAGTAGCATATAATTAGCATTGTTGTAATTTATGGCTTGTCAGCTTTCCTTTGATATATAATTTATCTATTTCATTTTTCACTTCGGACAGGGTCTTTAAGCACTATCACTGATTTGTGTCTGTTGGTGAAACTGTCCCGTTCTTTTTCTTATCAACGCGCCTCTTCCACCAGGGTGATGGGGTCATGTTAACATTGTGCCCGATCATGATGAGCGGGTTTGACATCGCGTTGAATTCCATCATTCCAACTCCTCTTTCCAGGCCTGATGGGGATAGAAATTAATAGAAACTTAAATAGATAAATAAAAGTATTAAAGTATATTGTTTTTGAACATATATACATTTTTACATCGTATATTTAAAAACATGCAGTGCAAGGATTGGCCACAGATGGCTCATGTGACATGAAATACTTCCACTCCAAAGTAATAAAAAAAAACACGATATAACATGACTTAAATAGGGATATATGTATTTATCACATATATCATGCACTATATATAGCTGAGAGGCTCCGGTTAAAATCATAGATTCTCTGAGGTGACTGGCATGGCACTATTTTCTGAGGATATCTGAGGGAGCTGACGTTTCTTCCACAAAATATTAATGAACTTTCCAGTTTCTAAATTTTAAGAGATGTAGCGAAGCGAGAGGGGCGATAGAGAGAGAGTGAGAGAGTGGGGGCACTCTTCAAGTTATAAATGAAAATTCTCACTGTCATCAATATAATTATGATTTAATCATAAACGGAACATTTCGCTGCCCGAACGTGAGTTTACAGTGGCCGCTATAATATCTTGGCAATTTCAAAATATTATTATCATGGATACACCACCTTCCCTTGTATTTTGACAAGCACTGCTATTTTTGTCCTTGTCTCTTTGGCGTTTCTTTAGCTGTGCCTATTATTTTTGTATCTTTCTTTTAATTGTCGTTTTCTCTCTTTATGCATATCCATTTATCTGTCGATCTGCACATTATTTCTTGCCCATGCCCTCGACCACTCTCCCTATATCGCCACCCCTGCTCTCTAACCAGCATCGGAATAATAAACTTACTGATATATTTCGAGAGAAAATCGATCATCGCATCGTTGTTGGTTTCTATGGCAACCCTGGGATGTAATTTATCTCGCATCTTGAGGAGTTTGGCGAGGAAATTGGGAAAGACGAACCCCATATCTGTCTGACATTGATGATCAGTTCCTCTGTAAATTAAAGAAAGGTGAGGTAGGGTAATTGATCCGGGAGGAAAAATGTGTAACGGCATGCAGTTGGACGGTAGTTAATTGTCTGAGGGTTAAGAACCAAGGTGCCATCATCATCATCATCATCAGAATTACTACCATCACCACCACCAACGCCACCACCAACGCCACCACCAACGCCACCACCACCACTAATACCACCATAATGACCATCATCCTCATCTCCATCAACTCCATCATCTTCATCATCATCATCATCACCATCATCATCGCCAACATTAGCACCATAACCGCCACAATGCGCCACCACCATCATCAATCTATTCGTTCATCGTTAATACCACTACCACAATGCACCATCATCACCACCACCGCCACCACCACCAAGACCATCAGCAGCATCGACATCATCGCCATCCATACCTTATCGTGATCATCTGTCTGGACCCCGATGTCGCCGTCGGGTCCGGCATCAAGCACAGGAGGTGCTCCATGTTGTCTTTGAACTGAAACTTCTCCGTGTTGATAAAGAGCATGGGCTGATCGACGCATCGAAAACTATCATCAAGAGAAAGGGTGTAGCCCCACGGGTCACACGCTACCCCACATCTAAAAATATTGACAAATTCAAATTCAAATCCAAATTCAAATCCAAATTCAATTTCAAATTCAAATCCAAAGTATTATTCATCTCCAAATTTAAAACTCAAAATTCAAAGCTCAAATTAATTAAAAATTAAAAATTAAAAACTCAAAACTCAAAACTCAAAATTCAAAATGCAAAATTCAATATTCAATATTCAAAACTAAAAACTTGAAAAGGTCCTAAATTACGATATGTCTATGTCTCTAATGCTCTATAATATCTCAAAGCTCAAAACAGTTCCTTTTAGTTACTTTTTCGAACTATAATTTTCAAAAAGTAAATTTCAAAACTGTTAATATTGTATGTGTCTTGTAATAGCTAGGTTTTGATGTAGGCGTACTGTCGAAAAGACAAATATCAATCGTTTGTCAGAGCGCACTAATTAAATTTAGTAACTTAGTATCTTACTTGAATCTTTTCTCTTGGCTGAGTGTAGCTATTACAGTAGCTCCTCCGTATGAGTGGCCACATATTGCTGCAGATGACAAATCTAACCGCCCCTTAATATCAGAATGAGAGCGGGTGCACATTATAGTAAACATTATACGAGCCTCAGGAGGCGTAGATTATTGGGGAAGGGACACGCCCCCCTCCCTCCAGCAATCGACTAGACATAGTGGGGGGCAAAAGAAAGTGAGGCATAGATAAAAGGCAGTCTGACAAGGAGATGACATATGATACATGTCGTATGATTATGATGATATCGAGAAGGAGGATGATGAAGAAAATTATGATAATTATGATAATAAAAACAATAATAATGATAATAATAATAAATATAGTAGTAGTTGTAGTAGTATAGTACGCAGTATTAGTAGTAGTAATAGTAGTAGTAGTAGTAGTAGTAGTAGTAGTAGTAGTAGTAGTAGTAGTAGTAGTAGTAGTAGCAGTAGTAGCAGTAGTAGTAGTAGTAGTAGTAGTAGTAGTAGTAGTAGTAGTAGTAACAATAGAAGTATTAACGACTACATTATACAACCACCATATCACCAACTCTATACTACTACTCCTACTACTACTCCTGTTAATAATAATAATAATAATCCTACTCATATACTGCATTAATAACAACGATAGTAAGCATCTTTATGGCGCCTTCTTTTTCGTCCATCCAATTATTCAAAAACTCACAAGAAGAGATAAGGGTGAAAGACAGAGTCTGCATTAAAACATTAGAACCATATTCGGGTCGGTATTACTTGAAAATTCAATTCAATTCAAAGTTTATTCAACACTCTTCATAAAAAAACATTTAAAACATACGAATACAGAATGGAATGATAAAAAACAAGATATAGTGATAACAAATAACAATGGCAATTTATGAGAGCATTTGGGATAGGCAGAAAGGAAGGGATTCCTTATATGAAAGCCTACCCCTAAAAAGAAACAAGATCAAAAGAACAGAACAAAAAAAACAATTAAAAAAACATACTAAAACATACTGTCATGTACAGTCAGAGTAAAAGAAGTTTTAAAGGTAGAAAACTTATAAAGATTCAAACTGTAATCGTAGCACATGAATCAATCTGGAGTAGAATTACATGTACCTTGAATTGTGAGAGATCAAAGTCCTTATCGATTTCGCTTTCATAGTTGAGGCCATCATCGAGGACTTCGAGAAAGTTGAGGCTAGCGATACACTCGTCACGTCTTTGTGTGATCTGCGGAGGAAATTACATAAAAAGAAGGGGAAAAATAATAAATTGTGTTCTAGCTTAGTTTTGCTTTTTTCCATGATCCTGATCTCTCTCTCTCTCTCTCTCTCTCTCTCTCTCTCTCTCTCTCTCTCTCTCTAATATATCTCCCTCCCTCCCTCCCTCTCTCTCTCTTTCTCGATCGATCGTTTTCTATCTTTTTCTCTCTCAGCTTTATTTTCAAATATCCTCTTAACAAAAATACGATTTTCAGAGACTCTGCTTAACATTTTGAAGGAGTGGTTTGAGGGAGGGGACCACACCTAATCCACCGTATACAATTAAACCTAGCTATTATCAAATACCTGTCTCAGGCGTAATTCGGGGACTTCGTATGGTGCCTTGATGAAGTCCACCGCCTGGTATTTCGGTTGTAATAACTGCTGGTCGCCGTTGGTCGCTATAGTTTTATCGTCGCTAGTATTCTTTACGAAAAACGAGTGGCATCCCGAGTTTTCTCTGTTGTTTTAAAAGAAAACAACACAAATATTCATAGCCAGTGGCGTAGGTAGTAGGGGGCATGGTTAAACATGCCCCGCATTTTAATGGCCAAAAAGAAAAATGATGAAGAAGGAATTCAAAAAAAGGGGGAATCATGTACGTGAGGGGACAAGAGAGAGAAGGGGAAGGAGAGATTTAAAAAAAAGGACGAGATAGAGAGACAGACGGAGACATACAGACAGAGACAGAGAGAGAGAGACAGATAAAGAGAAAGTCAGGAGAGTAGGGGGCTTGTCAAAAGGGGTTGAAATTGCCCCTCCGATTCTCCCTTCGTTTGATTGCCTTCATGATCTCTTTGCATTTCATCTAAACCATTGCCCCCCAGGCGCGTAGCCAGGGGGGCGGTGGGGGCGGTCGCCTCCCTAAAATAAAAGCGCCGGCCAAGGAGAGAGAGAGAGAGAGAGAGAGAGAGGGGAGAAAAAGGTAAGAGGGCGTAGGAACAAGAGGGAGCAGACAAAGAAACATTTTAGAAAATTCAGACAAGGATTGAGAGTCGAGAACGGTACAACGAATCGTCTTCTTTCTCTAATATTTTAATGAAACGTTAAAGCTTCCGCGTTTCGCGCAGGAGGGGGGACTGAATTCAGACAAGGATTAAGAGTCGAGAACGGTACAACGAATCGTCTTCTTTCTCTAATATTTTAATGAAACGTCAAAGCTTCCGCGTTTCGCGCAGGAGGGGGGACTGAATTCAGACAAGGATTAAGAGTCGAGAACGGTACAACGAATCGTCTTCTTTCTCTAATAATTTAATGAAACGTCAAAGCTTCGCAAGGGAGGGGGGAAACTCTCCTCTCCCTGCACCCTCTCCGATAGGGAGCGCGCTTCGCGTGCTTACTACCGCCCCCCCTAAAATAAAATCCTAGCTACGCGCCTGTTGCCCCGGCCCAGTCTTTTTTTTTATACAATTGTAGCGCCTTACGACAAGATCACGGCACTACTTCACTGTGCAGAGAAACAAAGAATCGTCACGTTTACAATATTATTATGACCTCACATTTTAATAAAGATCCCCATTATAAAACTAAACAATTTCTTGGTAATTAACCTGATAATTATGTACCTGTGTTCTACCGATGCCACCACGCATCCACACGAAGCAATGTCCATACAGATACTGGTGTATGTGGTCCTGCAGCCCCCTAGACCATGGCTGAAGATGATCACTGGGTAATTGGTCTTGGACTCGCTCAGTTTACCGTGCCACCAGACTGGTAGTTTGATGTTTCCTGCAGGGATGGGGGAGGGGGAGGCATATATTGAACAAACAAGTAACGATTTAACACTCTCTCCTCTCAAAGAAACGTTTTGTTTTGTTTTTTAAAGCAAAGCAAAACAAAACAGACAAACACAACACAAAACAAAACAGACAAAAACAACACAAAACAAAACCTAACCAAAATCAATCAAACAAACCAAGCATCAAACATTATAATACAGGTGTAATAAGTATTTTATAAAAATTTCATAAGTTTTCGAAGTTTGGCGACAATGCTAATAAACATTCCAGATACTCAAATAGCAAATTTGAATGGGATTGTCACACCCCACACCATTAGCAACGCCCCAACCCACCCTCCCAACTTAAAACAAAAACAAAATAAACACAAAACAAGATTCCTCCGACCTCAACAAATGAGACAACAAAACTAAAACAGGACCCCCGAAGCATCATGCATGATGATATTCTATCATAATTCTTTAGACATAGATGAAATATTGGTTTAGTCTTAAAACATCCTCTCTCACTTTTGTAATATATGAACGAAGTGTTCAATTACATATGGAAATTTTTTCCTGTTCCACGTACAGAGAGCGATGACAAGACAACAATGTTACCATAGTTATGTTGTACTTGCTTGCTTACATGTTTTTGAAAAATATTTATTACTCTATTACGTTATTCTGTGATTCGGGGGTCAAACAAACTTCTCGCACAAACGAATGAAGATACACACGTACCTAATAGACTCTTGACCTTTGATCCTAAAAACTTGACCCCGCCCACATTGGCGTATCCTTCAGCGTAGTGGTCGCTAGGCAACCAGGGAGGGCGTACCTCCAGGGGAATTCCTGGTCCGTTCTGTCGATCGGATAAAATAGCCTCAGGAGTATACTGTAAGAGAAGAATTTTATGATTAGTTGCCGTAATTTGGTTTAAAAAACAGTTCAATAATAGTTCATCTAATATTACATACAAATTTGTCATTCTCTGACACTTGTTTCCGTCCAGTTTGCTCTCTTTTAATAGCTATACCTATCACCACCATCGTCATCATCATTATCATTACCATCCTTCCCCTTCTCCTCCTCCCGTTCTCCCCCTCCTCCACCCTTCTTCTCCTCCTCATCACATCATCGGCCACCAGCACTACCATCATGCACCACCACCAAATTATAATCATCATCATAGCCATCATCATTACCATCATCACTACCATTATCGTCATCATCACCACCAGCATCAACATCATCACCATCATCACCACCATCATCATCATCATAATCACCATCATCACCATTATCACCATCATCATCACCATTACCACCACACCACCATCATCATCATCATCACCACGTACCACCATCATCTCCATCACCAATGACCGTCATCATCCTCACCCCGGTTCGACAATGTCTGTCATGACGTCTCCGCAGCCGACATCATACGGCCCGCGGCCCGGTGGTACACATCGACTGGTACGCCTAGCTTCACGGGAAGATGTCATGATATAGTCTGATCCCGATCATGAAAACATATGCAATCTGGTTTTTCTGCGCTCGTGGTAAGTTTGATCATAAATGAGAAGAAAACAAGATGAAATAGACATAACAATTATGCTAATAATTATATAGAGAGAAGTTTACTTCATAAAACATGTTAAAAAATGAATGGAGCAAATAATGAAAATTAACCCTTGCGACCTCCATTAGGTAATTAGCTTGAATGTTATGAATTAATAGGCCTTTTATTCAACTATGAAATTTGTGTCATTCATTAGACATTTAAAAGTAGAAATTGGTGGATAGACCTTCAGTTAACTCAGAAAATATTATCGCCAACATTACAAAATCAGGATCGCAGAGACTTTCGTTATCGAACTTCAGGAAATTTAAATAATCTTGTGCATATACTGAGAATTACAACGCAATCCCGAAATGAATATTGAATTGATATACATTGGGGCAGGCTATTACAATAATTGCCCTTGATATGATTTCTCAAATTTGAGACCATATTAAAATGGTATAAGAGCCTGGGTACATATTATCTGTACTTACCGTATGTATGTTTTATAACTCAATTCGTTCCTTTTTTTTAATCAATGTTAATGGTCCGAGCCCGTCTGAAGGGGGTCATGTAAGAACAAAATTAATGTGCTATTAAAATATCGCATCTAAAATACTACAAAGGTAAACTGTAGACGAACTACTTTCGAAAAGTTAACATAATGCATTTTCTATAGCATTGTGTGTCAGCTTCTAAATTGTGCCAACATGTCAATGACGACGTAATTCAAACATGATTTCTATGGGATAAACATATAGCGTATTGAAATTCACTTGACTTGATTTTTACGAAAAAATAGTTGCGATCGCGTTGCTTACAATTCGAAAGCAATAAGAAACTGAAACAGCTAGGCCGTACACGTAAATTGAATTGCTTACCTGGTTATTTATCACAAAGTTGTTATCCTTGCTCAGCTTTAATTAGTGCCGCGTTAAATTCCTTCGTATTTCATTTCAGAAAAAGACAAGTTTGCATAATCTCCTGCAGTAGATCCATAATCCTGATAATACTCAAAGGAATGGAGTCAGCGGATAAGATACGTCATGAATGGCGGAAAGCCCAATGATAGAGTTGTGTTGTCAAAATTGTTGTCAAACACTTCCGAAATATCTGCCGAGTCACCGCTACAATACTGTCATGGAACCATAAACAGTGATTTATATTTGTTACTCATTTAGTTAAAAAAAACTGATTCAGACATTACCCTCGATCTACTGTTCATACTGATCCTTGAAACAAATAAATGATAGAAATAAAACAAACAAAAACAACAACAAAAAATTATCTGCTGAAGCTGTGTCGAATAAGTACTAACTTTGGCACGTGATAAAGCATCCGCAATATGCTGGTTGTTTCCGATCATTTTCCCTAGGTAGAAGCACTTCAAACCCGAACTGAATTAGGATCCAAACAATCAGGAAGTTGTTGTTTATCCATCTTTAGTGAAAATGATCAAGTTATTATATATTCTTCCGTGGCGAAACTGCGGGAAAAATAACAGAAATTATCATCATAATCAGTTTTCGTGTGTGCTGTCGATCGATGGGTAGCGTCTCGAAACACTGAGATTCATATAGTCGTGTAACTCCCATTCAACAAGTAAAGAAAGAAGAAATTATTTAATGACGTCACCCGATCAATTTCTTTTTTTGTGAGACGCCCACTTTAGTCGAATTGTAATCTCCGAAAAATCAAAATCCTTCACGTTAGTCGTTCCTAAGTAAAAGATCTGAAAAGACACAAAGCGCTTGTCTCTATAAGAGTAATCCTAAAATCCGTATGCGATCTGCAGCGTGTTATAATGTTCCTTCTTTCTCTTATTCGTTTTGCGAACAAAACTAATCTCCCGACTTTTTTTTAAACATGTGCAACGAAGCGAATATAAGCTTTTGAAGTAAACTTCTTTGGTACTTGATCCGCTTAAGATTTTCCAGCGATACTGTTCGCCTCGCCGCACTCTTAAAAATACATTATATTTGTATATACAAAGTACTGCATAATGCATACACTCTATCCTAGCTAGCTAACCCCATTTCATAAAAGACGTGTGATAAAGCACAATTTACCGTATACTCTTAAAAGCTACGGAAATCGTTGCAATTGATTGGCCGTGAGCAAAATTAATGTTGAATAAATAGGCTAACACCATTTGCTATTGATAAACTGTTTGATAAATCGGGGCTCAGACATCAATATGCCATTTTCGTAATGTAATCAAATTTAGTGCTCAAATCTTTGTTAAGTGCCTCGTTACAAATTATTTCATTCACTTGTTACAGCATTACGTGTTGTTAGTTAGGACAAGCCATAATGTTTGTCCTACCTAGCAACAATTAATGTATGCAATTTGCATTCTGACTATTACAATAAAATTATTCGTAACAGGTGAATTAAATAATTTGTAACGATCAGGCACTAAACAAACATTTGTGCATTCAATTTGATTACATTACGAAAATTGTCTATTTAAATGACTTATAGGGATACGCTCTCGCTCTCATTCCCAGTATCAATGGCGTGGCGGGGGTTCAGCCGATGAGGGGGCACCCGTGTAATGGAGGGGGCATCGAATTAGGTGGCATACGATCGCAAAAAGCAGCCTAATTAAGTCAAATTAAAAAAAAAAAACACTGGGAATCACCTTCTGAAACGCATAAACGTTTCAATTACGCAATACGTAATACGAGTATAACAATTTCTATTGGATAGAGACTTACAAAAGGGAATTGAAATTGCCAACGAGTTGATTTTTCCAAATTTAAAGTCTTCATGATCGTGAAGTGGATGAAACGCGAAAGAAAAGGGGCATAGGGTAAGGAGTGGATGTACGTGGAGGGGTCTCATCTTCTTTACACGTTAGTGTAAACAGTCCTTTCTCCTGTAATGTTTGTTTATTCGAAGGGGGCACGTGCCCCCTTCCCCTCCACCACCTGATATACACCCAATGCCACTGCCCACCATGGGCTTATCACGCTTCCCCTCCTTTTCTCCTATCTCTCTCCTCTTCCCTCCATCTAATCTCTCTTCCCTTCATTTTATCACTCTCTCTCTCTTTTGCTCTCTCCCCTTCTGCTCATGTTTCGGCTGCTCTCTCTCTCCGTTTCTTTCTCTTTCCCCTTCTCTCTTTTCCTTCATTTTCTCCCTCTTCCTCCCCCCTCGCTTTTCATTCTCTCTCTCTCTTTTGCTGTATCCCCTTCCCCTTCTCTCTTTCCCTTTCTCTCTCTCTCTCTCTCTCTCTCTCTCTCTCTCCCAGGGTATTATCCAGTACATACACAAACACAAATCAAAAGTTGACTGAATTAATTCTGTAATAAATACTCAAACTCCTCTTTGAGTTTATTGAATAAAATTCACATTTTCATGATATCAAAACAACGAACATAACAAAAACTTAAACTTTACATATTTACACACCATAGACAGATTCTGTACAGTTTACACAAGAACTTCAAAATGGATGACAAAAAAACATATGTGGACATCCATTTTCTTACCTTTTCATACACATTATTAAAACAATATGGCCATACGTAACAGAAATATTTTATATACAAAAAAACACATCCCTGTACAGGTTCCTAGTAAAATAAAATTCATAATATTTTGTTGCATATAATTTCTTATATTTACATTAGCCAATGTATATAAAATGCACACAGCTCTATGTCATATTCAAGAGTATGTGCAAAATAGTAACAATTGTTATTTTTTCTGAATAATCATGATAAATCTATGTGCACACATCTCCCGCACATATGATAAATAATCATTTGAAATCATTATTCATCCAAAATTGTTTAATTTGTCCATTCTTAAAACAATTTCAATTCGTCTTCATTGCTTGTATTTCAAGCGCACGTATACACACAAATTAGAAACAAAGGGCACTTCACTTGTCTACCGGTACACACAAAAACAAGAACTTAATACATGTACTATGAAGTCATTGGGTAGTCAGCAGTTACAGGCCCTGGTTTCATGAAACTAGTCATCAATAACAAGTTCCAATAACTGTTATAAGCTACTGAAATCATGGCATTTGATTAGCTGAGAGCAAATTTGTCATAGAAATTTAGTATTTGTTATTGATAACAAGTTTTATGAAACAGGGTCCCCCCGACTCGAATTTGACACTTTACCACAATTCCGAAACCTTGAGGAGAGCCTAGCTCGGTCAGTTTCTGGCCTTCTAGGGAGCAGCTTAAGTACAGAGCCCATGCATAGTCTCATATTGCAGACACTGCTATGCAGTATGCACGACGGACAAGGGTTTTGTGTCTGAAACTAGTAGTTAGGCAGGGTCACACTAAAAATAAACTTCATAATAATTTATTTTAAAAAAAAAATGAATAAATAATTGAGAAATGTAAATCTCAGAGTTGGCCCTGCCTACATTTACTCAAAAGTTTCCAAACTTATAATATAACAGTAAAGCACTTCTAGAGACACTGTCAATGTATAAATCACTATATAAGCCCAGAATAAATATTACTGTATTACTTCATTTCATCACAGATTTAAAGTTAAGGTTGTGATTGAGTTTAAGGTTAGGTTTAGAGTTGGGTTTAGAGTTAGGGATACTGATGGGTGAAGGTTGCGGTTCATAATTCCTGCAAAGTTCTACAGAATTTGATGTTGGCTGCAAAAGGTATCTTTAAAAAACAACACAAAGTATTTTAGGTAAACAAATTATGAACAAAAATGATCTTTTTTTTACCAGATGTCTGATAGCCCTAATACTGCACACATATAAATCAGATAATTTAGCTTCTCAAAGGGCTACATTGGCCCCAAAATAATTTACTTTCAGTTAAAGCACAAAGATGAGTGATAACAAAATCAGACAATCAACAGGTAATGTGCAGACTGCCCTCTAGAGGGGGCAAATTGGCAACTCCGTCGTGAGTTAGTGATCTCATTCTGGCACCATTCATCATTTTTTTTTCCCATTTTGTAAATTTCCTTTTTTTTCACAGACCTTCATTTCCTCAAATGCTTGTACCCATGTTGAATTAATAGTAAATTGTTTATGCACGGATTTTGTACTAATAAAACAAAATCTTATTTTTTTCAGAAGCGATGTTTTCACAAATAAAACAATGTACATAAACTCATGTGTACTATAATCAGACATCACCACGTAGATCAATAATTCTTCATGATTTAAAAAGAATACTTTTTTTTGTTAGTTTCAAAATAGCTTGATTTCATGCCCTTTTAAATATAAAGTAAAATAAATTAAATCACTAGATTCTTTTTTTCTCAATTAAATCCAAACTTGATTTAAATTGAGATTTAAACCGGTATATACATGTACATGTGCAGAGCACCTTAATCACACACAAAAATAAAAAGTAACTCAAAATTTGTCAATGACCATTGTAATCATTCATATATCATCTGCAAATGCAACTTTTCATGAGTGATTTCAGTAAAGAAAACAACAAAAATTGGAACTTAATGAATATACCGAAGGTGACTACTGGTAAGCACACTGGCACGTTTAGCAGAAATACTGTTCATTCTAATTTCTATGGTTAACAGAAATCCACTTCCTTTACTGTATATGGCAGGTTTACAACATAATTGGAATCACACAGCACTGGGACACAAAAAGCATAATCAATCACCTGAAAACGTAACTTGTGTAAAGATAGAACGTATAACATCAACCTCTACTGTAACTGCTTGACCTGGCATTCTACAGATAAACTGTTCAGGTGTATGAAGAAAACAAAGGATAACGAGAAAACCCTGCGAGTGAGGCTCTATGCGTGCCATTTTCTATGAGGGTGCGTTAAGCAGTCTACTCAGCAAGGCGTTTTACTGTTCACTGGGAGTGTATTTAAACTGCAATATCTATTTGTAGAAGAAATATTTGAAGCTCATAGTTTGACTACAGTAAAGAAACATGGAACCCCTTACATCAAGGGCAAAACATGTTTTGGTGATTGGTGCACTTTAGAGTAATGGAAACTTGCGACGTGTAAACGATCAAAAATTTCAGTTTGTGAAGAAATATTTCATTTGAGTTTGTTTTCTTGGTTATGAAGATGGCACATTATCTGGATTAATTTCGCGTCATTACGTCATCTTACAGTCAGAGAAAACATGAAAATATTATAGCACGGATCACTGAACATGAATTCTTAACATTTTCTACGGAAGCTTGAACGTGCAACGAGAAGACAACTTGTTTATCTCGAGAATGTACCTAGTTAAGTCTGAGAAGGCAACTTGTTAAAACTCACCAAGACGCCTTCTCGCCTCGGCGAGTTGAACAAGTCGCCTTCTTGCCTAGGGGAGTTTTAATAACTCACCTTCTCATCTTAAAAATGGCACCTTGGCGAGTTACAAAAGTCGCCTTCTTACTGCACGTTCAAGCTTCAGTAAATTTCAGCTTTATCATGCAAGATTGATTTTCCCAAATTCTTTCCCTGATGGAGTTTCAAAAATTCTAAACTAACCGATGTGTAAAGGAGGGATTTAATACACTAGAAAAACCACAATAGCCAATCAGCCATTAATTTCCACTGGATAAGCTGATTGGACAAGAGACACAACACAAGATAGAGAGAGATAGAGGAGAGCAAGAGAGAGAGATAGAGAGAATGGGGGAGAGGGGATTGTGAGAGACACAGACAGAGAGGCAGAGAAAGAGAGGGGAGAGAGATTGAAAGAGACACAGAGAGACAAACATACAGAGACAGAGTGGGGGAGAGAGGGAGGGATAGTGGAGAGTGAGAGGGGAGAGGGGGAGAGGGGGAAAGAATGGCAGTTGAAGGGCTAGTGAAAGGGTGAAGAGAAGTAAAGAGAGAGACAGAGAGACATAAATATGAAGAGGGAGAGACGGGGAGGGAGACAGAGGGGAGAGAGAGGGGTAGTGGAGGGAGAAAAATAGGCAGAGAGAGAGAGAGAGAAAGACAAAGGTAGAGAGAAAGATTATAGGCTGAAGTACATGAAGATGAATGCTTTAAAATCATGAAAAGCTAAGCTGGAAAAAAGTGAAATAACCATGTTTAATGCACCATGTTGCTGCATAAACAGAAAATTTCAAGTTAGGGCATTTATAAATTTAAAAAATACAGTTAACAACTAAATTATTCATACGGTCCCTTGTAAACTTAATGTTTTTTGTGTTTTTCGTAACTCAAAAATCAAAGCTGGACTGGTTGAATCAGAGCCCTTGTTGAATACTGTTAGATGTAATTTTTAATATGCTCAAGATACATAAATAGAGACAAATCAATTTTTCACATACTGAAAAAAATGTAAAACTTGTTAAGGGTATGAATAGTTTAGTTGTTTTAATAGTTATATACTTCTTCAACATAATACTTGCAAAGAAAAAATAAATTGCATTAAAGTAGAAAATCTCGCACCAGAGCAATACCACCTCAATGGCGGCAAATTAGAATAACCCTATGGCAGCAGGGCGCACTACGGTCAAACTATCATAGTTGCTTTAATATGAAAAATAAAAAATAGCATTGGATAGTTTTGAACCATGATATTATAAAAATCATAAATGATAGAAAATAGATAACAATCATAAGTGCTTTGTAAAAATAGAACATAAGATTACCCCCAAAAAAAAAAAAAAAAATACTAACAATAATAGTAATAATAATAAATAAAAAAAATTTGTAAAAAAATAGAAGAACAAGAAAAGTACCGGTATTAGTTTCACTCTTTAAAAGGCCTTTATAACGTCCATATTTTTCCTCATTCATTTTCACCGCTATTGGTTTTCCTTTTGTACATTCTAATCTAGTACATGTATTTGAATGACAATCCAAAGTTGTGGATTGTATTTCAACAAATTGATTTGACTTGATTAAATTTGATTTCACTATGATATATACATATCTGTAGACATGAAAAAATAACCGACCGACTTATCAATACATTTCATAACTCTTGATACAATGTACCGGCCCAAGTGCAAAATTATACCAACATCCGCCTGCAGCAATGTTTTAATGGTGATTTCATAAAGCTAACTAATATTTTGTATTTACTATTAACTGAATTCTCATGGGGTGTATTCCTTTCCAAGCATGTGTTAGATAACTACTGATCGGCACATAATATTTCAGACAACGATAAATGTGAATCATACAATATTCTGAGAGATTTTGGTTAGAATTGGTGAGGCATAAAAGAAGGGCTATGAAACTGGTGAGGCCTACCCATAGGTGTCGGGACTCCCATCGGCGGGCGATTCTGAGCAAGCAAGCTGAAAGGCTGACCTGCGTGTCTCTGACCCATGTTCCGTGTAGCACACTTTCCTCCGAGGGCAGCGATGCATTGCCATGGAGATGGACGGTCGGAGTCAGGCCGATGCTGTGGTTCAAGGTGGACGCGTCCGTGACATGACTGCTGGAGGCCATCTGGGAGGCATCGTTGAAGATGTTGTTGAAGTTGAAGGGGGGTTGGGTCACACTACCGGGAAGCTGGTTGGGCTTGGCGATGTTGAAGCTGCCCGGAGGTTGGTGCTCATGAAATACTGGGAAATTGGCAGGCATGCTATGGATGCCCGCTGTCCGTGAAGGGGTGAACATGGGATTGAAGGAAGCAGTGATGTCTGCCTCTCGGGTGTGGCTTCCCTTTGTTTGAGGAGGACTTGGAAGGATGGGTCCTGGTAAATGAGATGGGAGGTAGGTGGGCATCTCGTTGTGTCTCAACCGGCGAGATGGAGAGATGTTGGAGATGAGAGATGAAGTGGTGGATGATGATGAAGGGACACTCTCTGATTGGCTCTGAGATGTCTGTGAGCTGGAGAAGTTGGGAAGGAATGTGGAAGGAGCAGTTTCGTTGCTACTGGACGTGTTCGTTCGTGTCGACCCACCGAACCAGGTGTCTTGCAGCAAAGATATAGATGTACTGCGAGTTCCATCAATCTCATGAGGATCCCGGGCGAAAATACTGTCTGAAGGATTCGGGGCTCGCTTCTTGGACCGATTGCTCTCCTGTACTCTCCCGCCTCCGCCTTGTGAAGGGTACATGATGCGCTGGACTTCCGCACTGGTAAAGACACTTTCAGAAGGTTGGTTTGGTGTATGGGAAGTGGACGAATGAAACTGCTGGGACTGCTGGTTGCTATGGATGGAAGAATGCTGTCTTGACTCCGAATTGGATTGTTGGGTAGCTCTGCGGCCAGGATGCATCGCACCATGTGCTTTCTTAGCTATGTTCAAGTGCTGTCCATCTGTGGCCGCTCTCTTGATCCCCTGTCCTGGATGGCCACTCTGCACCATCGGAGACTGTGTCATTCTCCTCTGCTGCTGTTGCTGCTGTTGCTGCTGCTGCTGCTGCTGCTGGTGCTGAGATGGAGTCTCAACGCTCGGTGGACCTCTACTGCTAGAGTTTGAATGTGGCATTTCATTCATCTGTGACATATGGCTACCTTCCTGGACATTATAATTCATTGGACTTGCTTGCATTGGACTTGGTTCCATGGATGCCACACTTGACCTGCCACTTGGTACAGAATAGGCTTGGTTTTGAGGAGTCTGCCTGTCAGTTGGTGTATGCTGCTGCTGTTGATTAGACGACGGAAAGGACGGTAGACTTGAAAATCTAAATCATCGCCTGACCCAAGATTAGGTGCATCTCCAAAATTGACGTTAACGCAATTGTTACCTCCGCGTTGATGTATCTGCTGCATAGGGGGAGAAGCAAGTTCTTGCATCTTTTGGGAATTTACCCTAGTATTTTCCCTATCTTCTGTCTGTTGAGGCTCTAGATTCCACTGCGAAAATGAGAAATTATCTTGGGAAACACTAGAAAACTCACAAAGAGTAGTAGAATGAGATGAATCAACTCTGGATTGCTTGTCTGTAGTTCGTGGCCTACCACCAGATCGTTGACCAGGTTGATCAGACTGTCTTGAGATCAAAGAAGAAGTCACCGGGGAGTTCTCAAAGATATCCATATTGACAGAGGACAATGAGGGTGGGAAGCTTGAGCTGTTTGATGTAGAGTTCAAGAAATCTAGGCCATCGTCTATATCTGATTGCCTCAATATCTGGCTGGATCCCCCAGCCTTTGGACGCTGAGCACTCTTCTTTGTAGTAGAAACATTCCTGTTCTTCTCTGGGACTGTGGGATTACCTGCCATGCTTTTGGCTAGAAGGGCCTGTTGTGCTGCTTTGTTGACTGCAGCATTGACAGCTGCTTGCACGTAATTTGAACTTGAAACTTGATATGTAGGAGGCCTGTTGTTTCCAGCACTCTGTCTATTTTGCAAAGTTGTGTCCATGGAATTGGGATTGCTTTGATGGCTCAGTTCAGCAGCGCTCTGATGATGGTGTCTTTGAGTCCTATCCTGAGAGGTTTGCCTGGGCGAGATTATGGAGGAAGAAGAGGAAGATACTGGTGCAGTAGAATCGAAACTGGAAGGATTCCATAGAGATTGATTATGAGAGTCACCTGAAACTGCAGGAGGTCTTGAAGGATACGGAGGTGGATTCTGGGAAAGTTCTGCATGACCTGAATTGCCTCTAGCTTTTGGTAGAGAGTTCTTTGAAGAGCTTTGGGAGATGCTCTGGACACTAAAGACTGATGAATTGGTATTGCTTGTGTGTTGGCTCATAGTACCTGCTTGTTTTTCCCCTGGTTTTCCATTAGCTTCGGCAAGCCAAGGGAATCTATTGACAAGAGCCTTATCAAGTTCTCTTCTGCCAACACTGTCTAGATCTTCCTCTGGTGGCTTTGGGGGTTCTATCTGTTGCTTTTCTTTCTGCCGCTTCTTTGATCCCTTGCTACTCTTTGACTTAGCAGACGGCTGTGGGGTTGGTAGCTCAGGGGGTGCAACCTGCACAGCAGTCTGTTGTAAGTGTTGTTGCTGCTGTTGCTGTTGTTCCTGAATTACGCGGAATGGCAATTGCTGAGGTGCTTCCTGTGCTGGCTCTGGCTGCACTTGGGCAACAGATTTTTCAACCTGGTCTTTTTCTAAGCCACCTTCTTCTGAAATATCAGCAGTGAGTGTTCTGTGAAGAGTTGCTGTTGAAAATGTCTTCACTGGTAACTGAGATTTTTTGTGATTAGCATTTTTGGGATTACTGTTCCTTTGCCTCACTTGAGCAGCTGGGGGAACTGTTTGTACACCAAAGATGTTGTTATTTGCTTGCATTGTAGGAGGGGATTCTTGCATGGCAACAGATGCCAATGCTCTGCTTTTAGGATGAAGGTAGCGACTTTGGTTACTGCTAGAAACAGGCCCAACTGCAGCAACAGGCCTGTTTTGTTGCTGGGCTACATTCTCAAACACTTGTTCATTAGTTGGATTGCTTTCTACATCATTTGTGTCAGGCACTTTAGGTACATTCTGGGCAGGTGTAGGGGCTTTTCTTTCTTTGTATTTATCAACTACAGCCGTCACTCGATTCATCAATGAATAACTTGGCGGTGCATTACTTGGCTTTGATGAACTATTAGAAGAAGTTTCCTTGGTTTGATCTAAAGGAGGTTCAAGGAAAACTGAATTCTGCTCCATCACTGGGACGGAAGAACTGCTGGTTGTTTGAATAGAATAGGGAGGGAGTCCTAGGAAGTTATCCCTGATATTGGGAGTGGCTCTGGTCTTGTTTGAATCAATAATGCTTGAAATACTTTGGAATGGGTCCCCGTTTGATGCTGTCTGAGAGACTTGTCTGTTTTCACCAAATGGAGGCAAACCAAACAATGATTCCAAAGAGGGCTGGGATTTGGGAAGGGAACTAAGAACATCAGCTGCACTCGGTAAAACCTCTGTATTAGCCTGTGACGATGTTGAGACCTTCGCCCAGAGAGTCCTTGAAGAAGGTCTGCTAATTGCTGCTGCTGATGCAAGTTGGCGCTTCCCAAATCCTGTTGGCTTGCTGCATCTGGCAAGGTATCTGTTGTAGATGCATTTAACCAAGGCTGCGACAGGAGGTTCAGCGGTGGTGAAGACTTACTTGCATTACCCGTATTTGTTCCCTGCAATGATGTACTAGGGTGTGAAATATTTACTAATGGGCTCGTACTCACAGCCATGCTTGCAGAAGTAGCTAGCGTTGTGCTTGTTGTACTCATTAGGGTTGATGTGCTGACTGGGGACTGGGATTTCACTGGCTGCATTCCCCGTGCTAACTCTGAAGCTTTGGAGTGATGTGAGATCCAGCTATGCTGGAAAGGTACCCCTGATGTTCCTGTGAATCCACTGGTAGGAGAATCATCTTTTTGGCTGCTTGGTGGAAGTGACGAAATGGAAGCCTCTCTCTCTGCATTGGTAGTTTGCTCTAGAAGGCTACTAATTGATGGGTAGCTGGTCGGCGACATGAAACTGTGGAAGGCATCAGAAGTAGGCGTTGTGGCTACTTTGGATGAATCTGGCGTCTTTTGCTCGGGTGGAATCATCCTGTCTGTGCTCTGGGAGAATGCGAGAGACAATGAATTACTTTGCTGGTTCTGAGTACAGGTGCTTGATGTTACAACAGATAATGTGGTTGGGATATCCTCACTGGCTGTTGAGGTACACGGTGGGCCTTCAGCAGAGTTGTTTCCAGAAACCATGTCTTCCTCATCATCGATATATGTCGGAAGGCCACTCACACTCATTGAATTGCTTAGAATGTCAGCTCCAAAGTTCAGAGGGTTGAATGTACTGAAGATGGTTTGTCCATTTGTTTCTGATGAAGAAATAGATGCAGAAGACACTTGCGTAGCATCCATCTGATTACCTACTAAATTGTCCCTGGTACCCGAGTTCAATAAGGCTTCTGCCGAATAACTGGACATTTGAACACTTCCATTTGATGACACCGGGATATCGCTCTGCAAGGACGTACTTGCTGGAATTTTCATCACATTCTCTGCATTGCTACTGTTGTCCATGCCTCCAGTACCCAAAGTTTCTTGCATGAGACTCTCCAACAATGCTTTAGTGGCCATCTCTTGATCATCACCGACATCTGCATTATTTTCAACCTTGGGCAAAGGAAAATGTATCTTCTTACTCTTCTCTTTGTCTTTGTCTTTCTTCTTTTCTCTTTCTCTTTTGACTTGGATTTTTCTTCTTTTTCTTCTTGTGTTTTCCTTTGCTGGATGATGTATCCATTTCGTCTGGGAGATCATAGATCTCAATTCCCGGCTGAGTTGGCTGGTGACTGAATATTCCATTTGTGTTTTTGATCACCGATTGATTGGCTGCATGCAGCTGGGAATCATGCAGATCTCCAAGTTGCATGGGTGATGTCTCGGACAGATTGGAGAATATGCTCTCTGTTGCTTTGGCCAGTATGTCATTTGCAGCAAAGCCACCATTACCTTGCACTCTTCCTTGGTCACTCTGAGTTGCTGAGGTTTCAATGGCAAGAGAGGTCATCAGGTCATTACCCTGAAAAGAAGTTGAAACCATCTGGGAGGAGGAAGATGCAGGGATGGAGGTACCATCTAATACATGTGCCTGACTAGTGCTACTAGGAGCAGACTGGGACATGGTAATGCCACTGGAGGCAACAGCAGATACCGATGCGGCAATTTGGTTGCCAGCACTTTGCATGGTGGCAGCAGACTGAACCGGTTGACTGGTAAGGCTCTGGGACACCTGCATCTTCACAGCATGCTGCTGCTGGGTTTGTTGCTGTGGTTGTTGATGAGGATGTTGCTGAGGTTGCTGCTGCTGCTGCTGACCTTGAAATACAGCACCAGTCTGTTGGACACCCTGCTGGACATTACCCTGGTTTTGCTGCAAGATCACAGGGATGAGCTGTCCATTCTGCTGGATGTACACAATGTTCTGTGTTACTGGGGGCTTAGGTACCACCTGCATAGGCATTTGCATGTTCACACCACTTGAAAGGACAGTATTTGATGGTTGTTGCAGGATGAGCTGGCCCTGACTGTTCATCATGACTGCACTTTGTTGATTGGCAGTAGGGTTCATGGGAAGTCTCACTGTGACAGTGTTAGGAGCTATGGGTTGCACGCTGGATTGCGATGCTATGGGGGAGTTTGGCTTGCGAGAGTCTGGCTGGAGGGGGCATAGATTCTTCACCTTCAGTTGAGCAGGCTGTTTCTTCTTGACCGGAGTCTTCGGTTGGATTGCATTGCCTCGAGTCCCAACCACATTGACACCCTGCTGCGAAGTAAGAATGACCTGCTGTGGTTGATTCGCCTGTGTTGCAATGCGAACTGGGATGAACTGTCCAGGCTGACCTGGTAACTGAATCAGCACAGTCTGGCCTTGTGACTGGACCGGCTGTTGCTGGACTAGCCTTACACCACCGCCCGTCCCAGACTGCAGGAGAACTTGGTTCTGGGAGGCTGGGGTGGTGATCGGGGTGCTTATGACCTGCGTGACAGCTGTCGTATTCTTCGATTCTGCAGTAGTGGTGTTCACTTGCCCCATAGTGCTTTGATTCGAAGCCTCATGTGTGCAGGTAATCGCTGAGATGGCTTGCCCTTCTTGGCTTGGGGCAGACACAGCTTTATTCTCCACAGCTTGGCCAACAAGCTTTGGAAGTGGAGACTGTCCCTCTGCTTCTGGTCTTTCATTTCCAACCACACTGATTTGATTGTTTGTTAAGGTCAGAGTGGGCTGGGAATCAGTTCCTGCCCTACTCGTTGTCACAAGTAACATTCCTCCTGAGTTACCGCCAGCCTGTAACACGCTGCCATCGATCCTGTTTCCACTCGCCGTGGGTATCGTCATCTGATTAGTTGGCATGGTGACTAGGTTAGGAGACCCCATGACTGCAGCAGTAGGAGATTGAATGATGATGTTCTGACTGCCTCCTAAGAGTTGCTCAGAAGGGTTTTCTAATTTGGAATTCCTTTTCACTTTAGACTGCAGGACAGCTTTCATGTGAGTTCGAATGTCAGTGTTGATATTCATGCTCTTGAAGAATTCTGTCCAGTCTTCTTTCTCCTTCTTCAGCTTGGCATTCTCCTCCATAAGTCGCTTGATTTCATCAACTGTACAGAAAAGAAAAGAAAGGAAATTTAGGTTTCATCCTTGGCATGATTTCCGAAATTTCATTTTACTACTCCATATGTCAATCAAAATCAAATGCTCAAGGCACACTAGCAGAGATGCCAACCTCTTGACACACACACAAAAAAGATTTTGGAGAAAAAAATAATCAGATTTTCATGAAAACTCAAGACTACCACTGGGCCCTGGGCCGGTAAAATTTCAGAAAAATGTTTTACTGGTAAGAATGGTCAAGTAAAATATTGCTGTTTCATTAACATTTTATGAGAAAATTGAAAGCAGAATTTTTGACGGGGTTTTACTTGTACATGTTTCTATACAATTCCACGGTTTTTATGGGTTTTTATGTTCTTCTTGTTTTTTTCTTTTGTTTTTTTGTTAAAGATAAAGACCAGGGGCCCGTTGCATAAAACTTACCATTGATGGTAACTTTGCCATCAATGGTAACTACCATGGAAACCTTGATTTTGATTGGATGTTGAGCCCTGTTACCATGGTAGTTGCCATTGATGGCAAAGTTACCATCAATGGTAAGTTTTATGCAACGGGGCCCTGTTCTGGTCATGATTGCATTGTGAAAGAAACGTTGTGGAATCGATCAGAAAAGGTTGATCATCTAGCATATACATGTAAGTATTGGTGTGTACTGCAAGGTTCTGGAATCATCAAAATGATAAGAAATTTGGCCCAGTCTTGGTAAAGTTACAAGGACTGTACACAGAAAGATGTATATGGGACTACACGACACGTGCGATATCTATTTGGTCCAAATAGATATAATAATTTACCAAATATATCAATTAGTAGGCGGTTTCCCGGCAAAATTTGTATCATCAAGTATTAGTCAAAACATATTCTTTCACATGATTGGTAATGAGAGCTTCCATTTCATTTTTTGAGAGGGGGGCGTTTCCAAAACTGGTCTATACCTTTAAAGATGAAAAATCCTATTTCAAGAGGCGATATCGTTTTATCGTATTTCACTCTTAATATCGTACTAAATAGGGTAAAATCGTACTGGGTGGCATCTCTGCACTAGTGCAAAAGTTGAAAACACATAAAAAGCATCTGTATTATACACAAAGAATAACAGGAGTTTGATAGAATACAACAACAAAATATCACAAATTCTCCTGTATTTTTTAAAACTTATATTAAAGTATGGGAATGGTTAGGTCTAATAACAAAAATAACCTGTTTCTCTTCCATTACTATTTACTATTTGGCAAAATTAAGCTATTTTTTTCCAAGATGCGTGACATACGTCACCTATGCGTTTAACTATGTATTTCATCCATGAATGGTAAATCTTTAATCCAACCATGGCCAGAGTTAGTGATACCAGAAATCAAAATTATTCATATCAAGTGATTCTTTATTTTGGGATGAAATATGTGGAAAGGGACTGACAGTTATCTTCTAAATTATTCATACCCCTTGTAAATTTGATGTTTTTTGGTGTGTTTTTTTCGTAACTCACAAATGAAAGGTGGACTGATTGAATTAAGGCTTTTGTTGAATACGTTTAAATGTAAGCTATAATATGTCAAAATCTCAAGAAACATAAATCTGGACAAATCAATTTTTTACATACTTCAAAAATTACAAAACTTGGTGACTGTACATGTATATTGTAGAGGACACATTGCACAGAATCATCCTTTGCCAATTTTTCTTCTTTTTTCTTCTGCATATAATACTATCAAGAGGAACAGGTGGTGGTCTACAAAAAGAGGTCACTTTGACTTTATTTACCTTCAGATTCTGGTGCATTCTGGATCATCAGCTGGTTGCATTTCTTCTGAAGCTCAACGACCAGTTGGTACGTGTCCTCCAGAATCTGTACCTTACTCTGAAATTAGGAAAATGAACAATGAAAAGAAATAGAAAATTCATTATTAGAAAGACTGATTAGTGGATATGTCACCCAGCTGTGGATCACGTGGTTCACAGTTGGAATCCTGGCATGACACTGAATGCCCTTTGGCAAGACATTAATCTATATTTGCTACTCTTCACCCAGGTGAAGTAAAAGAGTAGAAAGAGTCAAAAGAAATTCCTTGAATGCTCTAGTGCAGTATTATGGCAGCTCAGCAACAGCCAGGGTAATAATATAATACTTTGTATGAAGTGCAGTAGAGTATACTCATACAGTAGCAGTGCTATATGAATGGACCTATTATTGTCATTATTATTATCATTAACCAAGGGCAGTTTCTCATCAGAAGAGAATAGACATTTTGAGAATACATGTAGATCAAAACTACTACGGTCACAGGATTCCTAATTTCTTGGGCCCATCTGCTTCCTCTTTATACCATTCATCTTCTGTTTTTTTAAATTATCTGAAATCTTATCTTATTTTTCCCCCACAGATGATATTGTTCAAAGTTATTACAAAACATATAATGCTTCTTCATGAGTTTCAAGTTTTGAGTACATTCCCTTAACAAGGAACCCCTATCCATGCTTCATTCAAAGAAAAAATCTTACTTGGCCTAATCATACTAAACAATTCTGGGGGGTGTTTCACAAAGACTAAGATCGACTTTTAGTTTGACTTAACTATGGCAGGCCGTTCGTGCCACTGTTTGCTCTCACCATTTACTGGCATTGGTCTCTCAAGGGACGTATAAATTGTGGTCACATATCTACAGGATTTACAATTTTTGATAGTTCATTATTGCAGGAAAAAATATTATCTAAAGATCATAATGGAGAGACCAATAGTGAGAGCAACCAGTGGCATGAATGGCCTGCCATAGTTAAGTCCAACTTAAAGTCGATCTTAGTCTTTGTGAAAGACTTCCCAGATATCATTGGGGGTAAACACAAAGTATTTCATAAGTGCAATAAAAACTTAAAAGCTAAAATAAAATGACATCTGACAACTTTGTCCAGGTTTCACAGTGACACATCACAAATAACAAACAATGTCTAAAGAGTAACTCACTCTTTTAGCATCCCGATCCGGCAGAATATCGATGAGTTTATTGATGCCTTCGTTGAGTTTGGATTTCCGTCTTTTCTCAATTTCAGCATGGTGGGATTTGCGCTTGGCCTTCTCCATGTCCTCCCTGTTCAGAAAGGAATTCAAAATTTCGGGTGAAAATAATGTGTGAGACATCTCTCAAACATTTCCAGAAAAGAATCAGATGAAATTACATTTAAGATTCAGAGTCTGTTTTATTTTCACTATTAAATGTACATGTACATGTAGGTCCCCCAAATCATGGAAGTATTAGACGACGTATAAACAACAAGTACTATTCAATCTATCACTATGAACATAACGGACAAAGAAAGAGGACAAAATATACAGTTCCTCATTCTACCCTCAACAATTGCTGTGGTAGACAAAGGAACATCCCTTCACATCTATTATGTAAAAATGTGTCACACGCATATTCACCTGTTCTACTTATTTTACATAATAGCAGTGAAGGGATGTTCCTTTGTCTACCACAGCAATTGTTGAAGAATGAGGACCGTATATTTTGTCCTCTTTCTTTGTCCGTCATGTTCATAGTGTATTCTACTCTGCTCTGTATCATAAGATAAATCCGTACTTAAATGAATGGTCCTTTAAAAAAGGTTCAAACACTTGAGATACAGTTAACAACTACATTGTTCCAATCTTTACCAATTTTTGTAATTTTTGAAGGATGTGTAAAATCGGTTCGTCCCGATTTAGGTTTCTTGATGTGACATATCAAAACTAACATCTAAAAGTATTCAACAAAGACACTAATTCAACCTGTCTACCTTTCATTTTTAAGTTACAAAAAACAAAGAAAACATCAAATTTACAAGGGGTATGATTAATTTAATTGTTAACTGTATTTTGAATAGTGCTTAGGTGCAAGGTGCTTAGGAGAAAAACATAAATGAATGACATTTTTATACACGACAAACCGGAGAGTTGTCCGTGACAGTGTCGCAATCCAGAGACCAAATTCCCAATGTGAGATTCGTCCAGATGTAGTGATTTTACATTTAAAACATAAATAACTTTCTTGATTGGTCCTGTCTATTTCAAACTTTCCCAATTCTGTTTCCCTATTTTTCTGCTTTAATACAAATGAACTCCTTACAAAGTTTGGATTGGCATTTAATTTTAAAATTAAAATGTATTTGTCTTACCCTTCCACATCAGTAGACGTATCAAAGTGCTCTAACATGCCTGCAGCATTGACCGTCAACAACGCAGCTTGAAGCGTATCTGAAATGATCAAAATCGACAGAAAGTGAGAATCACATTTTCAAATTCCCAATGATGCATGGTACAAAATCAAGAAAGCAAAAAAAAGGCTCTTACATGTTTTATGCAGCAATACATGTGATGTATACTTAATACATACACATGTAGTACCTTTCTAGATACCAGTGTCAAGGATTTTACCCTTGTACAATGTAATTCTTTTGTAAGTCAACCAGGTTTGGTAGTCAAAGTAAAACACGTTTTGTGAAATAATGTAAACAATACACAGTACAGTTTGAACTACGAAACTACGATATGGGCAATTGGGCATCTGCAAAACTTGGACAGTTTCTGTTTTACAGCCCAATATTTTGTATGACAATCAAATTATAATTATTTTTCATACTAGAATTAGCAAATAACAAAAAAAATATCATCATTTTATTAATTTAACTGACTAAATGTATTACCTAACTTTAAAATATAGAGTAAAGTCAAAATAATCTTCTCTTCAGATGGCTATTGAACAACATTTGGTGTCAAAGTGGAGCTGGTCCGCAACCTTAACCAATAAAAAGTAAAAAGAGGCCATTTGCAAATTTGAAGAAAGACTGTTTCATGAACATACATGTACATGTACTAATTCATTATGGAAATGCACAGTATACACACATGTATACATGTACATTGTACATGTATACACAGTACATGAAGGATCACTATCGGTACAGTGTACAATTACAGTCAGTGTAGCTCAAGTTCAAACATATTTTACATTGCATAACTTTGCTTGTGCAATGGTGACTATTAAACACTCTCTCTTTGAACTCAAGTGACATTTGCTCAGGTCTTCTTTCATAAAATATACCAGGTAATAGGTTTGGGTTGCAAATTACCCATAATCCTGAGCTGCAGAGAAGCATTTTTCTATGTGAAATGGATTTTTGGCAAGAAGAGTTGAAACTGATTCACAGACTCAAGTTATCTTAAAGACACATAGAAGTCAGCTCTCATGGGGAATTCGACACCATTCAGGTGTTTACCCAATAACAGGTGTTGTCAATCACCAGGGTTAGCCTTCAGTTTTATGACCATTCGACCTTATGTAATGCTTTGCTTTTCCCTCACCCGATCCGAAGCGGGATCCGAAGCTAGACTCTCCGAGAGATTTAGGGGGTAATTCTTAACTGGCCTACGGGTTTGCTGTGTGCAAATTTGTACTCCCATTAATGTTATTTCCACCAAGTCTGGTGTCAGCGAATTATGGCCTTCTGCACATGGAAACTGATGATCCACTCACTTTAAGTTTTCATTTGCTTGTGACTGGCTATCCCCACCCTTTAAAAAAAATTGTGTTTGGTACAATCGATGAATGTGCATGTACATGTATGTTACGCATCCAGGCGAAAGAAACTTTGGTTTTCAAATATCCCCCCTTTCCCACAATCATGGATCTGCCTTGCAATATTTCCTCACATTCCCTCAAAAATCTTTAAGATGGAAAGTCTATTATTTGAGTTGAGTACAGTTGTACATAGGGAATCTTTGGGGAGATAAAGAGGGCAGTGCCCCAGATCATAATTCATTTGTATATTTGGATAACAATAAAACAACTAAAATAATAATAATAAATATAATGGATTTTAAATTTGAACTTTTCCTATATGACAGACTTTTTGCAAGGAAGCTGTCACCTTAAAATGGTGTTAAAGCATCAAATTCCAGTTTTTGAAATGAGAAGAAAAAGAAGAAGAAGAAGAAGAAGAAGAAGAAGAAGAAGAAGAAGAAGAAGAAGAGGAAGAGGAAGAGAAGGAGGAGGAGGAGGAGGAGGAGGAGGAGGAGGAGGGGGGAGGAGGAGAAGAACAAGAAGAACAAGAACAAGGAGGAGGAGGAGAAGAAAAAAAGAAGAAGAAGAAAAACAGAAAAAAAAGAAGAAAAAAAGAAGAAGAACCATCAACCATGGTACATCAGTTTGTTGTGTCTGGACAGTTTGATTATCTGAATGGATCATATTTCAAAGTTTCAAACAGTAAATCAAACTTGTTTTCATGTATTATCTCTTGAATCTTTAGAAAGAAAAGCCGACATTATCTGGCAATAAATATACATGTATGATGTACTCTCGGTAGTGAGTGTGACTTCCTGTATTTTTACTGTAGCATCAAGCGATGGCAAACATGACATTGTTACGGTCTACCTTACACACAATCTCCCTATCCCTATACTAGGCTATTCTTAATCTTAATACAGAACAAAGTGGAATCTCGGAGGAGTTTCGTACAGAATGCATGAAAAATGTTTGAATCAAACTGCTGTACAGAACAGTTCCGTAAATTTCTCGTCAAGTGAAACCCATACATCATGCATGCATGCTATTGCTAAGTCAGGAACAATTTTTTTTCTGATCAACTCTTGTTTTTTTAAATATTATTAATATTATTAAGAAACATGAGATAGACCTAGACTATATTTCTAGATCTAGGGTCTAGATCTAGGGTCTAGATCTAGTCTAGAAAAAAAGTAGAATGCAAAATACAAAAAATTACACCTGGCAATTAGGCCTAATCTTTTGATTTCAGACACTGACATGACTGAAACAAAAGACAGGTCATGATATTGATAAAGCTGTTATGTGTTTCCCCCTCCCCCCAAAAAGGCCAAAGGCCAAACTTCAGATTCAGAAGACCTTCGACTTCAAACTTCAAACTAAGTTCAATTTCAGGCTCAGGTCAAGAAACAATTTCGAACTGACTCCTGGCCTTCAGTTCTACTTCTAGATCAAGATATTAATCTAGACAATATTCTCTGTATAATTCAGCAGTTAATTATTTACTGTGGGCGAAAAGCAACACTATCATCATCAGTATCACTCTCACGATCTCATTCACATGCATGATGAATGTCATTGTCGGTGACAGCGACACTCGACACTCGAGTGATTGCATTGGTTTACTACACGAGAGTCCATTCATTCACGCACACAAAACAATTTTACAACAAAACTTACTGTCGGCATCTCCGTTTACAAGATTCTCCGCCATCTTTTTATTCTCTTAGAAAGCTATTGGCTTGACTCTGGAAGATATTGATACGTTACAATGAATATCAATCACAAATGCATTAGAAATGGTCATGCTTTCGGCTCCAAAACTTCGTTACACGGCAGTGAAAATTTAGATGTTTCTTGTGGCGTACGCTTTTTCGCCATCTTGAAAATTGCTTTAATTGTCCCCAGACGCCCAATAGATGGCGCTCACACAAATACAACTCGGTTAGTATCATGTTGATCGAGCGAGAATATTCCGCCAGGGATTAAAATAATAATATTTTGTTAACAATAAATAAATAAATAATAACAGTAAAAAGATGTTGAAATTGTTCTTCATGTTCATAGATAATTATATTCTTCTTTGAGATGGATAGAAGTAAAAATGAAAAGAACTATATAGTCATGTTCGAACAGACAGCGTCCGAGCCAATGATGTACGAAATTAATGTTCTCACCCAAAGAACAAAATTATGGCTGAAATGTATAATATAACTATATCGTGGAGGTCTCGTGGTTCATTCACTTGACTCTAAATCCAAGGTTTGAGGTTTCGAATCCCAACCCGGCATCAGCTAGCTTTCTTTGGCAAGGCATTAATCCACATTTGCCACACTCCACCCAGGTGTGAATGGGCCACCTGGCAAATGCTGGGGTAATAATTATTATTGCAGATAAAAAATTATAATTATATTGATAATATTGAGAGGCCTATTAATACCGATGGGCTACTGCAGGTGAATAAGACCAAATAATTAGGCCTAATTATTTAGGACATATTATTACTAATGCCTAAAAGCCCCAAAGCTGTATACATTCTGAAAGAAGTGCATGGATTAGGCATAATCAGTTCGTACTAAGCATTGTGGTTCCTCCTTCTCGTGGCGTAGACAGTGTATGACGTATGAAGGGGGGCTGGGTGCTCGTGCGCCTCGGGCGACACTTGAGGAGCGCGCAAAACGGAAACGGGAAAATTAGAGGGAAGAAAAGGAAAGGCACGAACTTAGAGTAAATTGAATGAGAAATAAAATAGTTTTATAAGGGGCTCAAGATGCGAACATTTGCTCAAACTCAGTCGCTTTGCTCTATGCTGCTTCAGAATCTAGTAATTTTGCATCCCAATCTAAATCAAAGCTTACAAATATCATTTCTAAAGGATTATGAAAATTGTTGCTTTGCTGTCTATTGCGCCGGGAACCAAAACGATGCCCTATACTATTTATATCTATAACGGTATAAAGAGAAAGATTGTTATGATGAAATACCATTTCAAGGATATCAAAGAGCTCATTTGACCGTTATTAAATGCCTAAAACCCCTGAGCTTCCGGGGGCTCTGCCCTTTGGACCCCGCCAAGGGCCCTAAGGCGGCCCCTGGATGCTCATCTGATCGTAATTTATTGCTTAAAACCCCTGAGCTTCTCGCCCCCGGACCCCACTCCAATTAGTGACCTGCATGCAAGTGACACAAGTAAGGTATCAAAATATGCTCATCTGAAAGTAATTAAACTACCTAATACCCCTGAGCTTCAGGGGGGTCCGCCCCTGGACCCCACCAGGGACCCTAAGCGCTTAGAGACTTCGGTGGTAAGCGCTTTATAAGAAACGTTGTTATTATTATTATTATAAGCCGGGCCCCTGGATGCTCATCTGACCTTAATTAAATTAAATGCCTAAAACCCCTGAGCTTCATGGAGCTTCGCCCCTTGACCCCCACGCCAATTTACGCTCCACTTGCTTTGCTCTACCTGATCGTAAATACTTTAGCCCCTCCCTCCCCCACTTTAAAAAAAGTCCTTCATATAACATGTAAGAATGGTGGTGATGCAGATTTTTTCTGCCCCCAAAAAAAAAAACGTTTTGGTCATTACGCCACTGCTCCCTCGTCCCTCGCATTTCGTCCCCCGGTCATGAAAAGAAATCACCGCCCCTGTTTTTAAATAACAAATCTCTTTTTTTTCGGACCTTCCTCAAACTTTCATAAATCTGTTTAACTCGTTTTTCGGCTTCAAAATCAGTTTAATATCAGGATATACTTTCTTTTTCAAGTGATTGGCTTCCTACAAAAAAATAAAATAAAATAAAATAAAAATGTAACTACCAGTGATCAACCAGTTAGGAGAGAAAATGAGAAAATGAGAGAGATAGAGAGAGAGAGAGAGAGAGAGAGAGAGAGAAAGAGAGAGAGAGAGCAACATACACAAAAAACAGACAGGCAGACAGGCAGACAGACACGGAGAAAAAGAGCCGAAGAGAGGGGTGAGAGATAAAGAGGGAGAGACGAGAGTGAAGAAGGGGGGGGGGGCTGTAAATTGATACAGCAGCTTCTTAAATTGAATGTTATTAATCAAGATCAACCGTAGGCCTATTATAGACCCTATACTCATACACAAATAATGGTGCGGTAATTAATGAGGGGTTTCAATAATTTTCATGATTTCGTAGGCCTACGTAGGCCGCGCTCAGCTACGTCCCACTGAAAAATAGTAGCCCTAATTTTTAAAAACTTAAAAAAGTTATAGGGGTTATGAAAATGACAAATTTTAAACCAGAATTTTGTAGACGCCTTCTAACCTTTCCATTACAGTGCCCTTGCGTAACTGATGCCCCTTTGACGTTCGTGATCAGCCCATATGTTCAACATTTATGCGTTGAAATTATAGTTGTTTTTTTACAAGTCTGACCAACTCTGAGATTTCTCCCATTGGGCACACAAACGAATTAAAGATGTTTAAAAAAAAGATTTTAATCAACATTAGGTAACACCGCCCCCATTAATAAAGAGATAATTAAATGATGATCGATATAGTATGCCATGATTAATGATAAGCCTATATTCATACTCTCAGTCTCTCCTAATAAATTATCTGTTGAGTACTGTTTATTGTTTTATTTTTCATGCTAAATGGACAAACATTCAATGCTGGTAATTTTTTTCTTCGTTTTCGGGGCGACAAAAAGATACTCGCAAAATACGCGCCCAGTTCTTCTTTGCCATTTTTCGTGAAGTGCGCACTGCATGCTTACATGCACTAACGTGTGTATAATGTATTCAGAGCGATCGGCTGCATATTGTCACATGTTCACTCTTTCTCTCACATGACCAACTTGTTTGGCCCCGTGACTTGCGCTAGAAATCCTGATTCGTTTTTGCTTTCCCACACGTTTCAACCACATGGATGTACTTGATCAGACACTAGACCAAGGGTAAGGAAAGAAATATATAGTTTTTAGCTTTACAAAGATGTATTTTTCACTGCTTTTTCGATGGTTGTTGTCGTGTCGTAGTGTATTTCCTGTGTAAGTTTGTGTGTAGAGTTGTTCTGTAGCGTATAGCTGTACTTGATGGAGACGACTTGTTTGAGGTCGTTTTACGTTGCATGGGCATGGCGTTGTGCGATTGGTCCTTTGTTGTTTCGCCGGCTAGCTGGTGTGGCTCGTGTGCAGTGCAGTGTACATCGAGTTTGTATGCGATGACATGGCGCGCGTTTGGTGCATGATGGTAACAATTTGACTGAGTTTAATCCTTTTTTTTCAGAGGTCTTTTGTTTTTAAAGAAATTAGCCTCATAAACTCCATTAAAACAGCTCACAATCACATACATAACATGTACTGTATACTATAGAAGAGGACACGACACTTGCTTGATTCGTCAGTTCTGTGCAAAAACTAGGCAAAAATTGTGTGCGCCCAGGGGCCAGTTTCTCGAAAGTCGAGGCCATCAGGCATCATATCATAAGTCTAAGTTCGTGGACATCCCGTAGTTCTAAACGCGTGTTAACTCATAACACTAACAATAGGATGTCTAAGATGTTAGACTGCCGATTTTGAGAACGGCCCCAGCACTCCAAAGTTCCTGCAGTGGCCAGTCAGTAAAAAAAATTATAATGATACATGTAGTATGTACATGTATATAAATGATAGTCATTCCTACATGGCTTCAATGCATGAGGTCTAACTGTAAACGGGATGGACGTACCTCATACTAGCTTTAACGTGTAAACCAAACAATCCATTATTGAACTGTTATACCGGTAAAATACTCTACTATTTAATACAACATAACGTGGACTATCAAATCATTAGGTTGAATCATATTTACCATTTTGGTACATGATTTTAATACTAAAATGGAAATAAATTACATAAACTTACTTTTAAAGCCCTTTTCCACCCTCCTTCTCGAGAGTCGACTGCTTAGTTCCCTCCTGATATCGATAAAATCAAAAAGCGTGCGTTGCGGACACTCTACTAGTGACGTCATTTAATTAAAGCAGTTGCTCAATATCCGAAGGGTGGCTGTCTATCTTGCATGGGCTAATAGCCTGCTGCTGGCCTGTGTTAAAGGTACTATGTCCCATTGGCAGGCCAAAAAAATGAAAAGGTTAAATTCCAACGGCATTTGAAAGACAATACTAATTTAGAACTTCCCTCAAAATGAAAGGGCTTGAAATTGGCTTTTAGTGGGAAAATAACCATTAGTTGTTGAATCGACTTAAGTGATTGCAATCACCTAAGTAATAGTCTGATTTTCAGACCCTTTTACCGAGTGGTCGTAAGTTTTGTGCGGCACAAAGATTCAATCAGTTTACATGTAATTTTGGCCAAATTTACAAGTAGTGGGTTATTGATGTAGACAAATGCTCATGTACCTGTTACAGCTCATTTTATGTACTGTACATGTTATTACCAAAGAAAAAAAGATGTCAGTCGGTCACTCAATAGTTTCTGACCGTGAAGTCTAGAAGGTAAACGAGTTTCCTTGCATAATTTGAAGACTACATGTAGACACTGCTAACTTTTAAATTTCACAGATAGGACATACTGTACATGTAATATTCATAATTCCTGCAAAGTTCTACTGAATTTGATGTTGGTTGCAAAGGGACATAGTATCTTTAACAACCGATCACAACGATAAACAAATGCGATGTAATCGGGCGTTGAGGTCTCTATTCATTTTGAAAAAACGTCATAAAATTAGAAAATGGCGGAACAGAGCTGAATACGATTGGCCCAATCGGTAAAAGTAGGCTCAAACATCTGCAAAACCAAGGAAATTTTCACCAACGAAACTTGTATATTCCATTCATTACTTATTTGTAATCAACATGGATTCATTAAATTGTTTATCATTTCATTTGAAAGTATCATACGGTAGGTTTTACAAAATATTGCGTGAATGTACTGCAGTACAATGTTGCCCGTCTTAATGCACAGCCAGGATAGTAATGCTGCTATACGGGTGTGGATATAGTAGATACAGAGTTTATCATTTATTTCTCTTCCTACCAAAGTCCAAACCTTACCGACATGTTAATAAACACTTACACTACACACAGGATAAACCACTCCTACGAATACAATGTATGAGGTCCAACCTGAAAGTTACACGGTATGGACCTCACACGTACAGTACACATGCATTAGTGCTAAAAAGTACAAACTGTTGGCCCACATCCTGCACATACATGTACAAAACAAATGGGAGAAAAATAAAAAATATTATTGAAACACTTACTTTTAAATATGAGGCTCATAAATAATCTTGTTACGGTAAATGACTGTAATAAATTAGTTTCTGTTATTTCCAGCTAAAAATCATGTAATAAACTGAAAAACTGCAGCTAATTTTTCCTACGTTGCGTCCTGTTTCATATGTGTTCGTGAATTGTCTAGTGTTTAGCTAAGGATTAACCAAATAAAATTGACCTCCATTTTGTGGGCACGAAATGGCTTGTACACTGTGCAAGAGGTTCGTACAGAAGACAGAACTAGGGGTCACTCTAAAAAACTGGGAAAAAATATTTAAGGCTAGATATTAGGAAATACTTTTTTAGCAATAGAGTTGTGGAGCTGTGGAACAGTCTCCCAGAAAACGTGGTGTCAGCTGAGTCGGTCAACTTGTTTAAGAATAAACTTGATAGTCACTGGTCAAAGAATCCAAGCCTTCTGTATGAGCCGGTCTAGGTGTTGTCTGTTGTCTCATGTTAGCACACAATCTCCTCCCTTCACAAATAGCAGTAACCGTGGAAGAATCCTGGATCAATGAACAGGCTTAGACCTTCATTACATCATTTACATGTACAACATCGTTGGATTAAAGTAAAGTAAAAGTAAAGTAAAGTAATAGCTTTTGGACACGTACGCACATGTACATTGCACATAGTACTGTATGCATAACTCGTGTACTGCGCCCATGGGCCGTACACCGGAAGTATACATGTACAGTGTAAGTCCCTGAAGTGGCTCAAAATTAAGTCCAAGAGGCTACATCTGGGCATTTTGGGCGATACTGGCGATATCGAGAATTGTGAATCTAGATCACTACTGTACATGTACTGTAGTCTAACGTAAGAGATCTATCACTACAGTTTATATAGGATCCTGGCTTTTATGTAATTTGATAGTAACAATGTCAAATCTGAATTTGAATCTGTTCTGTTCCTGATCCTGATCCTCAAAGTGGGTTATTGTTGACGAATAAGGAAGTTAGCATTCAAGAGAGATTGTAACTTTCAATTTATTACATTTTTTAGTTGAGTCCCAATGGGACTGTCCCACCACTTTACAATTGCAGGGAGGGACTACATGTACAGTTTATATTGAGATGAAATTTATAAATGCACTTTTCTGTGCTTTCTCATACATGTACATGTACATACTGGTAATGAGAGACTTATGACTTTTCTTTGCTAATCACCACTACTCCCATGACAAGCAATAGACCCGGATGACCTCTTTTCTAATGTACAACAAATACCATTCAAACAGATTTAATACATGCATTGTACATACTGTACATGAGTGCCTGCCTGCAACATTACAGGTGACTCTTGCACGCACATAATATTAGGCTGCAGGAACAGACTCTAATTTGAGACTATACCACAATGAGGCAGAGCCTAGAACTTTCAGTCTCTGAATGGACCTGAACTTGTTATCAATAACAAATGCCACAGATCTCTGACAAATCTGCTCACAGCCAATCAAATGCAAGAATTTCAGCAGGTTATAACAATTATCGCAACTTGTTATTGATAACAAGTTTTCTGAAACAGGGCATTGATCTCTGGTGCCTGGAGTACAGAGCGGGCGCATATGCCGTCAGCCTAGTCTCGCAACGCACACTGACTGACAACTACTGACGAGTTGGTGCCTGCAAAGTGCAAACTAGGAAATTATATGCATCGACAAGTTTGCAATGTACATACACAGTCGTTGCATTGTTCAGTACATGCAATCATTGCAATCTAGCTGGTATGCAAGTACATGTACAATGTACATATTAGCATTTGTACATGTGTAAACTCTAGTATGAGGAGCGGGTTGGGAGAAGTGAGGTATGATCCACTAGTTCTTCTTCAGCCATCACAATATCTTCCCTCCCCAAAAAAAAAATAATAATAATAATAATAAATAAATAAATAAATTTAAATAAAAAAAAACAAGAATGAATGTATAAATACATGGATAAAAGAATAAGTAAATACATGTACCCGGTAAGTAAATAAATATTGAATAAAAAAATGAATTTGTAGTCTAGTTGTAAGTGTGACATTTACCTTTTGAGCACCATTTTCATTAACATTGGTTCATTTTCATTTTCATTTGTAATCTATGAAAGTGGAAAATTCAAAAATTGGTGGAAATTTGAGGAGGAATTTAGCTGATTCGTTTAGACCTTTAAACAACTCTGAACTGATAAACATGTACAGGTCTGTACTTTTTGGACACATACTGTACACCCCTGTGTCCTCTATGAATAAGATCTGTTTCTTCATCAAACCATAACATTTTGTTGCACTAAAAAATAGTGGAATTATGAAGGGGAGAAAGAGAGAGAGAGAGGGGTGGGGGAGAGAGAGAGAGGGGGGAGGAGAGAATTTGAGTCTCGGCGATAATGAACTTAAATTAACAACTCATTTCTGTCTGTAATTGATCTATTTCCCCCCTTCCCCTAGTGTTTGCGAGTCAATCTGCTTTTTTTGTAACTCTATTTTTAGCATTGTCCAAAGAGAGATTTTCAATGTAGGCTTTAATACCTCACTTGACTATGTTTGTCCTTTTTAATGTACATGATGTACAATAGATTTACATAATACAGATATTCTAGTTGTTTTGTCTTTTCACAGCCAGAAAAAAAAATTACCTGTAGGAGTGAGGATAGTTTTAGCTCAGGAACTCTTATGAAAAGAAAATGTAAAAATTGCCCAAATAAAGTTTTTTTATATGAGAAATGAGGTGAGCATTTCTAAAATGTAACTTCTGCCAGCAAAAAGAAAACAAGTAGGAAATACATGTAGATTAACAAAAATAATGATAAAAGGGAGATTTGTTTAAAAGTTTGACATTTTAGGGCCTTCATTTTTTTTCTTTAGAGATACAGCATATATTAGTTTTATTTGTTTATTCATTTATTTATTTATATATTCAGTATTTGTTGATCTATCTATCTATCTACATGTATGTATCTACAATGTATATAACTATCTATCTATCTATTTATTTATATATTCAGTAATGCACTTATTAATTCATTCATTCACTCATTAATTTATTTCCTTATTTGGAATTTCTTTGATTTCTTAATTCAAGTGGCATATGGAGCTTACCTGTACATTTCACCTCAGTCCAATCCTTGTACCCTGAAACAATACCCTGAGTAACGTACATGGTATTATTAAAAGCATCTTAAGACAGGATACTGTTATTATTGTTCCCCCCAGCCAATCATGTCAAGTCATGTGGGAAGGGCCTCATGGGGTGACGTTGCACCCCCCATGACTGGGTGCAACGTGACCCCCCTGTCGCCCAATATGCTGTACCCAACCCCTGCCTGAGTGTCCTATATACAATTTATATGGTGTTGGACCTCCTACATGTAGTTGAGAAGAACTTTTTTTTTTCTTCAATTTTCTTTAGGTACACATTTACTTTGTAGGAGCATTACAGTACAAGCAAAGTGTATAGGCCTACATACAATGTACAGTTTACATGTAAATACTGTGTAAAATGACTTGCATGTACATGTACTGTATTGTTGTATTTCTTTACATCTAGGGCTTCATCTAACAAAAAGAGAAGACAAAAAAAGATATACATATGTATATACAATTTACATGTTTATATCATGTTTGGGAATCCTCTCAACTCAAATACATCCATGTTCAGATGCAGTGCGACCTTAAACCATTTTAATTTGTGCACCTTTTTGTGTAATTAATTACACATGTATACATGTACTTGGAACTTGACTGTTCAGAGAGCTCGTACATGTTGTACATGTAGATCAAGTACTGAAATAAGCAGGCATTCACCACAACAATCGCCCTATTTTTTCTCTTCGGGTTCGAAAGGTTAAAGGAAATGTTGTTGAACAGTGAATTAGTGCGAACCAAAGTTTGACAACAGAACAAACAGAATCAAACTTGTTGCTAGAATCAATTTGAGTAACATAAGAATATAAGGGTTCAAAGGCAAGAGATTGAGACAGTCATGGGAGAGTGGGAGAAATCTATAGAAGAAGCAAGGGAGGGGTAGAGAGAGAAAGAGAGAGAGTGTGTGATGGACAGGAGGATAGAGCGTGAGAGAGAGGGGGAGCATGAAAGCAAGAGAGAGAGAGGGGGTGGTGGGGGGAAAAGCAAAAATGAGGGAAAGCAAGGCAGAGATAGAGAAAGAAAGGGAAAGAGAAGAGGAAAGAGAGGGGAGAGAGAGAGAGGGGAGAGCTTGAAATCAGGATAGAGAGAGCAAAACAAAAATGAGAGAAAGCAAGGCAGAGATGGAGAGGGGAGAGAGAGAAAGTTGTTCTTGTTGGGATAGAAACTATGGGAAGAAAAAGTCCTAACAAGTCGTCCTCGCTAATAAAAGTGTGGTGAGTCTCGTGTATTGGCTGCAGATGAGGAGGAAATCTTGGATTAAACAATGGATTAAACAATTGATTACCTTCCTTCTAATTCCACCACACAAGTTTGCTTTACTATTAAAGCACTTACCATCCGAGATGCGGACAAATTTCTTAATCAAAGGGACACCTTTTCACCGGACTTCTCTCCTCAGCCGATACCACCCGACATCCATTCATTCATAAATAGTCGTAGTAAAATGCCCCGTGTCCGTCTGGCATGGGCTTACAGTAGGTCACATGACTCTTGCTAACTTTCCGAGCCTTTTTTTTTACCCCCTCTTTCCTCTTCTTCACCTCCACCATTCTAATACCATCGTTTGCAAATTTCTTCCATAGTACAGTACTTTGTGACATTGCAAAACATCACTCTCCTCTCTCTGCCTGTCAAAGCAAACATTTACTTTTTAAAGCAAAAGGATGTTCTCTTCTTCAACTTTTTATTCTCTGAATGCTTAACAAACACTACAGCCCTACAGAATAATTGTGGATTAATGTGGAATGACTCAAGTTGTGGATTATTATTGGAATATATTTTTGCTTTCATGAATCACAGTTTACAAGATTTGGTTGCTAAGGATTTACATGTTTGAATAATGGCTAAAGCCGTGTCTATGGATATTGAACACATTAGGTGAGAGCATACTGTTTTCTTCCCATAACAATGACATTTCTTTCTTTGCTTTTTTTCAAAATTGTTTTATTACTCCCATGTTATTGTATGTGGGTGTCTGTTTGTGTGGCAGGATGTCAGTACACCAATGTATCGCTGAGACCTTATGATTTACATCTGAATCTAGTCCCTCGGAGTATATGTACTGTTCATCCTGTGATATATATACTAGCACTGTGAACTATTAATCATGTGGATGTATCATTCATGTTCAAAGCAAGCTTGTTTGAGAGTCAAGAAAAGGGACCATCAATGTACAATGTATGTATTAAAATGTATCTTTAAATAATAATGGTTTTAACTTGCCATAATTTTTCAATAATCATCCAGTAATTATGTGGTTGTCTTGCTACCATACATGTATTACCTTGAAATAATTCGATGATATCATTGGAAATAAGGAATAATGCTTTGGAATTTGAATTTATTTCTTTTAATACAGACCACAAGACAAGGATAAAGATTTAGAAGAAGAGGTGACAGTACATCTAACAGCAGATGGTAAGAAAGATGGAGCATTTAAAGCCCCACTGCACTACTTGTAGCTACTTGCGCCCTCTTTATAGAAGACAATGCCTAAGCGGTGCCCGTTGGTCCCCCATGATCCTCTTTTTCTTATGTTAATTGAGAGCTCAGTTGATGAGATAACCACCTGTCAGTGACCATGCTGGGAGGTCTAATCCCTCCTGGCCAAACTAGTGCAGACAGGCTTTAAAGGTACTATGTCCCATTTGCAGGCCCAAAAAATGAAAAGGTTAAATTCCAACGGCATTTGAAAGACAATACTAATTTAGAACTTCCCTAAAAAAAGGGGGGCTTGAAAATGTCTTTAAGTGGGAAAATAACGACTATTAGTTGTCGAATCGACTTAGGAGCTATAGAGCCAGTAAGTAATAGTCTGATTTTTCAGACCATTGTACCGAATGGTCGTACGTTTTATGCTGCGCAAAGATTCAATCAGTTTAATTTTGGCCATTACAAGAAGTGGGTTATTGATGTAGACAAATGCTCATGTACCCTTTACAGCTCATTTTATGTATGTTATTACCAAAGATGAAAAAGCCAGTCAGTCACTCAATAGTGTCTGACAGTGAAGTCTAGCAAGTAAACGGGTTTCCTTGCATAATTTGAATATTAGGACACTGCTAACGTTTAAATTTCACAGATAGGACATACATGACATACTGTATTCATAATTCCTGCAAAGTTCTACAGAATTTGTTGGCTGCAAAAGGGACATAGTATCTTTAAGATGATGTTCAACACAGATCAGATTTCGTTGTAAATCAAACTGTTTAAAAGGGAATGGTTGACCATGAAATAAACAGTTGATAGGAAAATGCCTGGCATCATTTACATTTTGTTTTAATTGAAAAGTCTTGATGAAAATGACAAAAGATGATGATTTTATCATGCTGATGGTTAAATCATTTGTGAAGAATTGATATATATGCTCTACTGTATTTTAATAATAGAGTATGTTTTATTTTTTTAAATTGAGAATGATATAGTGGGAGTAAGGAAAAAAGAAGAATAAGAAGATGGAGGAGGGAGGGAAAGAGAGAGAGAGAAAGGGAAAAGAGAGAGAGTGAAAGAGAGAAAGGGGAAGAGAGAGAGAGAGAGGGGGGGGGGAAGGGATAGAGAGAGAGAGAGAGAGACTTATATTAAAGGTACACTTACATTTATTTGCATCATGGAAAACAAATTTCCATGTATAATTTATGGATACTACTGTATAGGGAAGAATCTTTTTCTCAAATCATGAAGTCCAACTATATCTATACTTTCTCTTCCCCAGGAGATCAGGTTGTCCAAGACCCCAGCGGAGAGGGGCCGTTTGCCGAAAACATCCAGGTAAGAATAAAACGTTTCCAAGGGCAATCCATCCATAGCTGGATTTACACTGCAACCAAAAATCATTGATTTTTCTCACATTCCGGCGTTTCGCCGGTAGTTGCATATCAACTACTGGCAAACACAACGAAAAATCGAAATAGTAAAAATCCACCTTTGCAGTGTAAAAGCAAATTTGGTATGATACTGGTTTTTGCTCACGTGACTCTCCTCGCTTCTGTGCTAACGCATGCATGGCACCAACGAGTCGCGCATGCGCACTACTCACACAAAAAACAGTATGATCAAACTTCTACATTTTTTTAATGGATTTTTCCAGTAGTGTGAATGGTAGACCAAAATATTGAATGTTTTTCAAAATGGTGTTTGGGATGTGTAAATGGGCCTCATGATAACTTGCTTTGAATACAACAGGTAGAAAGATTTCAGGAACTGATTGAAGGAAGTTTAGATTTATTTGGTTTAACTGACATGAACAAGAAACAATTGATTTTTTTAAAGGAGATGAAAAGATTAGTTTGTAAGCATTTTATGAAGCGAAATTAACCACAGTGCAAATGTTGCTGGAGTTTTACCCAGGAGAATGCATTACAGACTAGAAGTTTCTTCTCCATTTGAACAGCCTTTCATAAGTTTCCATGGAGATCATTCTTTATGAACATAATTTATAACTTTAACCCTGGACCCACCATGAAGCCTAACCTAACCCTTATCCTAAATCTATTCTTACCCTTTTCCTAAACCTATCGCGATTACGAAACCCACCCTTACCCTATTCCTTTGACGAAATAAAGACCAGGGCCCCCGTTTCATAAAACTTGTTATCATTTAATAACAAATGCTACATTTCTATGACAAATTTGCTCTCTGTCAATCAAATGCCACGATTTCAGTAGCTTATAACAGTTATTGTAACTTGTTATTGATAACAAATTTTATGGAACAGGGCCGCGGTCAACTGTTGCAAAATCAGAGCAAATCTTGGATCACCTTTTTTCTCTCGCTCAGCTCAGTTTATTAAATTCTTCTTTTTGTCTCCTCACCCTCTCAGTATCAGTTCCGTACGGATAGCAATGGTCAGAGCCAGGTAACATATCGTGTGGTACAGGTCGGCGACAACGATGCCAACCCGCAGGCTGTTGTGACATCGTTCCCCCAGGGACAACAAGCGTTAACACAGGTCAGTGTATATTAAAACTATGGACACTTACCACCAAATGTTTCAGACAAAATGGGGCCAGTTTTTAGTTTTGGCCATGAATCTCAGCCTCATAAAAACAACAGTGAGGGATCATGTATGAAAGCAAATAGTATGCAGCATCATAGGGAGGTAAAATAAGCCGATTTTGGAGATCGGCCATGTTTAAAGATACTTTAATACTGTACATGTAATTATGCTTTTGACCCCGACTTTGCCCCCTTGTCACTATTTACAGTTAAATTTGCTTTAGCGACTACCTGTTTAGAAAGACCTATCCCTTTGAAATGATGCTTCTCACTGGAACTTGTGTTAAAGGAAACCTGTTTAGAAAGACCCCCTGCTTTCTGTGTCTCCCTTGGGCCGTCTTTCTACGCAGGTTTAACACTTCAGTCAAACCTGCTTTAGCAACCACCTGTATAGAAAGACCACTTGTCTATATAGAACACATCATTATGTTTCCCTTGAATATGGTTTCTCATGGAAATATGTACTAAAGGAACCTGTACATAAAGACCACCTGCCTGTAAAGAGCACTTCTCTTGTCTCCTTATCTGATTGATACACGTCTGTAAAAACCCAATTACAGACACACACACACACACACACTCCTTTGATCAGTCTTTATATACAGGTTTCTCTGGTTGCTTACTGACAAGCATTTATGCTTTCTTTAGCAGTCAGGTAAAAAATAACCACCACTACACCACTACTGTATATTAATACATGTACATTGTAAGTTATGCGGTGGCGGTCTTCATGCCGCAGTTTGCTGGACCTGATTATAGCAGTATTAAAATGTGCTGACTAATGGTTGTCTGCACACGCAGCGAGTCACATGATCTTGTATCAGTCGGGTAATGAAGAGGGCATTATGGGCCTAGGGCGGAACCTTCCTGTAGCAATAATAGATGAATTATCCCTTTAAGTGGAATCATATTGTATTAAACATGTACCGGTAAAGCACTATGATGTGTGTAATAGATGACTTATCCCTTTAAAGAGAAGGTTGAGTTCTGGAGAGAGGTGAAAATAATTTGTGAGCATTTTCATCGTTATTATGCAAGTGTGGAAGAACATCAGAGAAAAAATGTTCCCTGAAAAGCATGGCTCTTCAAATGCCTTCATAATTATAAATATGACATGTAACAGCTTAAAAATGAGGACCACATTTTTACGCCACATGTTTGTGTAGTCCCGTATACATTTTTCTGTGTACAGTGCTTGTTACTTTTAACAAGACTGGGCCAAATTTCTTATCATTTTAATGATTCCAGAACCTTGCTGTACACACCAATACAAATATATGCTACATGTACTGTACATGTACATGATCAACTTTTTCTGATCGATCAACTTTTTCTGATCGATTCCACACCGTTTCTTTCACAATGCAATCGAATGACCAGAGCTCAACTTTATCTTTAAAGCCCCACAGCACTATTTATAGCTACTTGCACCCTCTATATAGCAAACAATGCCTATTAAAGCGGTGACCGTTGGTCCCCCATGGTCCCCTTATTCTTATGTTAATTGAGAGCTGATTTGATGAGATAAACACCTGTCAGTGACCACGCAAGGAGGTCTTATCCCTCCTGGCCAAACTATTGCAGACAGGCTTTAAGTAGAATCACATTGTAACATGAAAAGCAGTATATTGAAGTCAGATTTGGAAAATGTGTAAGTCAAATTCATCTGTCGTCTCACGCATTACTTCTTAAAATGAAACGTAAACAACACTAGACGTCTAAAGTGTAGCTTTCTGTTATTTTGGTCTGATTAAAGTTCTGGCCGGGCTGTCAACTTAGAATCATCAGGGGGGTGTTTCACAAAGACTAAGATCGACTTTAAGTTGGACTTAAGTATAGCAGGCCGTTCATGCCATTGTTTGCTATCATTATTTACTGGCATTGGTCTCTCAAGGGACATACAAATCATGGTAAAAAATCTACAAAACTTACATTTTTTGATAATTCATTATTGAAGGAAAAAATATTATCTAAAGATCATAATGGTGAGAGCAAACAATGGCACGAACAGCCTGTTATACTTAAGTCCAACTTAAAGTCGATCTTAGTCTTTGTGAAACACCCCCCAGGTATATTAAAAGTGATGATGATGGTGTGAAATATGGGACGATATACTTTGCCCATAGATTAACTAGGCATAAAAGTCTCCAATAATTTGTTAGCAGTATTGTAGTAATATAGAGTGTAAATAACTAAATATGTATATTTTTTCTAATCTTGTGTACATTTATGTACATGTATATGTACATGTACTTGTAGGCCTACTGTTACAATGTTTGCAATCACTTTTCTTTATTAAATTTTGCTTTTAATATGTCAGAATGAAGAGATAAAGACGCATGAATTTTATTTTCTTATTGTAATTTTTACCATCATTATTTTGCGTGATCTCTTGTCATCTCTTCTTTTTAGGCTCTTAAGGTTTTTACAAGCTTTGTAATGCACAGAAACGTATGGGGCTCCTAAGTACTCTGAACTCTTGTAGCGACTGGTCAGATCTTGATTGTGTTGTATTGTATTGTATTTATTAATTAACTGTGGCCTTTTGACACAGGTCATCCAGGGTTCATTCAACGGGGAGAGCCCGACCAGTGAAAGCCAAGGTGGAGAGACGAGATTCACGTACTTCCCAGCTTCCGCAGCCATCCCTGGCGATGGGGCGGGGCCGGCTAGCGGAGGGGAACAACCAGGGATCACACAGCCCACTGGTTCTGCTGGCGGTAAGTTTTCATGATATTAAAGGCATCGTTTAACTACCGGTATGTTAAATAGATGCACGGCCCTACGTGTTATCAGTGTCTGTGACATGGTGTAATATTGAAGTCCTAAAAAATTGGGCTTCAAAATGATCATCAGACAGGCGATGGGCTTGTTAAAGTCATGGGATTCCTGACTGACCTAAAGGTTTATAATTAAGATTGCAGCATGAGCTAAATCCAGGATTTTGTTTCAGAATCTGAGGCAAATATACCCAATCCTTTAATAGAGAAAGTTTTTTATATTCTTATTATATTCTTCTTACATTTTTAATTTTTTATTATATTCTTATTGTATTCATATTATGTTCTTATTACCGGTATGTTCTTATTGTATTCTCATTATATATTCTTATTATATTCTTATTATGTTCTTATTATATCCTTATTATATCCTCATTATATTCTTATTATATTCTTACTTCTTAGTATATTAGTTTGGAAGAATATCCTGGGAAATGATTACTGTCCAATAGACCAGTCTAATAACATATTCAAATTTATGGACGTTACTTTCCTACGGACCTAGTGACAAGTTATTCCATTGACCTATTTTTAATGAATAAACTACAATATTTGGAATCCAGGGCGCCCGTCTTAGACAGTTTTGACATTAATAGCAACTTATTTGTGATTGATATCAATCGCAACTATGTACATAATATATAGGGCACTGCTAACTTGCGATTGATACGAGGACTATTTATAAGACGGGGGCCCAGTTTGCATACATTACTTGCTGCTATGTCGGGCAAATTTCTAGGTTATCAAGAACAACCTTTGTTTAAAAAGTATGCATAAAATTTGAATGTTAGTAAACGGGTCTATTACCCTGGTACTCGCCATGTGATGAGAAAGAGCTGAATAGTTTCAACAAAAAATTAATGGCACATGTGAATGTGTAGGCCCACATACTCATTTATGTGTGCAGTGCATGTGACTTTCAGCATGGCTGAGTCTGTTACTTATTTTGATGATTCCAAAACTTCACAGTACCGGTATGTAGTATGTACACCAATTCTTACATGTATGTACTACATATGTCATCTATCTTTCACAATGACTCCCAGGCTTGATTCTTTCACAATAAAATCACATGATAAACTCCACTCTATCTTTAAAGGTACTATGTCCCATTTGCAGGCCAAAAAAATGAAAAGGTTAAATTCCAACGGCATTTGAAAGAAAATACTAATTTAGAACTTCCCTAAAAAAAGGGGGGCTTGAAAATGTCTTTAAGTGGGAAAATAACGACTATTAGTTGTCGAATCGACTTAGGAGCTATAGAGCCAGTAAGTAATAGTCTGATTTTTCAGACCATTGTACCGAATGGTCGTACGTTTTATGCTGCGCAAAGATTCAATCAGTTTAATTTTGGCCATTACAAGAAGTGGGTTATTGATGTAGACAAATGCTCATGTACCCTTTACAGCTCATTTTATGTATGTTATTACCAAAGATGAAAAAGCCAGTCAGTCACTCAATAGTGTCTGACAGTGAAGTCTAGCAAGTAAACGGGTTTCCTTGCATAATTTGAATATTAGGACACTGCTAACGTTTAAATTTCACAGATAGGACATACATGACATATTCATAATTCCTGCAAAGTTCTACAGAATTTGATAATGGCTGCAAAAGGGATATAGCATCTTTAATACTGATAATGCTCAACTGCTCTTTGGGGCTCTTTTTAAATGCCAAAGGTTAGAGGTTGCCTGGGACAATTTATATAACTTTGTCATTTTTCCCAGAGATGTGTTTCCACCTATTTCTATTTTTTTTTAAAACCTTTTTTTCACATTATTTTGATTCTTTTTGTTTATGTATGTGTAGTTTTCTTTCTGTTTGCCTCTGACTAACCATTGTCATTTGTTGCCAATTTGCAGGCCAGTTTTATGTGATGATGTCGCCCCAAGACGTACTGCAAGGTGCTTCACAGAGAACCATCGCACCGAGGACACACCAGTTCAATACGTAAGCTTTATTTGCGGCACTCGGTAGGAGTACAAGATATGGTTGTAGCACTTGATAAAGATCCTCACAGTGGTGACTTAGATCCTGTTATTTAAAGCCCGTCTGCACTAGTTTGGCCAGAAGGGATTAGACCACCCTGCTGGTCACTGACAGGGGGTTATCTCATCAACTCAGCTCTCAATTAACATAAGAAAAATAGGATCATGGGGGACCAACGGGCACCGCTTAGGCATTGTTTTCTATATCGAGGGAGGGAGCAAGTAGCTACAAGTAGTGCAGTGGGGCTTTAATTATGCAGGGCATTTCTGTAATTTCATAATTAAAAAGTGAAGATTTGTAAAGACAGTTGTTTAGTATCAATATAAAGATGCCCATAAAAGTGACTGAGCTCCTGTCATTTAATTGCGCAGGGCATTTCTGTTATTTCATAACTCACAAGTGAAGATTTGTAAAGGCAGTTGTTTAGTTATCAATATGGAGATACTCATCACAGTGACTGAGTTCCTTTCATGCTAATTGTGCAGGGCATTTCTGTAAGTCGATAACTACAAAGTGCGAAAGTAAGAAGAAAAGTTTAAGTATCAATATGAAGGTCTGAAGTTTGCTGCAACTCCTTTTTATAACATGTAATCATGCTTTTAGAAGAATGAAATTAATTACTTTACATGCAAGACCTGCTTCTTTATGTAATGTTGGATAGCAATTCAATTCATTTTAGTTTCACATTTGAAGAAAAAGAACAATCACAAAGACAATAACATACATTGAAAGAGAAAATGGCAAGTATAAACCACTAACAAATTCAGCTAAAGTTGACTTTTGTCATTTTAACGTAATGCAGGAAAATCGACAATTCGAGAACGGTTCGTGATGAGAGAAGGAGGGCGACTCATAATGAGGTGGAGAGGAGAAGAAGAGATAAGATTAATAATTGGATCGTCAAATTATCTAAGATCATCCCAGATTGCAACATTGACCATTCTAAACAAGGCCAGGTTAGTAGCCAAGAGGTTAGTATTCAAATGAACCGGTAAACATTGTTGAAGGTTAAAGGGATAGTTGAGTTTTGTTGCAGAGGGCGCTACACAAAATAATTTTTTGTGAGATAATGAAAAACTGAGAGTCAAATTTAGAAGAACATACAATTTAACTGACAAAATCATCTTTGATCGGTTCCGAGACGGCTGAAATATCCATAAATATAACGATTTCTAATATTTCTGGTGCCCCACAAATATTAGATAATTTAAACCAGTCGTTGAAAAAACGAGATAACGCCTTACACGTTTTATTCCAGCCAATGCCGATGTTATCTTTTTGTTGGCTTTTTCGTGTTGGTTGTAATATGCACAACCAGTTGGCCCGTGTATTGTTGTTATTAATTAATAGATTAACGGTCACCATATATTTTTTAAGTGGAGCTGAATTGGTATGATCGTATTGGCTAAATTTCACACATTTTGGGGTCTAAAATTACCTTCATAGCAATTTTAGGTCCTAAAAGAGCACTAGAAATGTCATAGCAATAACCATTCACTATGAAGGCATTTGCAGTCTGAAACAAGAACTCAACTATCCCTTTAATGAATAAACTGTCTAATTTTAGTATGAAATGTTACTTCTAATATATATTCCTTCTACTGTACTAGCCCTCTAACATGCAAAAAATCCTGAAACAATTCTCAAACCACAAAGATATTTATGGTTTCCTTTGAAGGCGTTATGTGTAACTACCTCTAACAGTAAATTCTCCCAACCAATTTTTGAATTTTTTGAAAAATTTCTTCCAACCGTTTTTATTATTATCATTCCATTTGATACAGAGTAAAGGCGGGATCTTGTCCAAGACGTGTGACTACATCCACGACCTCCGTAATTCCAACACCCGCATGGCAGAAAGCGTCAAGGATGCCGAAAGGCTCACCGTAGACATAGAACTCATGCGGCAGCAACTTGAAGAACTCAAAGGAGAGAACGCCCTCTTGAGGGCGCAGTTACAACAAGCGGGAATCGATCCGGCGGGAAGTTCGAATTGAAAGACACTCTTTTTTCCTCGCCATTTTTCCGGGGGTTTTCTTTCTTCATTTTTGAGAATTTCCAAAGTCAGGACATGTTTGTATATTGGAGACTGTTTGAGACTCATCCGTTTGTTATTTTTGTATTCCTAGTCATAGAGTAGGCTTCGTGAGTTGCGCGTTTCAATTTGGGTTGGAGTATCCCAGATTATTGATCGAAGCATAAACTGGAAACTTGTTTAACAGTATTGAATACAGCAATTCAGCACCGTAAATACCATCAAATGTTATAAACAAGTTAACTCCTGACCTTTTTTTTTCTGCTTTTTGACAGAGCTATTTACTATCAAGTATGGGTTTGAGTAACGGTTGGGATTGGGTAGTTTCTATTTGGCCTTTCAGGGAAACCATAATCAACGGTTCTTGTTCTGGTGACTAGTTTGTAATGTTTAAACAGAATAAAATTTCACAATATTTGTGTACTGGTATCCTCGCTGTCGATATCATTCATGTGACGAGCTTTGGACCAATCACACCTTTGTATTTGTAAGGGCAAGCAAATATATGATAATGATAATAAACACTGAAGCTCAAAAAAATAATGTAAGAGCGGTGATATTTAACCAGCAGAACTATAACACCTTTTCACAATGTCTCTGAGAGTCAATTGCATCATTGCTTGTTCATTTTTGCTTTATCCATAGTTTGACTTTACATCTAAAAGTTTGCAAATATTTATTTTTTTTGCTTGTTGAACATAGGACGATATTTAAAAAAAGGTTAATCACAAAAAATAATGAAACTGAAAGTTTCCCACTTTTGCAGCCTCATAGGTTTCTCATTTTTCACATTTTTCACCTTTAGCCTTTAGAGGCCAAGATATATCTTCGCTTCCAATTTCATAGTTTTATGATTTTGTTTTCATCTTTATAAAGAGCTCTCTAATTTTCATCTATTTAAGAAAAGAAGAAGGAGACATCATCACCACTGCTGGCCCAGTGTCAAATCAGTTCTAAATTTCATAAACCAAGAGATATCTTTGTAGATAATGTTGATGTGTTTTTTGCTATGCCATTTAACCAGTTTGCATGAATAGTTTTGTTAATTGTACACAGAAAGACAAGATTTACCCTCTTGGGGGGAAAAAAGAAGAGACTTATACTCTACTTGTGAAGTTCTGGCAAAGCATGTTTTTGCAATTGACAGGGTCGGTGCAGTTCAGTGCCATTTGGCCAATTTGGCTTTTCCGACTCCCTCGCGGAGGCAACTTAAGGACTTCCCCTTTTTTTTATGTGTTTAGATTTTCTCAGCAAGTGCAATTGTGCATTATTCTAAAATCAATCTGCGGTCAGATCATACATGTATAGTGTGTGATGGCTTTTGGCTTACTTCGAATCATCGGGTCCAGTCGGGTGGTCGCGTTACAAGACCTTTCGTGAAACAAAAGAAGGTGACGCAAACTTTCGTAGATTTGTCGTAGGGTTTCACAAAGTGTCGGGTGAATTGGAGCAGACCATTTGTATATGAGAGGGCTTTATTTCACAAACATTACCCCTGATATTTCGTGAATAAAGGGGCAAGTTTTCTAAAAGGTCGGGTGACATGACCACCCGACCTGACGCGATGACCCGATGATTCGGAAGTAAGACAAGTTCAGTTCCAAGAGTTACGAGATGACATTTCCAGATAACTTTTCATTTTTAATAGAGAATAATACAGAGATTGTTCATATTGATATATGATATATAAACTAATATGTGGTACTTTCACCATAGTTCAGTATCTTATCAACCATTCATCAAATTTATAACTCTCGAACTTCAAATAGCTTTGTTACAGAAGGACCTTAAAAAAGACCTATGTCATTCTGTAACTAACCTATATTTAACTTATATTTCATACATGTTGTATATATCATATCATTAATTTGTAGATTTTTATCAAAATGTCTATGATATTCTTTATTGAAAATCAAAAATTCTGTGGAAGTGTCATTCGTTAAAGGTTGGAATTGACCATAACTCGAGCCGGAGTCTATGAAAAAAATCGCTTGTACACAAAATGAAATTCTCTCCGACGAGTAATAATGCAAGAAGCTCATTTCTTACAAGTTGAGAGGTCATCGTGCACCGGCCCCCTCAATTGTCATATACAGCTACCCCCATAGCAGTACAGTGGCTCCTTTAAGAGCTGTTTTGGGATTATCTTTTGATCAGTAAATTCTCTAAATTGGCAATGAAGTGTAAAATTTTAAAAAATCACTATTTTCTTGCTTATACATGTATTGGCAATGGTTTGGTTTAAACTTTTGGATTTTCTTGCACATTGGTTCATTTGATAAACATTTTTAATTTTTCTTTTCTTCGAACAATGAAGTTGCAGAAAACAAGATCAATTGTTGCCAATTTAAGGAGGGAAACGTGAATGATTTAGAAGATGAAAAACTCTAATCTGCTATGGCTTAACATTCAAGACATTCAGGGAAAATATAACTGTTTTATGATTTTGTTTGTGCGTGAGAAAGAATAGCAGCAACTGTACATGTAAATAAATGTAATTAGTTAAGAAGGGTTTAAATCTGTAATATCAGTTTGGAAGTAATGATCTTTGTGATATTCACTTCTTTAATTTTTCGACATTCTTCTCAGTATGTTTGAGCTACAGTGCTGGTATCCTAATCCGCTGGTTTTTGTAAAAGTTATTATTATTTCTGGAAATTTGGGTTAATTAAATTTTGTTGGTGTTGTTGGCCCAATAACAAATATTTTTCAGCTAAGTTGGGCAAGAAGGATTTCATATTTTCTAAATATTTCTTACACAAATTTGGACAGGTAATTCAAACATTGTAGCACACTTCACATTGTATTAAACAAAAACATATTATTGAGTCTTGTACATTGCTTCTAATTGTGGACAATATTGTTGTATATTTAAGCTCAACCCACATCAAGATACATACTTTGTTTCAATTTCATGATATGTTATTATATATTTCTGCTGTATTCGTTCATGTTCCAAGATGAATATTTGAAAAGGGCAATTTGTTTAATCAAATTCATTTATTTTTTATTTTCTAAAGTGATATAAGAAACGACATAAGGTCCTCCTTTTTTCATAACCAAGAACTGGCCCCAGTTGCACAAATATTTGCAATCACTTAGAAATTTGAAACAATGGCTCTGATTGGTTGATGGTCAGCCTTTTGAACAATATGTAAATGCAACGATGATCTTGATTGGCCATTGCCACTTTCTGATTGATTGCAAAACTCTGTGTTGGAGCTGAGCCTTGGTTACAGATCAAGCATACTGGTAGTAAGAAGTCTTGTATCTGGACCTTACAGGGAGACAATCTAAGGTCTGAAGCGGTAGACTATGAGTATTAAAATCATTAATTTATAGCTGAGAATTTTGAGGGAACACCATGTGAACTTTGTAAGCCAAAATAAGTCTCATCTATTTGTTTTGTACATGAGATAAACACAGGAGATGCTGTTTTGTAGCAGGATATATGGAATAAAATGATTTGCGGAGGTTTGATACCTATTCAGAAAGTTTACAGTTTTACGTCCGTTTATTTTGTCTATTATTGTTGCATGTATTTGTAAAGAGCATGAGGATATCCATCAGCCTTTCAACTTTAATACCCCCTCCCCCTTAAGGAACGAATCATCATCATCATCATCATCAATCATCATATCATCATCATCATCATCATCATCATCATCTCCATCATCATCATCATCATCATCATCATCATTTGTTACACCATAATTTTGATTTATTTTATCTGTTGATTTAAAAAAAATTGAGAATGATCCTATTAGTTTGGATTATAATCAATAAAATTTGAATTGAATTGAATCATCATTTATTACAATCAGCATTTTCCCTCTGACGATGGGTTACTGACTTTCGCGCCATGATGACACTCCCTCCCTCCACTTCTTCTTGTCTCAAGCATCCTCCTCATTTAGACCAACCTTGCTGCTTTCTCTCTTCACCATACCTTTCCATGAAAATGTCGGTCTTCCTTTGCGTTTTATGCCAAGCCGTTTTAACATTTATTCCTATTCAAGAATTGAATTCTTGATATCAAGAATTCAATTTCTTGCTATCAAGAAATGGGAATAAATGTTAAAACGGCTAGGCATAAAACGCAGCAATGCGCAAGCCAAATACGCAAAGGTGTGACTGAGACATAACCTCTTATATCATCCACTTCCAGATCCCACGCTCTTCCATATTAGGTTCTTCATCTTTCCTCCTCAACACATAACTCATCCATCTCAATCCATTTCTCTTTACCACTTCAATAACAGACTGTGACAACAACAAAAATATCATTACATATGTTATATTTATAACACTCTTTAGTTAGGATAAGCATTGAAGTTTGACAAACAGCGTCTGATGACATCATGAATATTCTATGGTATCCACGTCGCATTTGAACTATTTGTATGACAAGAACTAGCGAATGAAGTGTCTGCTCGTGTATGCGCATGCTGAGAAGAAAATACATGTATATTTTAGTGCTGAGACCTTAGACCCAGAGCAGACTTAAATATTTCAATTATCAAGAAAAGGTATCATAAGTGATGATTTTAATGGAAGAAGTTTTAATTAAAGCCCCTCTGCACTAGTTTGGCCAGGAGGGATTAGAGGGATTAGCGTGGTCACTGACAGGTGGTTATCTCATCAATTCAGCTCCAATTTACATAAGAAAAAGAGGATCATGGGGACCAACAGGCACCGCTAAGGCATTGTTTTCTATATAGAGGGAGCAAGTAGTACAGTGGGGCTTTAATACCTCGTCACTTACATTAATTTTGAAACCATAAGAATGCTGTGTCTTTTTAAGACCATTTTTCTTACTGTTAAGAACATTGTCCTTCTTCTTCCGCCCCGCGTGTAACTACGTCTACCCCCCACTCTCACTCTCTCTCTCTCTTTATGATCTCTATCTTCTCTCTCACCGTCTCACCCTCCCTCTCCTTACCTCTCCCCTAGCTATATCGCACCCTCTCTCCCCTCCCTCTCACTCTCTCTGTCTCTCTCCCCCTCTCTCTCTATATATCTCTCTCTTCCTCTCTCCCCTCCCTCTCACTCTCTCTGTCTCTCTCCCCTCTCTCTCTAACTCTCTCTTCCTCTCTCTCTCTCTCTCCCCTCTCTCTCAGTCTCTCTCCCTTTCTTTCTCTCTCTCCTTCGTAGTCTGCAAGTACAGACTCTTAATTTGAAACTTTACCTCAATTCCTAAAGCCTTGAAAAGAGGGCTAAACCTTCCAGTTTCTGGTTGTGTCCAGAGCAACACCCTCTAAAAACTAATTTTTACCCGTATTTTATCCATTATATTGCTGTTCAATTGTGTTTTAACCGTATGTACGAAAGCTGATGTAGGTCGACCTATTATGACCCGCATATATAAACATTAACGTGCAGCCATAAATTATGTAAACACATGATCGCAATTTGAGCTCTTTTTGGAATCCGTTCAGCTTTGAAAGGAAACGATTGACCTCTAACAGATTTCCATCACTCTTAAAGGTAATGCAAAGTTTTGGGGAATTTTAAAGATTAGATGGATAGTAATTCTTTAAAATTTTGATATATTTGGATGCCCCTGTGGATGTAAGCACTAGAGAATTTACTGGAGCTACCGGTAAATTTCAAATATTTCAAATAGCGCCTATATATATGGCCATTCCATGGTAGCTGCGACCATGACAACAATCTCAGGATATGCAGTTCTGATATATAATTTCCAAACGGGAATAGCAAATCGGTCGATTGTAGTCAGGAAACATTGTTTTAAAGCTAAAGTAATATCAGTCTTGAGAGGGAGCTATACAACACAAAGAGTTCATTATTTACAATTTCATCACTTTAGACTCGATTTCAACCGCGACCGTTGAATATTGTAAAATCGCATATGCTTCCAATATGTTCATTTGAACCAAAGAAATTCATGACCCATACCAAAACTTTGTATTACCTTTAATATTGACTCATTTATCTAACGTACATGATTCGTCTGTTTGGAGCAAAATATTATGACCCCTATTAAGATTATTAAGAGTCCTGGTCGGTTGATCTTTGGAACCGATTCGGATTGTATACAGAAGTGAAACCAAATTCGTGCCAATTTCTTCCGCTGTAATATTCCTCATTCGTTTATAAAGCACCAGCTAGATTGGGAGTGGTTCAAGATGGCTACTCCAAACTCTGTAGCAGAACTACGCCGTGAGATCTTGTCCTACAGGCCTAGCGGCGTTTTACGGTTTGGTGTCGGAGGAGAAGGAGGAGCGAGTGACCTGGACAAATTTGACATTGGCCTGGTTGACCTAGGTGAGAGCGGGTCAAGCGCTGTGTCCGCTATGAGGTGTGCAGTACATGGATCCGCAGAGCACATGAACTATGAGGACCGGGCATTGTCGTCTCATGGCGATCGGGAGGAGTATCTGACGAACTCTGTATCTGTCATTTCAAGAACAATATCGTGCAGGAGTATGTACATAATAAACACCTTGATTAATCATATAATATAATCGATAATTAATGAACTATATAGAACAATTTATCAGAACTTTATGTTGAAACTATTCATTGTACGTTAAACACTGGCGGATCCAAGCTTAATATTTGAGAAGGGGCGGGGCACAGATGAAAACATCGCGGACAAGCAAAACAGTTCTCAAAGGGAGGGCATGCACAGGACTGATGTGTATAATAGATACGACCCCCCATATCCGCCATTACTTCGCATACGTAAAGGCCTATGCCTTTCGGTTTCCGATGCATGGACCTCACTGCGACTTCTGTTCTAAGATGGACAAACAGGAAAATTACTCATTACTATTATTTTCTTTAAAGTCTTTTCATCTGCCAGAATTTCCAGTGTTTTGCCTATAATCAGTCATCTATAGTAATACGACCAACGTTTTGAATTCACAGATAATGTCATCTCAAGGGACTATCTCTTAGCCATTTTACAAGAACTTGCCAAGAGGGTCGGAGCCGTCCTTCTCTTAGTGCGGTTAGTATATCCTCTGCTGAATTTTCAGTAACACGTCTTCAAACTACCGACAACCAACCAAACAATCAGAAAAATATAATCAGCAAGGAAATGCAGAGTTTTATCTTACCATTCTTTATTTTGTAAAAGATTTGTAGTGGATATACACTTTTAAGTAGTTTTAAAAAGGAAAGAAACTATGCAAAAAGTAAAAAGTGACTAAAATGATGGCATGTATATATCATTGAACTCGCTCGTTAGTCATATAAGTAAAACAATTTTTTGTTTAAGTAGAACAACATTATACTTTAAGAAAAAAACATAAATCCATATATGAACACTTCCAGAAAACGTTCACTTACATTTTGATGATATGTTTTTGCTTATTATGACAGTGCCTCGCTTGTTCCATATTTCACGTCTGATGTAATCACACTGACTAAACGCTTAACAGGTAAGCTTAGAATTTTAAGATGCACGATTATAGTTTAAACTCAGGGACACATCGCCCAACCCCATTCAGTATAACCCTGTTTGCAAAAATAGACCTCTTGTATTTTAGTAGCAGTGCCTCGGTTTGCGCGAAAATTGTTTAATAATATGTACATTTTATGGGTTTTCTTGACAGGCCCCTTGAGTGTCGGGCAGGTGGGGATGAGTTAATGATGATGATGATGATGATGTTGATGATGATGATGTTGATGACGTTGAGAAAATCATTTTGCTTCTTCTTAACAGGACGTTCGCCAATCTCCATTATTCTTTGTGACACGGGAAGAAATGACATCGACAGACTCAAAGAGTATCTGAAAAGCAACGGCATCGCAGACATCTATGAACTACCAGATCATATCCACCATGGTCCGACTATTCTGTCTCGCATGTCCAGTGAGAAACAATTGGAACTGCTGGAGATGCTTCGACGATGCCTGGTCCCTAATGATGAGTTAAATACTGCGAGATTAACAGACAGATTAGGGGAGGTATCTATAAGATGATTTAAGCACTTTGTTTATTTACATCAATCGAGTAAGCCCGAAGTCGCCCCCGCCGCAGATGGTGGTGCCACATCAATGTCTGCACCAACGCTTCTCATCAGGAACCATTTAACCCTGGGTAGAGAGAGGCAACTATACATAAAGATTAATGTCTTGCCGAATGATTTCATTGACGTCCTGGTATTCGAACCCTAACCTCCCGATTGCAAGTATAGTGAATTCGACTGCTTCTCATCATGTACCCGTTATCGATCAACTCCTGAGTGGAGAGAAAGGCAAATAAAGATTGATGTCTTGCCGACTGATTTGACTGACGTCCTGGTATTCGAACCTCAACCTCTCGATTGCAAAACAAGTGAATTCCACTGCTTCTCACCACGAACCCGTTATCTAGTTATCGATCTACCCCTAGGCCTCGATCAATATCTTGCAGCATGATTTTATTGACGTACGTCCTGGTATTCGAACCCCTAACCTCTCGATTAAAATTCAAATGAATTCCACTGCTTCTCATCATGAACCCATTATAGACGTGGCCCTGGGTGGAGAGAGGCAAATACACACGTCAACTAATATATTATCAAATTATTATATTGACGTCCTTGGATTCGAACCCTCAACCTTTGGAATCTGTATAGGTGCCTCCATTAAGGCAAGGACTACTGAACCATCCATGCGGGTAAAACTACTGCAAGATCGAGAATTGTGATAATGGTGACTACTTCTTTCGGTAATGAGAGTCACGAAAGGAAATTCTACCCATACAAGACACCCAAAATACCATGAGTTATTTTATATATAGATGGTATTTCAAAAGTACTAATTACGGTAGAACGTTTCGACCGAATTGTATTTCATTATATCACATGGTAAAAATTATACTCATTATGCTGACAAGTACTATCGTGACTATCGCAGATTTATTGATATTTAGGGAGGACCCCCCATGATGTCCCATGTGACAGAAAAATAAATGTTCTTTGTGTAGGCGCACGTACACAAAAGATCCCCGAGCGGATTATTATCTGAATATACAAGAACATTTACTGTTTTATGATAAGAGACAGAGACAGAGAAATAGAGAGAGAGAGAGAGAGAAAGAGGGGGGGGGGCGGAAAGAGAAAGAGCATACATGAGAGAACCTGAGGGAGGAAGATGGTGATAGTAAGCAAATAGTTACCGTTGGTGAAGGTGATGGGACAAACCATCACTTCCGAGACGATCTGGATGTAGCTATCTTTCCGAAGCGAAGCCTGAGGAAAGATAGCGTATACATTCAGATCGCCGAGTAAGTGATAGGAAACTAAAAGGTGATTATTTGATTTATATTCCACATCGGAAACATTTCACTGGTAGGGTGAAAGAAAATCTAACTGTTTTTAGTGTTAGAGCAACAAGTCATCAATTAACAGCTAGCAAACGGTGTATAGTGCAACGCACTTTTACCTAAGATATTACACAGTGCAACGCACTTTCACCGCAGATAGTACACAGTGTAACGAACTTTTCTTAAACTTTGTTTCATCACGCGATTAACTTTTGACCAATCGTAGAGCAAGATTCTTAGTATGTGGAATATAAAAAGAGATAGACAGAATTAAAATGATATAAAAGAGAACAAAGAAAGAGTGAGTGACACAGAAAAGGTAAATGAAATAGAGGGAATGTGAGAAAGAGAGTGATTGGAAAGTTATAGTAGTGGAGAGAAAGACAAGACGGGAGACCGTGAAAGAGAGAGAGAGAGATCGAGAGAGAGAGAGAGAGAGGGGCGGTCTTCTATGTACACAAGTCATGTACAGGCACATAATTATGGTAAAATATACATGTTCCTGTTGCAAAATGAACATACAAAGCGTAAACTAACAAGCACGAACCCCAAAAAAAAAAAACAAAAAAAAAACATATATAATTAATTGGAGCAATAGGAAACTCTAGTAGGCTATGACTTTATTATTATAATTATTATTATCATTATTATTATTATTATTATTATTGTCAATTTTATTACTATTATTATTATTATCAAAATTTAACTTCGTTCATTTTCAAAATTATTTAATGCCTGAATTCAATCTAAAATACCCTCAGAGATACAAAGACATAGAGGACTATGCACGAACAATGCATCTCTTTAAAAGGAAATGTGTCCCCGAACTTTTGCTCGCTCGCAAATTCATCAAATAGGCCTACCGCCGAAGCTAATGCCACTATAGCCATAATGATGTTCAGAAAATTTCATAATTCATTTATCATAAATATCATAAATAACATGACTCTAATTTCCTTATTATGGAAATAGAAATTATAAACCACCCACACCCCACCCCCTGGGCCCTGTGTGACTTTCTTTCTGATAAGCATTGATTACAATGGGCCATTTTCGCTATTTCATTAAATTTTATGTGTTGTTGTTGTTGTTGTTTAAATTTGTGGCGTTCATGCAGTCAGCTTTGACTATTTACGCCTGTTCCATTTCCTGAGTCTTGTCGAGGTAGTCGATTCGTAATCTAATTTTGACCTATGTTGTACTGTTAAAACAAGCGAATAACTGTTAAGCAATTCTTTTTTTTCCTCTTTTTTTCAACAAAAACAAAAACAAAATGAACAGAAGCATGCATTAATTGGACATATTGACTTTAAAGATAAAGACCAGTTCTGTTCATGCAATTGCATTGTGAAAGGAATCGATCAGAAAAGGTTGATCATCTAGCATATAAGTATTGGTGTGTACTGCAAGGTTCTTGAGTTATCAAAATGATAAGAAATTTGGCCCAGTCTTGGTAAAGTTACAAGCACTGTACACAGAAAGATGTATATGGGACTACGCGACCACGTGCGCGATATCTATTTGGTCCCAATAGATATAATAATTTACCAAATATATCAATTAGTAGGCGGTTTCCCGACTTTCCCGGCGAAATTTGTATCATCACGTATTAGTCAAAGCATATTCTTTCACATGATTGGTAATGAGAGCTTCCATTTAATTTTTTTGAGAGAGGGGCGTTTCCAAAACTGGTCTTTACCTTTAATGCACACGTCTTTGTTAATTAAGTGCCTTGTAAGTGTGACGTCATACTGGCCGAGTTGTAAAGGTTGACGGTTCCAAACAATTTTGTGCTAAACGCTGCCCTGCTCCAGCCCGTTGCTTGAATGATTTCGCGGTGAACCTCAAGCACTGCCAGGCTATATGTTGTGTAGAACCAACCTGCAATGAGCCAATATCCCTTGTGACGCGAAGATCCAGATATTAAGGCCTACGCCACTATCCAAAATTGATGCCTATTATTATGTTATTTTTCATTGCATTCAGTTCTTCATAATCGCGAATATAATATTATTATATGAATTAATTGTCCCAAAGCGGTCTAGTTTCGGAGACTACCATGTCTCATGTAATATATTAATTACGTAAGTGCTGTGTGTATACTATGTAATGCGATACTGCTGTACGCCAGTTGCACTAGAATGCTCGATGACTTTTATTTCGTCTTGTCTTCCTAGAAAAGGATTTATAAAATTATATAAGGCATGGGAACTCTGCTAGACCTTGTGGACACATCGACAGCATTAATCGCTCTTCTTGTGTTTCTGCTGAGTCTCGTTTTAACGCATCGGTTCTATCGAAACGGCGATGAAAGCAAATCGCTTCCTCCGCGGGGTCCGCGAGAGTGGCCGATCATCGGCATCATCCCCAGCCTGGTCGGGGACGAACCGTATAAGCTACTCGCTCGCATGTCCGCCCAGTACGGGCCTGTGTTCTTGACTCGTATCGGCATGATTTCCACCCTCATTATCAACGACTTTGATTCGATGAAAGAGGCTTTAGCGAGATCTGGAGACGACTTTGCCGATCGACCCAAGTTTGGGATGATGGAATATATAACAAAAGGAAAAGGTAGGCCGTCAGTCTGAGTTTATATCTAATGATCTATCATAACTTAGATGAATTGTACGTAGCCTACGCACCGATCTTTACACTAAAATACCAAAACTCTTTTAAATTATTAATCATTACAAAAATTATCATTTTCCTGGTTCCCAAATCGTCGCACTCCCTGCTTGATATTGCATACCCTATATTATAAGTACATGTATAACAGATTTCAAGAAACGCTCATTCTTTCATGAAGCGAGCTAAAGCGCAAATTGATCATTCATTATATGAGACATTACTTTCTTTGATACTCTGTCATCAATAAGATATCAAGGAGATATTTTTTCCCATTCCCCCTGTATTGCTGTAACCTTCCTATAATGTACATTATGTATTTTCGATAATTATTTTCTTGCGTTTTATGTATCATGACTTCGTATATTTAATGTGTGATCATCCTTTTTTTTAATATTTTGGTTATACTTTATGTTTACGGCCATACGGGACGTGCTCAGTAAAGTAGTATTATTCATATTAAATGTAGGACATACCTATGAAAAACTGAAAATTGAAATGCATGATTAATGGAACTGTTCTTAAAACACATCACTTTTTATCATACGGGCCTCGGTGCAGCGTCGTGCACTCGACCTTGACACCCATTCCACTAGTGTAGAGTTCAATGATCTATCTGCGACATAACTGGGTATGTTTCAGCCCGTAGTCTACGTTCGCAGCATGTTAATTTGAGGCTTTCTGCATACGTGCGGATTTTTTTTTCTTTCTTTACTAGAAAAGGACGTATTAAATAAAGTGATACACATGTATTGCACGCTTTCAAGCACATTTCTTACTATCTGATAGTGATAATGACGATTGTGTTAATTCCCCTTCCTTACAGAATTTGGCTGAAAAGTGTCGGAGAAGCAGGGCCTATATTATCCGAGAAATAACGAGAAAATTATGAGTAACATAGAAGTTAGGGATACCAAATTAATGTTAGACAAAACATATACATCAAGGGAAAGTCTTGCCTGCCCCATCCCCAGAAAAGGTTGTCGGAAAGAGAAAGAAGTGGACAGAAAACCACGATGATTTCTTCGTGTTTTCCAAATGAAATTTATCGTAGGAAAGAAGGGGAAAGATGTGAAGTTCCAAGCCAATCTAACATTGCGCTTGCAACATTATAAGAGGAGGCGCGATGGCTCAGCGGTAGAGCAGTGGTCTCTAATTAGCAGGGAGGTGTCAGGTTCAACAAGTCGATGCGCTATTGCCCTTCGGTATAAGGCTTTAATCCTCATTACCAAGTCCCTCGGAGAGGATTAGAGCCGTCGGTCCCCTAGGTAACACAATCCATCAAAACAAATCATCAAACCAGAAATGTTACGAGATATTTCACAGGATATTCATGTCAATAAACTATCACCTGCATATCCATTTTAACATCAAAATATAAATCATCTTTCTTTTCAAATGAAAAAATACGATTGTCAAAATAACTAATCGACACCTCTTGTGATTTAAAAACAAATGTCAGATTTCTGAGGCCATTTATGTACATAATCCCGCAAGGGCTATTTTAAGGTTTTACATTGAACCCCTGGAAGACCTCTGTCAATATAGGAGACAAGGTACAAATAATTAATTATCGATCCGTTAATGATTTACAAATTAATAAATCATGTTATAACCAGGTAAAATCCATTGAGGGAGGGGGTCAGGAAACCCGAGAAGATCCCCGGTGCATGTAGCATACTAATATGCTATCATTATTTCGGTAGAACGGCGTATAGAGCCCATTCATGCGTCGTGTATTTCACATTTGCACGAAGAAAGATAACACAAATTGAACATTGCACCATCTCATTTGTAATTCTAGTATGAATTGTCAGTTTTGTAACCTCTAATCATGTAAATCAATAAATAAATACTTCAAGTCAAGATAAAGAAATGATTGTATGGGGCCAATGTCGGCCAAGTCGGTTAAGATCAGTCGGCTAGGTTGTGATTTTGAAAAATAAGAGCAATTCAAAACAAAAAGTAAATTTGTTTTTGCTTTTCGTTTTTAGATGAGATTGTGTTATTTAACGCATACGCTCCCTGAGCATTATCCCAATTAAATATCTTACGGGGGAAAAGAAAACCCAAATATCCCCAGTCTACTATAGTAGCTATTACCCTAAGAAAAATGAAACACAATCTTACTTCCTAATAAATATTTCGTGGTTACCATAGTCCGTATACTTTATGTGTTTTGTTGTTTGTTTTTAAAGGGAAGGAGCATACAACCTCAAACCTGCCCCCGCCCCCTCCCCTCCACTCTTGAGTGAATCATATATGTTGTATACCGCCGCATGAGCCGTTTTAAATTCATTTAAATTCATTGACAGTTAAACAAATTCATACTCTCTCTAATTTTCATCTCCAGGAATTATTTCAGCTCACGTGGGTGACAGCCAGCGAGAGAAGCGTCGCTTCGGGCTTGCGGCCCTTCGAGAACTGGGAATGGGCAAATCGCGTCTCGTCGAGAACATCTCCGATGAAATTGAAACGCTGTGCGATGTTTTTATTCGTTATGAAGGCAAGCCTTTTAATCCTGCCCACGACATTACAGTCTCCGTTTCCAATATCATATCTTGGATTGTCTTTGGCAAGCGATTCAAGCACGATGATACTGCCTTTAAGCGTTTCCTTGAGATCATCCACGAAGGCATTGAGATCTGTGAGTCAACAGGTGCTGCAGGTTTCATCCCCATGCTGCAGTACTTACCTTTACCAGTCTGGAAGAAACTTGCGAGCAACGATCGGGAGTGGAAGGAATTCGACGCCGCCATGATCGCAGAGTCTTTGCAGAGGCCTGCCTCCGAAGAGCCATGTTTCGTGCAGATGTACAACGAAGAGATGAAGCGGATGGAACAACGAGCCAAAGCATCTGCAGCAGGTTCAAAGGCATCCAATGGTACCAATGGCATCATTGCCTCGGAAGAAACATTGATTTTCAACGAAGAAGATATGCGTCAGACCCTCGGGGACCTGTTCGCAGCCGGAACAGACACAACCGCCACAACGCTCAAATGGGCCATCCTCTACCTCATACTCTATCCGGACGTGCAATGCAAAATCCACGAAGAATTAGACAACGTTTTTGGACGCAACAGAAAGCCGAGTCTCGAGGATCGCAAGTACATCCCTTACACGGAGGCGGTTCTTCTAGAAGTGCAAAGGAAGGCAACGATTGTACCTCTTGGTGTGCCACATGCAGCAAGTTGGGACACCAAGCTCAATGGTCACCATATACCAGCAAAGACCCTGATCCTACCCAACATCTGGGCGGTCCACCATGATCCGAAGATCTGGAAGAACCCTGATGAGTTTCAACCTGAGAGGTTCTTAGATGATAAGGGAACTACCGTGCTTCAACGAGAAGAGCTTATCCCGTTTTGCATAGGTAAATACAATATTGGAAAGCTATTTTTCACCTCCCCTGAACATAATACCTAAGAAATGACTTCCAGCAAATTGCGCTATTTACTAGTTTCCATAAAGCTCGTCATAATTACAGAAGAAGAAGACGATACGGAATCACAAACCGCCGCAAAAGAGCTCGATAAATAAAAGTACATGTATGACCATTGTTGCGCGCAGTTGCTATTCATTTACACGTTGAAAAAAATTGTATTAACTGTAAACAAAATTACGCTCATTGCTACTCATTTAGGTTGACGCAAATTATAGAACAACAGCTCAACAAAGATTGTTGCACGTTTATCTTTACTTGGTTTGAAATAATTGACAACTAAACTCATACTTTAGGGATATATACCCGCTTAAGGTTTAAAGTTTTACTTCATTATTTCAAAATATCTTCCCTATTTGTGTATAAACGTTTGATTTGTATGAATTTTCAAACATTATTCCCCTTTTTTCTTTGAAGGCAGGAGAAAGTGTCTCGGAGAGCAACTCGCTAAGATGGAACTCTACTTTTTCTTCACCCATCTCCTCCATCGCTTCGAATTTCGGATACCAGAGGGCGCCCTACCACCCAGCACTGTCGGCAAACCCGGTGCAACACGCAACCCCATGCCATTCAGCGTGTGTGCGATTCCACGCTTCTCATAACATTGTTCAATTTCTTTCTTCTCAGACTGAAAATTAATATTAAACACAGATTTTTCATCGGAGATATTTTATAAGCGATTTTATATTCCGATATGTATGTTCCGAATCTTCCGACACTTTCTACATGCATTCATTTCTTAGAACTAAAGTCGATTGCTTTATTACCTTCCGTCATAATCGAGCCTAATAAGCTGACATGTCAGGGCCCTGTTTCATAAAACTTGATATCAATAACAAGTTACAAGCTACTGTTATAAGCTACTGAAATCATGGCATCTGATTGGCTGAGAGCAAATTTGTCATAGAAATTTAGCAGTTGTTATAGATAACAAGCTTTATGAAACGGTTCCCTGTCACTTAATGCAATGTTTGCAAAATGTTTTGAAAGGTGATGGACAGGGCTATTCAAATTTCCATCAGTTGATTGGAAAGTAGTTGCGAACATGTTTTTATTTCAGCTATTAAGTTTAGGAGGAGCGCAATTTTATTGTTTGCTCCATTGCCATTGTTTAGGAGAGTTTGGCCAACCCTGTTCGAATACTGCTCTGTTGGCACGCACAAAACAAAATAATACACGCCATGTTGTGACCAACTAAAACCAAGCTGGCCAAACTCTGTGTTTAGATGGCACTTGTATCATGCCCCGGGCGCCATAATCCTATCATAATTATACATGTCCAAGTATGCTTAAGAGGTGCCTAATTGTGTCACACGCAAACCATCAGGTTAAAATTCCCACCTCAAATTGAACGCTCTGGGAATCATGCAATTTCTTTTTTTTCTGAGTTCACGTTTTGTGAAATGAATGACATGTAAATTCGAATCTATCATTTTAAAGGGTATGTTGATGTCTAAATTAGTTTACAAAATGTACGGTACAGTAATAACTAAGTAACTATAAGTAATAACTAAGTCACTAAAACTGAAATGTTAAATCGCCATTTAAAAGGGCCGAGGAGTGACCACTCTTTCAAAATGGTAAATTAACTATTTGAACATGCTGGATCCAACACTATAAAGGTTGAATCCAGCATGTTAAAAGTATCAATCTGACATTTTGAAAGAGTGGTCACTCCTCGGCCCTTTTAAATTGAGATTCAACATTTCAGCTTTTAGAGTGTAAGTAATAACTAAGTCACTAAGTAATAACTAAGTCACTAAGTAATAACTAAGTCACTAAGTAATAACTAAGTCACTAAGTAATAACTAAGTCACTAAGTAATAACTAAGTCACTAAGTAATAACTAAGTCACTAAGTAATAACTAAGTCACTAAGTAATAACTAAGTCACTAAGTAATAACTAAGTCGCTAAGTAATAACTAAGTCACTAAGTAATAACTAAGTCACTAAGTAATAACTAAGTCACTAAGTAATAACTAAGTCGCTAAGTCTCAATATATAAATGACAATCGCGTATGAAAAAATATTGATCAAAGTGAAACTAAATTATTTTTACTTACCTAGCCCCGCAGGCACAAAGCAAAGCGGGAGAAATGTGGCAGCGAATGTTGAACATTTTAGAGCACGTCTGACTCAAGAGATTGAGCGAGAAGCATGTGTATCCACAAATCTTATGAGAAATTCGGCAAGGAGGATCCACGTAGATAAAAATATGCCCCTTCCCCTTTAACACATTCTACATACATACACATATGCATGGTACGCTATATCAATATATATATCGTGGAATTAGTACCCTCCCCTCCTTTCAGACAAACGTATATCCGCCCTTTTTTATCATAAATATGAACCCTTGCATGCCCTATTTTACGCTCCAGCGATCATGGCGATGGTCTATACAGTGAGTCAAAGCAAAGTTTACACCTAGAAAATTGCTAATTATTTTAAAAATCATTTATGAACAGTAAATTGTTATATATCTAATGCAAGGGTGTTTTATCCCAAATCGTTTGGTATCATTTGTGTGTGGTATGTATTCACGCTTGGATGAACAGGAGGCATTGTTTGCTTCTCTCGCTGGTATAGTGTTGTTTAAGTTGGGCTTGGGAAATAATACAATATTCAGATTTTTTGGATCGGGGCCAGGAGCCCAGGAGGAATGGGAAATGGATCCTACACTCATTGATCGACTTTGGGAGGATAGTACAACAGACTTCTCCCCAATATTCCTAGCCTTTCAGTGACCCCTCGCGGGCGTTATTTTTCTGCGGCACAGATTGGGGTTAGGTGCGTGTTGAGCCTATGGGAAAGTTTAGGGTTAGGGTTAGGGTTAAATCGAGACCTCTTTTTTTAAAAAAAGCCCCAATCTGTGCCGCAGAAAAAAAATGACGCCCCCGCGGACATATAGCGTGAATACTGCCCTCTCTCGGTGGCGCAAGTCCTGACTGAAAAAATAGATCCCCGCCCGCCACATCTCTTCAATCGGGCTCTCTTGCTCAAGAGACGGGTACAGGTAGTCATTCTATTAGCTGAGCGTGATGAGAGTGAAATCTAACTATATTTCTTAATGGTTATTGCATCACAAATGGGCATTTCTTAGATGAGATGAAATCTCTCTAAAATGATATTCAGTACACCGATTTTAAAAAGACTTTAAGAGTATTTTATCTTAATGAGATATAATCCCAGATTATTTCTTCGATAAGATAAATCTCAGAATATGTCCCCCAGGTTTTTCATCTGCGACTGCGAGCATCACATCCCTAATGTGGAAAAATGCGCTTATCTCAATTGGGAATAGCTTCATTTCAAGTCCCTCCCTCCCTCCCCATAATAATTCAAGATTGTCCCGTTGATTGAAATAAGGTCATGTGAAAGATTAGATGCATTGGATCACTTTAAATGATGAAACACTACAGCTACACTACACTACACTATAGCAGTACCGATAAAAGGTTTTTGTCGGAAGGATGAAATATTTTTTTTGGTAAGTGTAGACTTAATTATTACAATTACTCAATAAAAAGGCATGATACTGGCCTTTGTGACAATTGTCATATTTTCGAAATTATTGAACATTAATGTTATCATGCCCTAAATATGAAAGACAGATGAATCGTATGTATCGCAGACTCAATGTGACGAATCCTAACTAAAAAAAACTAATTGGAAAAGAAGAAAACTGCTCAATCATTTTAACCTTTATAAAAGGTACTGGAAGATAAAAGAATTATAAGGGGAAAAAATATTTATTATAGCATGTTTGTGTCGTTCTTATCCTTGTACTTTTTATGCCCTTAAGTGAGAGGAGATGATGTACATATGAAATCTGAATCAAAGAAAATATGGCAGCCGATTAAATGCGCATACTATTAAAATATAAGACACATTATTTATCATTAAGTCTATAAATTGACACCAAAACTTCAGAAATATTATTTCCAACCAGTTCTAATATTAAATGACTAACAAATAATGATTAATGAGCATAGAGATTAATCCTCCATAACCTTGCACTACGTCAATAACAAAGGTCAAGGTAAGTCTTTATCTCACACACCGGGCAAGTATCAGAATCAGGCCTAAACAAAAAAGATGTTGTATTGACCTTTAGGTGCCAAAACATGGGTCGGTCGGTCGGAAATCTTTTTTTTTCTTTCTCCCTCTTTGGGCTAATATATCTCAGTTCTGAATGCTTTAATACATATTTTTTATTCATTTAACATTTTTTTTCTCTAAAAAACGGGGGAAAAATATTAAAAGCCGACCGTAGATTTTAAGATTTTGGGGTCGGTCGCAAAGGGCAATACAACATCTTTTTTTTTGTTACGCCTCACAGAAACGTAAGTAGAGCTGCAGAAGAGAGAGAAAGACGCCCTCTCACAATAAGCCTGGCGGAAATCATCGAAATCGATGGATAGCGCCAACAAACTAAACCCAACAACAACAACAATGCTTGAAGCAAAATGTTATTATCAAAAGGATTTAAAAGACCAAAGTAACACATGCACGACGTGTTACTTTGGCCTGACCCACATTAGGTGCATCAGCTCAAACGTGAAACAAGGATATTTGAAAGCACTAGTGCAGGGACAGAAAACCAGTTACTTATACCATGAAATACATTCAAGATCACATTGATTATGAATTGTTATTCATAAGCTACTAAAGTTGGGTATACGTTCTTGTATACACACTGCATTACCTTCAGATGCATGTTATTTTGGGACCGGGCTACCTATGTTCTAATTGGGAAAATGTGATGAATGGAAAAATACCTCCCAGTATTGTATGCCATGATATTTGTTTAGTTTATTTCGACAACTTCCTTGTTGGCATAATCAAATCGTGTTTCTAAGGATTTCAAGGCTAACATAAAAATGATGAATATACAAATTTAACTACACGCACTACTGTGCAAGGTCGCTACATTCTTATGTACATACGGTTGAATTGAAGATCTCTGGTATGGAATGTAATTACCTAAGGATAAATACAACAAAAAGAGAAGAGAGGGTCTTTAAAGCGAATAAGATTTTGCCAGTACAAAGAAGTTAAAGGAAACCTCCCAAAAAAATTTAAGTGCAGATATTCTGAAAAATGAGATGTATTCATGCTGTTTGATGTAGAATATTCCTTACGAAAATGTACAGGAGATAAATAAATGAATACATTCTTGGCATGACGTGATGCCTTTTAGCATGACATGGGCGCAGCCATTTTCTTGAAAGTGTGACCAGGAAGATCTTCCTGGTGTGACGTACCAGTTGAAGATGTATATGTATCATGCACAAAGCCTTAGTTGGAAAGACTTTTTAAATCAATAACAAAACCTTTACTTTTAAATGAGAACAAATCATAGCTGAGAAGATGAGAAGATGAAGGTGAAAAATCTATAACAGGGGATCAGTTGTAACTAACTCATTTAAAAATACTAAAATATAGCACTTGACAAATCTATTTCAATTATGAGAAACCTTCACCCAATCTGTGCCGCAGAAAAAAAATAACGCTCCCTGGAAGAGCACCAGCTTATTCATGCAATTTGCGTTCTGGCAATAAGCCAGTACATAACTACTATCTGCGCATGGGCAGATAAAGGTCATTTGTTCCCAAATTGTAAAATCCATCGAGACGAATACAGGTATCGTGCTCATGAAATTTATGTAATTAGTACTCATTTATGCACCTACAGTACATTTATCTGATACACAGGTGGAAGTATTCTTTTCAAGAGGCAAACAAAAGGTATTCATGAAGCACCGCCATCACTTCGGCAGTGATTATTCTAAAATGCACAAGTGGGACGTATCCATCGTGCAAATGATCTGTGGATATTGTGGGGTCATGCGTTCCGAAGCTATGTACGAACTGGCTTATTGTAGTACAAAGCAGGCGCGGATCCAGGATTTCTTAGGGGGGGAGGCCAAAATTTGAAATTATGCGAGCCAAATATTGGTACGTAATGGTGACCAGCAGTGGCGTAATGAGCAAAAACGGTTTTTTTTTTGGGGGCAGAGAAAAAATCTTCATCTCCCCACTCTACCTCCAGGCCCCACTGAACGTTTTTCGTGGGGGACGCTAAAGTATTTGTGATCAAGTAGAGCGTAGCGCAAATTGGCGTGGGGTCTAGGGGCAAACGCCGGCGGGGATCAAAGGGCGGAGGCCCTGGAAGCTCAGGGGATATGGGCATTTAATTACGGCCAGATGAGCATATTTTGATACCTTAATTCATGACACTGGCAGGTCACTCATTGGCGTGGGGTCCAGGGGGCTGAGCCCCTGAAAGTCAGGGATTTAAGGCATTTTATAACGGTCAGATAAGCATTCAGGGGCCTGCCTTAGACCCCCTGGTGGGGTCGAAGGGGCGGACCTAGCTTAGGGGTTAGATGAGCATATCTAGATACCTTATTTGTGACACTCGCAGGTCACTAATTGGCGTGGTGTCCAAGGGGGGGGGGAGCCCCCAGAAGTTCAGGGGTTTTAGCCATTTTATAACGGTCAGTTAAGTATTCAGGGCCGCCTCAGGCCCCTGGTGGAGTCGAAAGGGCGGAGCCCGGAAGCTCAGGGGTTTTTAGACATTTAATTACGGTCAGATGAACATATTTTGATACCTTATTTGTGACACTCGCAGGTCACTAAATGGCGAGGGGTCCAGGGGGCGAAGCCCCCGGAAGCTCAAGGGTTTTAGGCATTAAATTACAGTCAGTCATAAACGTTTTACATTTTAATTTGGACTTATGAACCCTTTCTCGTTTTCGCAATTACGCACCCTATTCCATTTTCAGAAACATTACTGAACCCTTTTCTCACCATCGGAAATACGAAAAAACATATCAATCATGTTTTGATTCTTTTTCTTTATAAAAACGTCAAATTCTAATAGATCTTTTTAAAAGGCGAACGATAAAGTAAAGTAGTTTGTATGGATATATTGAAGGATTGACGGACTAGGGAGAAGAAGGATAAAAAGGACTGAAAAGAAAACACCTTTTAAAAGAGACAACAGGAACTGTATCGAGATTATGAAACGCATTTTTTTTTAAGGAAAGAATAACAGTAGGGGACAAGAAAAAAAATCATGACGTTTTCTTTTTTCTAAAGATCGAGCTAACTAGGGCGGAAAAAAGAAAAACCATTGGACAAAGATCTACTTATGAAGAGGTGTTTTTTCACCTCACCTCGCTGTTGAGTACTGTTAAGCGAATACAAAAGAAAGAACAGGCAATGTGGCGAGAAATCTTGCGCGTAATTTAGCAGAGGAAGACTAAAAGGGGACAAAAGCAAAATAATTGTAACATGTTTTTTTCTAAAGATCGAGCTAACTGGAGCGGAAAAAAGGATAATGATGATGAGATCATGATTAGCTCTAGTTCTCTAATTATGTGTATTTTTCTCTGGTTTCGTTTTTAGACCACATGATCCAACTGACTTGCATCAGGCAGGCGCGGATCCAGGATTTCTTAGGGGAGGGGGGCGGCCCAAATTTGAAATTATGCGAGCAAAATATTTGTACGTAATGGTGACCAGCAGTGGCGTAATGAGCAAAAACGGTTTTTTTTTGGGGGGGGCAGACAAAAAAATCTTCATCTCCCCACTCTTACCTCCAGGCCCCACTGAACGTTTTTCGTGGGGGACGCTAAAGTATTTGTGATCAAGTAGAGCGTAGCGCAAATTGGCGTGGGGTCTAGGGGCAAACGCCGGCGGGGATCAAGGGCGGAGGCCCTGGAAGCTCAGGGATATGGGCATTTAATTACGGCCAGATGAGCATATTTTGATACCTTAATTCATGACACTGGCAGGTCACTCATTGGCGTGGGGTCCAGGGGGCTGAGCCCCTGAAAGTCAGGATTTAAGGCATTTTATAACGGTCAGATAAGCATTCAGGGGCCTGCCTTAGACCCCTGGTGGGTCGAAGGGCGGACCCCAAGCTTAGGGTTTTAGACATTTAATTACGGTCAGATGAGCATATCTAGATACCTTATTTGTGACACTCGCAGGTCACTAATTGGCGTGGTGTCCAAGGGGGGGGGGAGCCCCCAGAAGCTCAGGGGTTTTAGCCATTTTATAACGGTCAGTTAAGTATTCAGGGCCGCCTCAGGACCCCTGGTGGAGTCGAAAGGGCGGAGCCCCGGAAGCTCAGGGGTTTTAGACATTTAATTACGGTCAGATGAACATATTTTGATACCTTATTTGTGACACTCGCAGGTCACTAAATGGCGAGGGTCCAGGGGCGAAGCCCCCGGAAGCTCAAGGGTTTTAGGCATTAAATTACAGTCAGTCATAAACGTTTTACATTTTAATTTGGACTTATGAACCCTTTCTCGTTTTCGCAATTACGCACCCTATTCCATTTTCAGAAACATTACTGAACCCTTTTCTCACCATCGGAAATACGAAAAACATATCAATCATGTTTTGATTCTTATTCTTTATAAAACGTCAAATTCTAATAGATCTTTTTAAAAGGCGAACGATAAAGTAAAGTAGTTTGTATGGATATATTGAAGGTTTGACGGACTACGGAGAAGAAGGATAAAAGGACTGAAAAGAAAACACCTTTTAAAAGAGACAACAGGAACTGTATCGAGATTATGAAACGCATTTTTTTTAAAGGAAAGAATAACAGTAGGGGACAAGAAAAAAAATCATGACGTTTTCTTTTTTCTAAAGATCGAGCTAACTAGGGCGGAAAAAAGAAAAACCATTGAACAAAGATCTATTCATGAAGAGGTGTTTTTCACCTCACCTCGCTGTTGAGTTCTGTTAAGCGAATACAAAAGAAAGAACAGGCAATGTGGCGAGAAATCTTGCGCGTAATTTAGCAGAGGAAGACTAAAAGGGGACAAAAGCAAAATAATTGTAACATGTTTTTTCTAAAGATCGAGCTAACTAGAGCGGAAAAAGGATAACGATGATGAGATCATGATTAGCTCTAGTTCTCTAATTATGTGTATTTTTCTCTGGTTTCGTTTTTAGACCACATGATCCAACTGACTTGCATCAGGCAGGCGCGGATCCAGGATTTCTTAGGGGGCGGCCCAAATTTGAAATTATGCGAGCCAAATATTTGTACGTAATGGTGACCAGCAGTGGCGTAATGAGCAAAAACGGTTTTTTTTGGGGGCAGACAAAAATCTGCATCTCCCCACTCTTACCTCCAGGCCCCACTGAACGTTTTCAAAGTGGGTGGGGACGCTAAAGTATTTGTGATCAAGTAGAGCGTAGCATAAATTGGCGTGGGGTCTAGGGGCAAAGCGCCGGCGGGGATCAAGGGCGGAGGCCCTGGAAGCTCAGGGATATGGGCATTTAATTACGGCCAGATGAGCATATTTTGATACCTTAATTCATGACACTGGCAGGTCACTCATTGGCGTGGTGTCCAGGGGGGCAGAAGCTCAGGGTTTTAGGCATTTTATAACGGTCAGTTAAGTATTCAGGGCCGCCTCAGGACCCCTTGTGGAGTCGAAAGGGCGGAGCCCCGGAAGCTCAGGGTTTTGTCTCGCCTGCGTAGCAAAAGCGAGACATAGGCGCCGCTTTTCCGGTGGCGGCGGCGGCGACGGCGGCGGCGTCAACATCAAAAACTTAACCAAGGTTAAGTTTTAGAATTTTTAATATAATTTTGAAAGTATAAGTTCTTATTCAATGAAACTTGGACTAAAGGGTTATCAAGTATCCCTTATCATGTGAGGAGAATTTCAGGTCACAAAGTCAAGGTCAAAGGTCATTTAAGGTCAACAAACTTAGACCATGTTGTGGCATCATCATCAAAAACTTAACCTGAGGTTAAGTTTTTGAATTTTTAATATAATTTTGAAAGTATAAGTTCTTATTCAATGAAACTTAGACTAAAGGGTTATCAAGTATCCCCAATCATGTGAGGAGAATTTCAGGTCACAAAGTCAAGGTCAAAGGTCATTTAAGGTCAACAAACTTAGACCATGTTGTGGCATCATCATCAAAAACTTAACCTGAGGTTAAGTTTTGAATTTTAATATAATTTTGAAAGTATAAGTTATTATTCAATGAAACTTAGACTAAAGGCATATCAAGTATCCCCAATCATGTGAGTTGAATTTCAGGTCACTAAGTCAAGGTCAAAGGTCATTTCCAGTCATCAAACTTAGACTATGTTGTGGCATCACGTTAAGATCTTGAATTTTTATCGTAATTTTGAAAGTATACATTCCTATTCCATGAAACTTGAACGTAAGGGTTATCAAGTATCACCAATCATGTGATTAGTCTTTTAGGTGACAAAGTCAAGGTCAAATGTCATTTCAGGTCTGCATATTCTTAGTCAATATTCACTTCAAAATGCTGATTAGATTCAGAGGATTTCATTTTGGGGGGCCTGCTAATGGGCAAACCTGCCTATCAATAATGTCCCTACCTCAATTTTTCATCATATCGAATTGCGTAATGCAGGCGAGACCGCCGAGAGCGTTTCACTTGTTAGATTACGGTCAGATGAACATATTTTGATACCTTATTTGTGACACTCGCAGGTCACTAAATGGCGAGGGGTCCAGGGGGCGAAGCCCCCGGAAGCTCAAGGGTTTTAGGCATTAAATTACAGTCAGGTGAGTATCCAGGGGCCCGCCTTGGGGCCCTTGGTTGGGTCCAGGGGCAGAGCCCCCGGAAGCACAGGGGTTTTATGCGTTTAATTACGGTCAGATGAGCATTTTTGTTATACCTTATTGACAGAAGCAGGACACTATTTAGCGTCGGGTCCAGGGGGCGGAGGCCCAGAAGCTCAGGTGTTTTAGGCGTTTAATTACTGTCAGATGAGCCTATTTTGATACCTTATTTGTGACACTGGCAAGACAATAATTGGTGTGGGGTCCACGGGGCGGAGCCCCAGAAGCTCAGGGTTTTAGGCATTAAATTACCGTCAGATGAGCATCCAGGGGCCGCCTTAGATCCCTAGGTGGAATCAAGGGGCAGAGCCCCGGAAGCTCAGGGTTTTAGGCATTTAATCACGGTCAGATGAGCATATTTTTATACCCCATTATTTTGTGACACTGGCAGGTCACTATTCTTTCTTTCTAATTTTCTTTAATATACTTTTTCAAAAAAGTTGGGGGCTCGAGGCCCTCGATCCCCGCAGTTCCGCGGGCCCTGACATGTAGGCCTCTAAATAAGCATATTTCTTGCCTGACTGTAAATTTAGGAATTTATTATTTTCCAACAAACGCATAAAAGTATAATTTACTAAAAAGTGAAGAAAAAACTCGGAAATATCTTGCTTGACTGTAAATTTAGGAATTTGTCATTTTCCAACAAACGCATAAAAGAGTATAATTTACTAAAAAGTGAGGAAAAACTCGGAAATTTCTTGCCTGACTGTAAATTTAGGAATTTGTTATTTTCCAACAAACGCATAAAAAAATATAATTTACTAAAAAAGTGAGGAAAAAACTCGGAAAATTGTGTCATTTCAGCAAGTGTCCCTTTCCTTCTCTCTCTCTTTAGGTTTGCTGTAGGGGGCAGGGGCCTTTAGACTCCCCCTCCCGATCCACACGTTGTTGGCGGAATTAATCGCAACTGATCTCCCCTTCTTTTCACCCTTTTCTTTTCTTCTTCGTCTTTTTTGTTCCCTTTCCCTTCCTTCTCTCTTTTTTGGGGCGGGAGGGGGTTAGAGGCAAGCCCCCGATCCACAACTTGGCGGGAAAATTGCAACTGATATCCCCTTCTTTTCTTTTCTTCTTCCTCTTTTTTCCTTCCCTTTATCTCCTCTTTTCCTTTTTTCTTTCCGTTTCCTTCCTTCTCTCTTATTTTTTTTTTACTGGGGGAGGCAACAGCCTAGGAGGCAAGGCCCTTTCGGCCCCTCCCGACCTCCTTCTTTTCCCCTTTTCTTCTTCCTTCTTTCTCTTCTTTTCCTTCTCTCTTTTTTTTTTTGGGGGCCAAGGCCCGCTCGGCCTCCCCCCTGGATCCGCGCCTGGTACAAAGGACAATAGCAGGTGAATGAAATGCTTCATCACCACTGTACACACATCTGGGAAGGAAGCATCCATAAATTTGAATACATTCACTTGATAAACGACTTCACATAGTAGGCTACGTCACGTTATCAAGAAAATGACGATGCCCATAGCGCTGAGAAACTGTACATTATTCTTGCTTTATGCCTCTCTCATACACTTTGGTGGGCAATCTTGTAGATGAATATAGGTTATTGTAACGGATTGTACTTCGGCTTACTATACCGAATTCCACCATTTCTCCACTTCAACATATTCAGAACATGGCAGCCCGTCTCATCACCAAAACCAGAAAATATGAACACATAACTCCAATTTTTAAATCTCTTCATTGGCTACCTATTTCAACTCGCATTCAATTTAAGATTCTTTTGATAGTATTCAAAATTAAACATGGGTATGCTCCATCATATTTAAACGACCTTCTCAAACCTATTGTTCCATCACGTTCATTACGGTCAACAACACATGCTAATGTCCAATATGCCCCTGGTCCCCGAACCAATACCCGTTACGGTGATCTTGCTTTTGCTGTTGCCGCCCCTAAATTAATATCCGTCAATCCCTATCCGTAGAGTTGTTTAAGGAAAGTTTAAAGTATTTATTTTTTAATAGCAATTTAAAGGGCATTTTTTTAAAAAGTAAGTTCTTAATTATCTGATATTGTTATTATTAGAATTATGTATTATTATTGCCCTATGTTGACTTTACATTGAACTGTTTTGTTCAGCGCTTAGAAATATTGTATTGAGCGCTTTATAAATGTAATTTATCACTATTATTATCATTAATGGGCAAGAATATAATAAATCTCTCAGAATAAGTAAAGTTATTGCTTGGGGTAAGGTTTCCCTTAAAGAGAGAGTTGAGTTCTGGTAAAGATGACAATAATATGTGGACTTTTTCATTCTTTTTATGTCAATTTGGAATAAAGTCATAATAGAACTATCCTCTAAAACTAAAAGGGATTGCTCTTTGTAATGCCCACACATCCGAAATATGACGAGAAATAGCTGTGTGTGTGGGGTGTGTGTGTAGGGATGTGGGCGTGTGTGTGTATGTATGTGTGTGAGGTGGGGTGGTAAGGTAAGGGTGAAATTTTTTAAAGCACTCTGGCTCCCAAATGTATGTCAGGCAGCCACTGTTATCACCACCACCACAATATAATACACTGGAGTTTGGGACGGGATTTTTGCAGTCTCTTAAGGCCCTATCTCACTGAGCGGCGAATGCTTGCGAACTTTTGGATTTTTGGATCAAAAAGAACTTCAGCGACACCGTCTAACAACCGTTTGCAAAGGCTTACGACTATTTTGCAAAGGCCTACGACTGTTTTGCGACGAGAAAAACTGTTTGCGACAATGGAAACTGTTTGCGAATTTTCTTGCAACCGTTTACGAACCCTGGCGAAACCCCAAATTCGCTACGTTCGCAAGCATTCGCCGCTCAGTGAGATTTTTATAGGTTCCTTTTTCTAAGCACAATGGTACACATTTCCGTTGAAATCAGGGATCCTTTCGCAACCCATGTTCATTTTGATAGAATATAAATGTCCCTGAGCTTTGTTCATCCCATGAACTCTTAGAGAGTAAAATAAGATGCACGAGTTACGTAAACATCCTATTTTTGTAATTTTAGTTTATATTTTTATCATACATTCAATCAGAAGGCTTATATACAAAACTAATTCGAGAAACGCCACCCCACAATCGGCAGCGGGGGTATTTGGCTATTGTGAATTGTTTGCGGCAACGCCACACCCCTTCGGTATAAACAGTTCATACCTCTATCCAACTGTCTTTGAGGTTCTTAAATAATTATTATTTTAAAAACATTATTTTGAATATATCTGAGGATCCTGTCGGAAAATGAAAAATTAAATAGCTGAATTATATATAACGGAAAGCTTATGAGCCATAGACCCCCTCCTCACAAACAGACAACACACACACATACACACACACGTATGAGTAGCCTTTCATGGTTGTTGAAACTAGACCTATAATATGATAACCTTTATCTTGGTTACTGTCAAACGTTAATGTCGTGTCATAATCATACTGGCTATAACCTGGTCCATTTTTTTCTAATTCTTAAACGCGGTCACGTTTGATAACAAGCCAGATATTTATCTTTATCGTACCATAACCAGACATTGTAAAATCTCTTTTCCAAGTTCAGCTTTTTATCGCTCAATTGTTCTTATTTCTAATGTTATCTATACCTTTGGTTGATCAACATTTTATAGAAAATTAAACCATCTAGTGTTTGATTAACCCCCTTCTACTTTTCATTCCACTTATAACGACATTTTTTTTTTCCTCGAAATTAAAAAGAGTTCAATACTTTGTTTGGCTACCTGTAAAGAGATAAGCCATAAAGTCTCTTTTACTTCGTGAATTATGTTTTGTCACAAACTGAATGACACCGAGGATACAATTCATGGAGTGTACACACGCACGATAGTACGCCCTTCAGTATTGAAGTGACGCCAAAAACAGGCGCCACATAATCAAAAGGGAATCCCCAAATAATTTAACTCTATAAGAATACCAGGCAGAATAATTTATGGGATTTACTTGCAGGGTCTGAACAACAGTGCTTTAAAGGGATCCGGTAACTTTGTCTCAGATTCTGAAACAAAATGGTGGATTTAGCTCATGCTGCAATGATAATTATAAACCTTTAGGTCAGTCAGGAACCCCATGACCTTTACAAGCCGATCGCCTGTTTGATTATCAAGATATTTATGATTGGAAATCGAAACCAAATTTTGTGTTTTCCTAACGGTTTTTATAACACTACAGTCTATTGGGGAAAACGAGTATGGTAAAACCGGCCACTCAAAGATTTTTACTTTTTTGAGGCACTTCTTGATCACTTTGAAGCGCAAATTTGTCAGGGCTTCAAGATTACACCATATCACAGACACTGATAACACGTAGGGCCATGCATCTCAGATTTAACATTGTTAAACAATGCCTTTAATGGCACAGTATGGGTTATCATTACAGAATTCTGCATGGAACCACATGAATAGAAATCAATTGATCTACAATAGAGTAGAATTGCGTTATGCACTCCTTCCAAACAATGTACATATTTTCCTTTCATAATGGAATCATAGATAATAAAGTAGCGTAATCCTTTACTGAGATGCAAAATACGTCATGTAAGCGGGAAATAATCAAGTCCAGAAGGCTGTAAGCTGCTTTCATTAGTACTTGACAAAGGGAAAAGACGTGTGTCGTTTTGAACAGGTCAAAGTTCAAAATCCCTTCCAAATTTCCTTATTTACTACAGAACTTAGCAGTGAGCACAAGTCGTTCCCAATTGAATGTATGCAACGGGAAAAAATTGTCCATGCATTTACGAACTTGTCTATTATATTTTATATATTGTATGCATTCAAATTTGTAAGTGCATTGTAGAGGGAAGGGAGGAATGCACTCGCTTTATATTGTTTGAAATGTTGATGGCTACTGATTGTTGATGAAAAAGAAAGAAGAAAAAGAGAAGGAGAGAAACCTAACAATGGAATAGGAATGACAGATATTTGAATGACGTTGAGTATTTGCAAAACGATTTAGTTTACTGCACAGGACTTTGGAACTTATTGAAAACGACAAAAATGACAATTGCCCATTGCGATTATGAATTTGAAAAAAAATAAAATCAGTGTAGTGTTTACTTATGCTTGTAACTTGCAAAATGCGACCGTACTATCTGCTACGAAAGGTTTAGATTCTTAATCGAAACATTCCGAGGTCGATGTGATCAGTCAAGGAGCTGATGTGAATGATGGAAAAAGTGATGGTTGGACTGCATTACACAGTGCTTCTCAGAATGGTCATCTTCATGTTACCAAATATCTGATGAGTCAAGGAGCTGAGGTGAATGGGGGAGAAATTAATGGCTGGACTGCATTATACCTTGCTGCTCAATGTGGTCATCTTGAAGTCACCAAAAACCTAATCAGTCAAGGAGCTGAGGTGAATATGGGAGATAATGAAGGTAGGACTGCATTACACAGTGCTGCTCGTAATGGTCATCTTGATGTCACCAAATATCTGATCAGTCAAGGAGCTGATGTAAATGAGGGAGAACATGATGGCTGGACTGCATTACACCTTGCTGCACTCAAGGGTCACATTGATGTCACCGAATATCTGATCGGTCAGGAAGCTGAGGTGAAAATGGGAGATAATATAGGTAGGACTGCATTACACATTGCTGCTCATAAGGGTCATCTTGATGTCACCAAATATCTGGTCCGTCAAGGAGCTGATGTGAATGAGGGAGAAAATGATGGCTGGACTGCATTACACTTTGCTGCTCAGAATGGTCATCTTAATGTTACCGAATATCTGATCAGTCAAGGAGCTGAAGTGAATAGGGGGAAAAATGACGGTTGGACTGCATTACACAGTGCTTCTCAGAATGGTCATCTTCATGTTACCAAATATCTGATCAGTCAAGGAGCTGAGGTGAATGGGGGAGAAATTAATGGCTGGACTGCATTATACCTTGCCGCTCGTAATGGTCATCTGGATGTCACCAAATATCTGATCAGTCAAGGAGCTGATGTAAATGAGGGCGAACATGATGGCTGGACTGCATTACACCTTGCTGCACTTAAGGGTCACATTGATGTCACCAAATATCTGATCAGTCAAGGAGGTGAGGTAATTAGAGGAAATAATGACGGTTGGTCTGCATTACACAGTGCTGCTCAGAATGGTCATCTTGATGTCACTGAATATCTGATCGGTCAGGAAGCTGAGGTGAATAGGGGAGATAATGACGGTTGGACTGCATTACACAGTGCTGCTAAGAATGGTCATCTTGATGTCACCGAATATCTGATCGGTCAGGAAGCTGATGTGAATATGAGAGATAATATAGGTAGAACTGCATTACACAGTGCTGCTCATAATGGTCATCTTGATGTCACCAAATATCTGATCAGTCAAGGAGCAGAGGTGAATATGGGAGATAATAAGGGTAAAACTGCATTACACCTTGCTTCTCAGAATGGTCATCTTGACATCACCGAATATCTGGTCCGTCAAGGAGCTGATGTGAATGAGGGAGAAAATGATGGCTGGACTGCATTACACAGTGCTGCTCAGAATGGTCATCTTAATGTCACCGAATATCTGATCAGTCAAGGAGCTGAGGTGAATAGGGTAAAAAAGGACGGTTGGACTGCAATACACAGTGCTTCTCAGAATGGTCATCTTCATGTTACCAAATATCTGATCAGTCAAGGAGCTGAGGTAAATAGGGGAGATAATAAGGGTAAAACTGCATTACACCTTGCTTTTCAGAATGGTCATCTTGATGTCACCGAATATCTGATCGGTCAGGAAGCTGATGTGAATATGGGAGATAATGAAGGTAGGACTGCATTACACAGTGCTGCTCGTAATGGTCATCTTGATGTCACCAAATATCTGATCAGTCAAGGAGTTGAGGTAAATGAGGGAGAACATGATGGCTGGACTGCATTACACCTTGCTGCACTCAAGGGTCATCTTGATGTCACCAAATATCTGATCAGTCAAGGAGCTGAGGTGAATAGAGGAAATAATGACGGTTGGTCTGCATTACACAGTGCTGCTCAGAATGGTCATCTTGATGTCACTGAATATCTGATCGGTCAGGAAGCTGAGGTGAATAGGGGAGATAATGACGGTGGGACTGCATTACACAGTGCTGCTAAGAATGGTCATCTTGATGTCACCGAATATCTGATCGGTCAGGAAGCTGAGGTGAAAATGGGAGATAATATAGGTAGGACTGCATTACACAGTGCTGCTCATAAGGGTCATCTTGATGTCACCAAATATCTGATCAGTCAAGGAGCAGAGGTGAATATGGGAGATAATAAGGGTAAAACTGCATTACACCTTGCTGCTCAGAACGGTCATCTTGATGTCACCGAATATCTGATCAGTCAAGGAGCTGATGTGAATGAGGAGAAAATGATGGCTGGACTGCATTACACTTTGCTGCTCAGAATGGTCATCTTAATGTCACCGAATATCTGATCAGTCAAGGAGCTGAAGTGAATAGGGGGAAAAATGACGGTTGGACTGCATTACACAGTGCTTCTCAGAATGGTCATCTTGATGTCACCAAATATCTGATCAGTCAAGGAGCTGAGGTGAATGGGGGAGAAATTAATGGCTGGACTGCATTACACCTTGCTGCTCGTAATGGTCATCTGGATGTCACCAAATATCTGATCAGTCAAGGAGCTGATGTAAATGAGGGCGAACATGATGGCTGGACTGCATTACACCTTGCTGCACTTAAGGGTCATCTTGATGTCACCAAATATCTGATCAGTCAAGGAGCTGAGGTAATTAGAGGAAATAATGACGGTTGGACTGCATTACACAGTGCTGCTCAGAATGGTCATCTTGATGTCACTGAATATCTGATCAGTCAGGAAGCTGAGGTGAATAGGGGAGATAATGACGGTTGGACTGCATTACACAGTGCTGCTAAGAATGGTCATCTTGATGTCACCGAATATCTGATCAGTCAGGAAGCTGATGTGAATATGAGAGATAATATAGGTAGAACTGCATTACACAGTGCTGCTCATAATGGTCATCTTGATGTCACCAAATATCTGATCAGTCAAGGAGCTGAGGTGAATATGGGAGATAATAAGGGTAAAACTGCATTACACCTTGCTGCTCAGAATGGTCATCTTGATGTCACCGAATATCTGATCAGTCAAGGAGCTGATGTGAATGAGGGAGAAAATGATGGCTGGACTGCATTACACAGTGCTGCTCAGAATGGTCATCTTAATGTCACCGAATATCTGATCAGTCAAGGAGCTGAGGTGAATAGGGTAAAAAAGGACGGTTGGACTGCAATACACAGTGCTTCTCAGAATGGTCATCTTCATGTTACCAAATATCTGATCAGTCAAGGAGCTGAGGTAAATAGGGGAGATAATAAGGGTAAAACTGCATTACACCTTGCTTTTCAGAATGGTCATCTTGATGTCACCGAATATCTGATCGGTCAGGAAGCTGATGTGAATATGAGAGATAATATAGGTAGAACTGCATTACACAGTGCTGCTCATAATGGTCATCTTGATGTCACCAAATATCTGATCAGTCAAGGAGCAGAGGTGAATATGGGAGATAATAAGGGTAAAACTGCATTACACCTTGCTTTTCAGAATGGTCATCTTGACATCACGGAATATCTGGTCCGTCAAGGAGCTGATGTGAATGAGGGAGAAAATGATGGCTGGACTGCATTACACCTTGCTGCACTCAAGGGTCATATTGATGTCACAAAACATCTGATCAGTCAAGGAGCTGATGTGAATAGGGGAAAAAATGACGGTTGGACTGCATTACACAGTGCTTCTCAGAATGGTCATCTTCATGTTACCAAATATCTGATCAGTCAAGGAGCTGATGTAAATGAGGGAGAACATGATGGCTGGACTGCATTACACCTTGCTGCACTCAAGGGTCACACTGATGTCACCAAATATCTGATCAGTCAAGGAGCTGAGGTGAATAGAGGAAATAATGACGGTTGGTCTGCATTACACAGTGCTGCTCAGAATGGTCATCTTGATGTCACTGAATATCTGATCAGTCAGGAAGCTGAGGTGAATAGGGGAGATAATGACGGTTGGACTGCATTACACAGTGCTGCTAAGAATGGTCATCTTGATGTCACCGAATATCTGATCAGTCAGGAAGCTGAGGTGAATATGGGAGATAATATAGGTAGGACTGCATTACACGGTGCTTCTCAGAGTGGTCATCTTAATGTCACCGAATATCTGATCAGTCAAGGAGCTGAGGTGAATATGGGCGATAATGAAGGTAGGACTGCATTACACAGTGCTGCTCATAATGGTCATCTTGATGTCACCAAATATCTGATCAGTCAAAGAGCTGAAGTGAATAGGGGAGATAATGACGGTTGGACTGCATTACACAGTGCTGCTAAGAATGGTCATCTTGATGTCACCGAATATCTGATCGGTCAGGAAGCTGAGGTGAATATGGGAGATAATGACGGTTGGACTGCATTACACCTTGCTTCTCAGAATGGTCATCTTGACATCACCGAATATCTGGTCCGTCAAGGCGCTGATGTGAATGAGGGAGAAAATGATGGCTGGACTGCATTACACTTTGCTGCTCAGAATGGTCATCTTAATGTTACCGAATATCTGATCAGTCAAGGAGCTGAAGTGAATAGGGGGAAAAATGACGGTTGGACTGCATTACACAGTGCTGCTCAGAATGGTCATCTTGATGTCACCAAATATCTGATCAGTCAAGGAGCTGAGGTGAATGGGGGAGAAATTAATGGCTGGACTGCATTATACCTTGCCGCTCGTAATGGTCATCTTGATGTCACCAAATATCTGATCAGTCAAGGAGCTGATGTGAATGAGGGAGAAAATGATGGCTGGACTGCATTACACTTTGCTGCTCAGAATGGTCATCTTAATGTCACCGAATATCTGATCAGTCAAGAAGCTGAGCTGAATAGGGGAAAAAATGACGGTTGGACTGCATTACACAGTGCTTCTCAGAATGGTCATCTTCATGTTACCAAACATCTGATCAATCAAGGAGCTGAGGTAAATAGGGGAGAAAATGATGGCTGGACTGCATTACACCTTGCTGCTCAATGTGGTCATCTTGATGTCACCAAATATCTGATCAGTCAAGGAGCTGATGTGAATGAGGGAGAAAATGATGGCTGGACTGCATTACACCTTGCTGCACTCAAGGGTCATATTAATGTCACAAAACATCTGATCAGTCAAGGAGCTGATGTGAATAGGGGAAAAAATGACGGTTGGACTGCATTACACAGTGCTTCTCAGAATGGTCATCTTCATGTTACCAAATATCTGATCGGTCAGGAAGCTGAGGTGAATATGGGAGATAATGAAGGTAGGACTGCATTACATAGTGCTGCTCATAATGGTCATCTTGATGTCACAAAATATCTGATCAGTCAAGGAGCTGGTGTGAATGAGGGAGAACATGATGGCTGGACTGCATTACACCTTGCTGCACTCAAGGGTCATATTGATGTCACCAAATATCTGATCAGTCAAAGAGCTGAAGTGAATAGGGGAGATAATGACGGTTGGACTGCATTACACAGTGCTGCTAAGAATGGTCATCTTGATGTCACCGAATATCTGATCGGTCAGGAAGCTGAGGTGAATATTGGAGATAATGACGGTTGGACTGCATTACACAGTGCTGCTAAGAATGGTCATCTTGATGTCACCGAATATCTGATCGGTCAGGAAGCTGAGGTGAATATGGGAGATAATATAGGTAGGACTGCATTACACGGTGCTGCTCAGAAAGGTCATCTTAATATCACCGAAAATCTGATTAGTCAAGGAGCTGATGTGAATGAGGGAGAAAATGATGGCTGGACTGCATTACACCTTGCTGCTCAGAATGGTCATCTTGATATCACCGAATATCTGATCATTCAAGGAGCTGATGTGAATATGGGAGATAATGAAGGTAGGACTGCATTACACAGTGCTGCTAAGAATGGTCATCTTGATATCACCGAATATCTGATCAGTCAAGGAGCTGGGGTGAATAAGGGAGACACAGACGGCAAGACTGCATTACACTTTGCTGCAATCAAGGGTCATCTTGATGTCACTCAATATCTAATCAGTCAAGGAGCTAATGTGAATGAGGGAGAAAGAGATAGCTGGACTGCATTACACAGTGCTGCTCAATATGGTCATCTTGAAGTCACCAAATCTCTAATCAGTCAAGGAGCTGAGGCGAAGAAGAGAGGTAACGATGGCAAGACTGCATTACACCTTGCTGCTCAGGAGGGTCATATTGATGTTACCAAATATCTCATCAATCAAGGAGCTGAGGTAAATAATGGAGACAAAAACGGCAAGACTACATTACACTTTGCTTCAATCAGGGGTCATCTTGATGTCATCAAATATCTAATCAGTCAAGGAGCTGAGGTGAATAGGGGAGATAATGAGGGTAGGACTGCATTACACAGTGCTGCTAAGAATGGTCATCTTGATATCACCGAATATCTGATCAGTCAAGGAGCTGGGGTGAATAAGGGAGACAAAGACGGCAAGACTGCATTACACTTTGCTGCAATCAAGGGTCATCTTGATGTCACTCAATATCTAATCAGTCAAGGAGCTAATGTGAATGAGGGAGAAAGAGATAGCTGGACTGCATTACACAGTGCTGCTCAATATGGTCATCTTGAAGTCACCAAATCTCTAATCAGTCAAGGAGCTGAGGCGAAGAAGGGAGATAACGATGGCAAGACTGCATTACACCTTGCTGCTCAGGAGGGTCATATTGATGTTACCAAATATCTCATCAATCAAGGAGCTGAGGTAAATAATGGAGACAAAAACGGCAAGACTACATTACACTTTGCTTCAATCAGGGGTCATCTTGATGTCATCAAATATCTAATCAGTCAAGGAGCTGAGGTGAATAGGGGAGATAATGAGGGTAGGACTGCATTACACAGTGCTGCTCAGAATAGTCATCTTGATGTCACCGAATATCTGATCAGTCAAGGAGCTGAGGCGAAGAAGGGAGATAACGACGGCAAGACTGCATTACACCTTGCTGCTCAGGAGGGTCATATTGATGTTACCAAATATCTTATCAATCAAGGAGCTGTGGTGTATATGGGTGACAGAAATGGCTACACTCCTTTGCACATTGCTGCTATGAAGGGTGATCTCGAAATTGTTAAGGTCCTGCTTGAGGGAGGAGCCCTAGTTGATGAAAGGGATGCCAATGGACAGACCCCACTCCATCTATCTTCAAAGAAAGGAAGTGCCAACTCTTGCGACTTCTTAGCAAAGCATGCAAAGGTGTGTAATATATCCTTCCTCTACATAGTGAAGAGTTAATATAACTAATAAACAAGCGTCAAATTCCGATTTTAAAAATATGTAATAATAGATGCAAACATTGCAAAATGGAGTTTGCTTCGAATCCATATGTTTGTAGGCTTAGATATAAACACATTCAGATTCTACAAAGTGTAGGCTAATAAGAAATCAAGGAAGTGTTCTTGATAATTTTTTAGCCTTTAAAAGCTACTTGAAAGTCCACGTAATGCTGCCATGCAGTGCTCTATCGAAAAGAATATGCCTAAAATGTATAATTTACACACTCTTTTTTGTTTTTATAGATACATGGAATTCTCGATCACCGTGATTATGAAGGATTGACTGCCATTCACCTCGCCACTCAAAATTGCCACATACCGGTTGTCAAGTCGCTGGTTTCCTATGGATCTTCCTTGAACATCCAGTCGCACGATGGAAAGACCTGTCTTCATGAAGCCATCATACTGTCTGATTACATGAGCAGAAAAGAGCAAACAAAAGCGAGACCCCAACAGGTAAAGACGACTTAAAACTCACCTAGCACGGACAACCGTGGATTTTTCCGTCTTTCGACAGAACATAGTTACCCATAGTTACCCTACCTCCATAAATCGACAACTAACCCTTGCCCTGTATGGTGGCATACGTTTGTCGTACAAGCTTAAGCGGAAACAGATCTTTTAAAAGTTAAATGGTAACACATTTATCCTTTTCAATCCTTCTTTTCTTTTCTTTTCTTTTTTTAACGACCGGAAGCCAAGAATCGGGGCGACCAATTTATCAATTAAGATAAACGAAAGATTTATTGAAGTTTTTGGATAGATCAAATCTTGGTTACCTCCCTTGATCTACCCGTTGTTTTGATTCAGAACTCAGAAGATTTCTATCGGCAAGAGCTTATCTCAAAGAAGGCGGCTTTGGTCTTATACATTCTGGAGCACGGCGGAAAGCTGGACATAAGGGATGTTGAAGGCAAACTACCAATCCACTATGCTACCAATGAAGTTATCCGACAGATGATATTTTCAAGGTAAGGAAATCTTTATTCACAAGCTACGTATTTTGATGATTAATGGGCCAGTTTGGAGATAATATCTTCGTATGGGTAGATAAAGGTTATTATACCAAATTAAAAAACCAATCGACACGAATGTTGGATATGTGTTCACAATTATAGTCATTATTCATTAATTCACCGATGGTAAATTATATGAAAGGCTCACACGAATGGAAGTCTTCTTTTAAAGAGGAAAAACAAAATGTATCCATGAAGTACCTCCATCCCTTTGGCACTGATTATTATAAAATGCATAGAGTGAGACTTATCCATGTGTCAAAGATCTGTGGATATTTAGGGGTCGTTTGTACATGGGCTTCGGAGTGGTCTATACTGACATTGGCATACTGGAAAAAATCGTTATTCGCTTGCAGCCACTAAACTTTATTTGAACATTGCTATGAATTTGTTATTTGTTTTATAAAATATTTGCATGCCAACAATACTCGCGCTGTGCAGCGAATTTTTGTACGTATAACTTTTTGGATGTGTGTCAACGAGCGCCCTGTAAGAAGCGGCTAATTTCGGTAAACGTAATGCAAACCTTTTGTTTGACAGCAATTAAGGTAGCGGCTAGTCCTGGATGTGTCGGTCTCATATTTGTTTGCCTAAACATTGCCAAACGAGGCAGTTTCTTAGGGAACTTCTCTTGCATTAATTACGATCTCTCAGCTTACCTATTTCGTTCCTAATCAATTCAATTCAAATCATTTATTTCCAAACTCCAACATCAATTAAAACAATGTGTAAACACAGTCGATAGGCAATAAAAACACTATAAAACTATGACATTTCAATCAAAAGATTAAGAAGATAAAAAATAAACAAGTATAGCATTCAATGAGAAACAAAGTAAGGAAAGGGGAAAAGTAGACCGTATGATACATAATTAAGTATTGCCAGACTACATTTAAAAAAAGTGGATAATTGGAAAATGGTGAACACAATGAAAGCCAGGTTTGTGGCTTGTTAGGGTGTGTACACCTAGTTTATGTATTTGTTTGTTTCATAAAATTTAGAGATTGGTGAAACAATACATAAAACATAGAACATGAAAACATGAGAACATAAACATGAAAAACATTTAAAAAAAAACATATAAGAGCATCGAACAGTATGGTATGGTTCTACAGGATAATTTAAGAAAAGATATTTAACAAATTAAAAGTAATCAGTATGAACAAATTAAATGTTTCTTATATTGCCTCCTGAATATATTATTAAATGAAATATTGAATTGGTTACATTTTACATTCTGCCAATGAACTGGACCCGAATGTCTCAAAGAGTATCTTGAGTAATCGTTATTTTATGTCCACCGATGAAATTTGTTTGCATTTCTTGTGGGATAACTATGAATCTGAGAATTTAAAGAAAACATATTCATTAAATATAAAGACAAAGTGTTGGTATTGAATCTTTGCATAAGGGAATATATTTGTAGTTTGTTTATATCTAATAACTTAATTGTACACAATTTCTTAAATATTGGGGATGAGGGTGTCATATAACTTGAACTAGTACATATACGTATTGCTTTTTTCTGTAATATAACTAATTTGTGTAAGTGTGTACAATAAGAATTCCCCCAAACAGTATTGCAGTAAGAAATAGTGGATAAAATAAACGTATTGTAAATAATAAATAAGACATATGCAGGTAAAATATTTTTCAATCGATACATAATTCCGACATATCGTGCAACCTTTAGGCTTACAGAACTAATATGATCCTTCCAATTCAAGGATTCATTCAAAGTAACACCCCAAAAAAGTACACTTTCACTTCTTCGCAAGAGTGTATTATCTGTGTATATTTTTATGTTTCTAGGTACATGATATCCTCTTTTATGAAAATATATATATTGCGTTTTATTGACATTTAATGATAAGTTATTGCACTTAAACCAAGATGATATTTTAGAAAGATTTTCATTCAAAAATTGAAGTAAAAGATCAATATCATAATGAGCGAATAGAATAGTTGTGTCATCGGCATATAACATCAAATCACATCCATAATGAGTAAAAGAAAATTAAATCGTGCTAAAGTTAATGATGTAATGAATCAAAGTTAATTTAGTCGTGGCAGAAATCAAAACAAATAAACATCGATATAGTCTCCAAATCTGAAATTGCAAGATATTTATCTTTTCGTTTGGGGCAGGATTGATTATCAAAAAGGAATTTGGGCTAAGTTTTTAAAAGTCTATCTTCTAAAATGTAATAAGTTGGCTCCCACCACACTAATTAATGCGTATTGCTTTCTCCATTCTGTTTCATTTCCTATGTTATTTAATTAATGTCATCAGCATTTCTTGACGACCTTTCTTTGGTAGGTCAGTGTATTGTATTTTGAGTTGCTACAGTTGTTCCCCTTATAGGCCTTTTCAGTTATTTAGACACCGTTTTGTTTGTATTGTTCTAGAAAATAAAGGAACTAGTTAACATATAAACATTAGTGGTTAGTCCTTTCTTTATTTCCTTCCCAGTTAGCTCTGGTTGTCATTTTAAGTGTTCCGCCGAACATCTGGAATTGAAGTCCGTGCGTATTCTTGCCTTTTCGGACTCTTGAAATTCGTACACGTTGATTTTCTCACTGTATTATAGTGCGAATGCCCCCTTTAAATCCTGGATTCTGGGCCCATCGAAACGTCGATTTAAACTTTTTTATTCTCTATATTCATATCATGACTCACTATGATGAAAATTTTTTTTTACACGATGTGGTTTTAAATCAAAACCATCAATACTTGTAATGACTCTTTTGGTTTCCTTTTTACCCTCATACTTATAGGTTATCGTCGATAGAGATGATCACAAGATATCGAGGTAATGTGGGATACAGAGAGATAACACAATTTACTTTATCTTGCATTGTTTCAACTGCTATATATATTACTCATCCAGTCTTCATTTCGCTGTTAAAGTGCACTCATACTGCTATTCAAACGAAATATGAGAGTTTACTTTCAAGTACGAGTTGATACACATTATTGCCTTACTGTGTACTACATATTTATTGGACATGCGAGAATTATGTCTTCTCCGCTTCAAACGAGTAAAGATTTTGCTCCTTTATTTTAAATCACTAGCTTTATATCTGATGTTCCCGAGATTCAGTCAAGACATTCACTAATCTCTGAATACAGAGAAACCCTTCATTTCCACCAGTAGTTGATAATTTCTTGATTTCATCTTTTGTACAGCCGAAGAAGCCAAACCCTTGGTTACGGTGTCTGCTCATGTCGATAAGGGAGGAAAGCAGATAGAACTGGCGGACCTTGGTATATCGATGCTTATCCCATCAGGGGCTGTACAAGGGAGTGGCTCCTATGAGATAACATTAACCAGTATACAAGATCCTCCAAGTATAGACATTAAGGGGGATGAATCATTGGCCTGTCTTGGGATCAGATGTGAGCCTCCAAACATGATCTTCCACCTGCCTGTTAAGATCAAGATACCACACTCAGCCTTCATCGTCAACCCAGATCAAGTGAAGCCTGACATCGTTTGCCGTTCATGGGATTCAGTGAAGGGTAAGTCAATTGGGTCAGATTGATAAAATGGCCCATTCTTGATACTGGGATATACGGAAACTGATATCAACTTCTACTTTGTCAGACACAACACTTAATATTACATTCTTTTCATACGATACCATATTTTATTTACGTTTACTTTCCATGAAACACCAATTGAAAATAAAATCTTATCTATTATATAATTCTCCTTCGCTTTAAGAACGGTCATGTGCATTTATATAGACAATAAAAACCCAGAAGTCTTGGATTCTGATTATTGTCTTAGAATGCCTTCAAAGTGATCACTGGGTTTGTAGTTCACCCTCTAGCCTCTATAGGTATCGTGGTAATCCATAACTTGATAATAATAATAATAATAATAATAATAATAATAATAATAATAATTGGCATTTCTATAGCGCCGTCTATCTAGAAATTATATTCCGAGGTGCACTAATTATTACCCCGGCTTTAGCCTAGCTGCCATTACAGCGCTCCAGCATTTCAAGGAATTAATCCCTGCCAGGTACCCATTTACCTCACCTGGATCGAGTCGCGGCAAATGAAGATTAATGTCTTGCCAAAAGGACATTGGTGCCGTGTAGGGGATCAAAGGACTGAAGGAGATTTTCGTGCTTTTTAGGATGGCCACTTAAACTTAAAAACATTTAAAACAATTATTCTTCACAATTAAATATACCACTATGGATAGAAACATTAGGTGTCAGTTGATTGAGGTGTAATGGTTTAATAAAAATTTCTTTACAACGATTTCTTTTTAAACAATTGACACCAGATCTACCAAGAACATCGGGAAATAGATCATCCAGCTCACCCGACAAACCACCATACTGCAGAGTGTACAAGAGACATTTTGAGCTGTACATTGGTCACTTTGCAGAGTGGTGGGTTCTTATTCCTCTTGAACGGCAGGTGATCCGACACCAACTTATGTGCACTCCATACATCCCAGAAACCGTAGAGAGAGGCAAAGAGATTGAAGTTCATTTTCATGTGCATGCCGATGTTCCTGGCATGGATTTGGTATGTACTGTTAACATGTTCTATTATATAGTAAATTCTTTATTTACAGTTTTGCAAATTTCCGGAATATAATGTGGCTGTTGTGTAAAATCTGACTTTCTGGGGTCATTATGTGCAAGGCCTCACAGCTTGCTTACACCAGATTTTATGGGATTTTCTACAAGTGTGATTAAAATTGCTGTACGCCGTTGGAAAATGTCTTTAGACATAATTTCATTTAAAAACTACTCCGAGCATGGCATGTATGCCAAAGCCTATACAATATGCTGGTAACAAGCTCAATTTTCTTGGATAGCACCAGGATAAAGTACGGAATGACATCCTAATGTCCTCCATCATCCATCAAGGGCCTATTAGTTTTTCCGAAATGCTATCTGATATATCTCATATATACTCCCATATTTCTCCAATCAATGTTTTTAAATTCCATGGAAAATAAATTGAATAGAATCACGATAATGATTGTGAAGATAGAGTTGTTTAGTGAACCCCTGGTATACCCCAATGCTGTCAAGCAAAAAATCCATGAGAACCCGATAAACTTTCCGATTCATCAGGCACATGTTTTACTCAATTGCTGGTCCTCCCTGCTTTTAAATAGGATGTTCTACATGAGGAGAAGCATCAGTCGTACCGCAAGGCACATCGTTCGGTCGCATTTAGCGTCATATCTGATTCGGGTGAAGTTACAGTGGCACGTGATTGTGAGGGGAAGATGGCAGAAACTAAGGTACGAAAATCAGTTTTGTCCTTAAAGTGGAAATCCACCCTGATATGAAGTTCAATTTAATGGAAGCAGAACAAAGAAAAGAACAGGTCAGTGAAAATTGAGCAATATCCGATTGAAATTAAGAAAGTTATGAATATTTTGAAATTACGATCAATCGTACACTATTTGGCAATTATGTCACGTATCTTGCGAGATTCCTTCTTATTTGCTCTGTATCTAAACAAAATTGGAACTTTCTATTTTCCTTACATAAAGTTTCGATCATATGTGCACCCTAAATACAATTACTACAAATATTTTTCAATACAATCAATGCATAAAACAAATCTACTCCGTTATCAACAACTAAGACAATGAAAGTTTATAAAACTTTCTTTACAGAGCAAATTAGAGAGAACCTCGGAAGATAGGTCACAGTATCGCCAATTTGTGTATAACTAACGACATTATTAAAAAGCTCATGATTTTCATGTAGTTAATCGGATATCGCTCAAACTCTCACTGAAACGTGTGTTTCTATAATTGTTTGGCTTTGATCAATACCAGCTAATTATCAGTGTCGTCGTCCTCTTTGATAATCTCCCTCTTTGATGTTCTGAATTTTTGCCCCACGACATTTGCTCTTGTTTAATTTCGTGAGAGATATAAACATTAAACAAACCCTTAGAGGCTCCATATTTTCAAATAAATTATTAATTCTTGTAGGTCTGTTACTGAGATATAATAAGACTATGGCCCTTTCCTGAAAACTGACCCCAGGACAACCCCCCACCTGGATCTACCCCTGGACAGTTACCTTCCATGGCAATTACCACGAGAAAAATTATCTCTAGGGCAATCAAACCTCAAGACATATAGCCCCAAGACAACTACGTGTGCGTGGCTGAGGTCTTTTGATTATCAACTACCGGTTTTTTTTTTACATTGTGCAACAGAGAAAAGTGACCAATTAATTTATTAGACTTGTCGAAAGAAATGTCGTCATCAATTAGAAAGAATATTTGACCCGGGAGAAATGTAAAAAGGATACAAATGGGAAAACCTATCGGCTGAAAACGATGTAGCAGGGGCCAATTTTGTCAATTCGAAATTATTGGGGAGGGGTGGGAGGGGAGATTTTTTTAGGTTTAAATGTCTTGGGTTAATTGTCCTGGGGTAAATTGTCCAGGGAGGTAATTGTCCTATGTGTAAATATCAGCAGTGATTGCCCGAAAAAAAATTATCGGGGCCAATTGTCCTGAGTGTAATTGTCCGGGCGAGGGAATTGTCCAGGGGAAAGTCAGGGTAAGTCTACAATGTCTTAAACATGTTTGACTCAATAACATGATAATAATAACAACTCAGTTGTGTTGGAGAGGGTCCAATTAACAATGTTTTAAATTTTCGCATCTTTTAGACATCTTTCTTTCATTTTAATGCTGTAAATTTTTACTGATTATCTGAAACCCTGAAATCGAGAAGAAATAAAATCCGAATAGGACACATATTCAATGAAAGATGTGCACAGCGGAAGTCTCTTGCATATCAAAGTAGGTAAGGGGGTCTGGTTAGTTGTGTACCGAGCACCAACGATGATGCGGAGGGCTCGCTTTTGGATTTTTTCTAAACTTTCGAATTGTTTCTTGGTGAAACCGTTGTTCCAAACCGGTGTTCCATTTTCCAGAATGGGCCGAACATATCCATCATATATGGTTAACAATTCGCGACCTGGAAGGCAATGCCGTTTCAAGATACGTAGCATGTGAAGTTTTCCGTTCGCTCTTTTTATGATATATGTAACATTTTATTCCCATTTCGGGTCACTTTGGATCAGAATGCCGAGAAGAAATTTCGGCCAGCGCGCCGAGCCGAGCCGCGCTGCGCTGCGCTTTAGCCCCTCTAGTTAGTAAACGCCGCTTACTTTGGGCTAACGGATAAAGAGTATAAATAAAGCAAATAAATAGTAACAGACAATCGCAAATACGGATATCCACTCCTTTTCTTGTTACTTTTCAGATGAAAAAAAAATGTTTGTTTCTTAATACTCTAATTTTCTCGTCCTTTAGCTGCTCTCTGTAAAGGAAATTCACAACCGAATGAGACATAATGTAGTCCTCAAAGTGCCACTGAGTGAAGACGATACTCCATCTAATGTGATAACCATCACAATTACACAGTCTGGGAACCGAGGGATGTCTCGATCAATGGCATTCGTCATTAAATACGAAGGTTTGTCTACAATCTGTAACCCATCCCACTATTGCAATAATGAGAGAATGACTGATGTGTTTTTTTTTTGACAGGCTATGCTTTAACATGATATAATGAACGTTATTTTCGTCCACGTTCTTTTTAAATTGGCGAGTAAATTTTCCTTAACATTCTTAGCTCCGGCTGTTACCTTCGTCAAATTGACTTAACAGAAAAGAATTGCTCGGGAAAGTGAACGTAATTGACAATTTCGTATAAAGATATACCCATGCAGGCATATTATGAAATTCTTTTCTTATTATCTTTTAGGAGAGTTTCTTATGAAACAAAGATATTTTGATCAAATGGGACATACACGCGTTTGAAATTAATCGGTAGACATTACATATTTACTGATATCTATAGCTTTTAGGAGAGTTTCTTATGAAACAAAGATATTTTGATCAATTGGGACATACACGCGTTTGAAATTAATCGGTAGACATTACATATTTACTGATATCTATAGTTTTCATTCATTTGAATCGTTCTCCTCTGGACAATTACTTGGGACAGTGAATGTTTTTAAGATATTAATGATTTAAATGGTTTCACATTTTCTTTGAAAACTCTCTTTCATCGTTTACATGATTGCAGAGGAAAGCAAGAGTCCTGAATTTTCTCCAGTTATCCGGTAAGCATGTCGTTTTTATTCTATTCACATTAAAAAAATTAATCTAAGTTAGATTAAGGTGCATAACGACATTTTTCCTCTAAGTTCAATTACAATTTCGTAATTAACATTAAGTGACACGAGGCCTATTGTCTGAAATACAAGGTATTCATATTCTTGATTTTTTTTTTCCTTTCGTAGAAAATTCGGAATTCGGAAGTTCTTTAACATTTTATAATGCAACACCATGCAGGAAATGCATAGTAACTAAAATTAAGATACGGTAACGTGTATTTGTTTTACAGAGTAATCGAAGGAACTTCTCGAAATGATCTCACCGATAAAGATGTCCAGAAAATCGCTGAAAAGCTTTCGATAGACGACTTTTATGACCTGGGAGTTGCACTTGGTTTCCAAATACAACAACTGGATGCAATAGAGTATAAGTGGCTCAAAGACAGACAAGCGGCCATCTTCGAAATGTTGATAACATGGACACAACTACCACATCAAAACAAGAAGGAAGAGCTTTATTCACTCCTGAAGTCTGCAGAAACAGAGGCAGAAAAGACGAAAATGACAGGTTTTACTGTTACTCATTTAGATTTATCAGCAGATTCTTAACACTGTTAAGCATACCAAAAATGATGCCTGATGACTCAAAATATATAGTACTAAACCTGTGATTAGATCTGTACTAATCTTTTGATTTAGTTATACATTGGTGATTGTTGCTATTGGGGGAAAACAGTTTGACGCCAATGATGATCATAGTCATCATCAGTGTGGCGCAATATGTTTCGATATAACAACATTACAATTTAATCATATTACACTTCTGAGAGATGTAGAACAGATGGAAACAAGTTCCACAAAGGAGGCGCTATAGATGAAAGGTGCGATCTCCATCTTACTGAAGATGAGCCTTTGTGATAATTTACGTTCTTTTAAAGAACTGCAACATGCTATAAAAGCAGAAAAACCAACCTCACATAAAATAGGAACCGTTATTATTCAAAATTAAAGCATTGTAATAGAGACTTAAAGTTAAATAGAATAAAAATTACGATTATAATGATGGTAATAATTGATATTAATAACAATAAGAACAATAACAATGAAAAATGATAATTACATATTTAAAATGATAATGATAATAATGACATTGACAGTAATAATGATGATAGTAGTAGTAACAGTAGTAGTAAGAACCATAGAGTGCGAAGATTTTTTCTTTCTTTCTAAAATACATTAGCCATTTATGGAAGGAAGACATTGTGAAAAAAAACATATTTAGAAGTATAACATTATTTGATACATTATTTCAGTGAATTATTTGTGATTATGCAGACGAATCTAATTTAACTATATTTCATTTCTTTTAATGCAACAATGACGTACTTTATATTTGGTCACCGCACTTCAGATATCACTCCGACCGGGTAAGAATTTTTTTGGGTCACTAACCCTTACCGTACATCTAACCTTAAACCTTACTGCAACTCTAACTGAAAACTATCTCTATTACCGTGTGTGTTATATTTTGCTAACGAAACAAACCCAGGGCAAATATCAGAAAGTCAGAACATCAAGAAGGGAGTATATTAAAGGGGAATTCCACCCTGATAATTAGCTGGTATTAATAAAAGCAGGAAAATTTGCGAAACAACTTATTAAGAGCTTGAGCAAGATCCGATTTAAATAGGAAAATAATATATCATTTAAGTTGTCATCAGTAATACACAAATGAAGAGCTCGGTTCCAAAAGGCACTGCATCCATTTATTTATCATAATTGATTTGTTTGCATTAATGTACACATTTTCAGTAGCCTCATACACTGTCACTGACACTTCCAAAAAGCTGAATTTCCAATTGAAAAATATTTTTAAAATGGCATTTAAATATAAGTTCGGTTCTAAAAGGTACTATATCCATTTATATACATTGCATGTCTTGTCATAATAATGTGAAGTTGTACCAAACCTATTGGCACTAAACAATTCAAGTCATGTATTGTAACTTTCAAACAGTATGCAAGATTTAATGTTCCAAAAAGTACTACATCCACTTTTGGTTCGAAAAGGTACTACATTCACAACAATTTAAGAAACATAAATTCATGAAAAATATTTGTGCATAATTAGATTTCTTTAAAGAGTGGTTTTATTCTTGTATCATACAATAGCATAATCAGCCAAAGTTTCATTCGAAACTGACATTGCTAACTATGATAATTAAAAAATCGTGTTCTTCTCAGAACTTGGATTTATGGATGTATACCTTTTGGAACCGAGCTCTTCAAATAGGCAACTCTGTGACGTATAAAGTTTAACTTCAATATTCTTGAAGCATGCTCAGCAAACAGTTACATGCATATGGTTTTATTAAAAGGATTTTGTGAGCTTATATGATTTGTCTTTGCAAATATAGGGAAAAACAAAGGCGATTTGAAGAAGAGTTACAAGAGGTAATAACGTTAAATCTAAAAGATACTCTTCTGTTATATGACAGGAAAATAAAATTCAAACATCTTAACATACATTGACCCACCTGATAATAAAGATAAATGATATACTAGTCAAATGAATATAGTAGAAATGTGTTAAAACTTTTAAAAATACGAAATAATACAAACGTAAACTAATGGTATCCGTCCGCAACTCGTGTAAAGCGGATAACGCGTCTAATTGATTTGATTTATAATGATGCATGGCTTAATTTGTTTATATGCGTTTTACTGGTTGAAGCAATCGATTTATCCTTCTGCATGACATCAATCGAATTGACTGGATTACAGTTTCTGTCGAAAAGCATTTCGCTAACTAGAAGTCAAGATAAGCTTTGATTCTAGTCTGATGAACATAATTTCTTCTCAATATGTTTAGTGACATTTCTGACCAAGACTTGCTTAAATTGGCTCGACGTATCAAGTGGACGGACTTCATGGATATTGGCACAAAGCTTGGATTCAGTACGAATAAGCTTGAGAACATCAAACACAAGACCTTGCATAATCGCAAAGACGCTAACATCCAAATGCTCTGCATGTGGAAGGCATCTCAAAGACCAGGTCCTGAAGCGACTAAGACGTTGAAGTGCATCTGGAAATCTGTCTCCTTGGCATCTACTGCTCAGGGTACAGGCAATTGTTCTTCTTCATTGTTAGTAAATAAAAGCTATATGACTTGCATATTTTGACCATTATATAATAGGTCATTCAAATGGAGAAACGAACAGACATCTTAACTGAACTTTGTTTTCAATGGAATCATACAATTCAAATGTTTGGTAAAAATAATAATGGTTTTGAAGCTTCATGTTGACTATTAGTATTAGGGCTGATAATGTCGTTCATAGCAGTCATTTTGATGTGTCAAAACCTTGTCTCACGAGCATGCGAGATAAGACGAGCTAAGGCGGAGCCCTCTCTACACTGACTAAAACATGGGATATATGAGAAAACAACGTAAAACTAAAGCGTCATGACTGCTATGACTGTCATGACACACATGCTGTCTAATATTTTTATATTTTCCTCTTAGACGAAAGCTTGCCTATGACTTCTCCGCCGACTCTTGTGATAAGATCCAAACCAAGCGAGCCTCTAGAGCCTGAAGATATGGATGTCATTACAACATCAGATACAGGTGGATAACGGAATAATAATTTCATATGATTGGGAAAATGATAGCAGTACATACATACTGTTTGTATAACAAAATTGCAGTGGGCATGATAAATATCAACAACAATATTAAAATTAAAAAAAAACAATATCAAATATTACTTTTGAGTTCAGGAAATTGATTTTCATCGTTTGATTTTGATATAGAGCGATATGCAACTGATGACCTTGACCAATGTGGGGGTACACCAAATACAGAAGAGCTTTGCAGCGTCGCTCTACCAGTGAAACGTCTGCCATTAGCATGTTCACTTGGGAAAGCCCTTCGTCTAAATGATGACCTCATTATTGGATTCATCGATCTGCCCAGTTCGTCAGTACTTCATAAGATCGCACGACAGCTCGTAGATATTTGGTGGAATGGTTTGAAAGAGGGAGAAAAAGAAGATAAACTTGATGAGCTTCTCTCTGAGTTTAACATCTCAGATGTCGAAACAGGTTCGTTGGAATCCAAGGCTGAGTTCAATCGTAATCGTGTTGATAATGAAATAATAGTTTTACCCCTTAAAAGGAAAGTTTCTAGTTCAAACTTCTCTTTCATTTTTTTTCTTCTTCACATTCCATTTATTCCATTTATTTGCGTTAAATCAATCGGATGGACAGAAGTACAGAAGATTTTCAGGAGGTAAAGATTTGTATTAACATGGATCTATGCAAAATGGACATTGGTTCTTGTTTCGGTACAGGTCCTTAATGGTATAGACCAGTTCTGGTCATGCGATTGCATTGTGAAAGAAACGTTGTGGAATCGATCAGAAAAGGTTGATTATCTAGCATATAAGTATTGGTGTGTACTGCAAGGTTCTGGAATCATCAAAATGATAATAAATTTGGCCCAGTCTTGGTAAAGTTACAAGCACTGTACACAGAAAGATGTATATGGGACTACCCTATATCTATCCAGTCCGGATTGATATGATAATTTTACCAAATATATCAATTAGTAGGCGGTTTCCCGGCAAAACTTGTATCATCACGTATTAGTAAAAACATATTCTTTCACATGATTGGTAATAAGAGCTTCCATTTCATTTTTTGAGAGGGGGGAGTTTCCAAAACTGGTCTATATCTTTAAATATATCAATATTTTACAGTTCATTTCATTATCTTGGACGCCGTCAATGTTCTCGTTCATCACCATCATTATGTTTTATGTGTTAACATGGATATTTACCTTCACATTGAAATATGCATTTTGTTCAGTATCCACAGGCCTTGAAGAAATCTCAAAAGCCATTGGATCCAAGACAGACCTACTGGACTTGTGTCATCGCCTGAATGTTAAACCTTGTGTCGTCTTGAAGATCGTGAGCACATTTGTGACCTTCCCGCCTCACATAATTGGCCGTAGTGCTCTAATGATGCTTAAAGAATGGGTACACCAAGGAGGGGCTAGAGAGAGGCTTCTGGAAGTTGCTCAGGCTTTCCGTTTCAACGATGCAGCAGTCAAGATAGCAGAAGGTAATGCCAACTCCACTGAGTTTGACATTACATTAAATGGTGGAGCCCTACTTGATCAGTGGAAGAAAACAGAATGTTTGGCAGATTCATTATGTTTACTTACTATCGACCGACATTCGCCTTTCAGAGAAAAATCATGAAATCGGCAGGGGCATTTAACACTTTTAACATCTTTTTAAGAAGGAAAAATCATTAGCAGTGTGTTGCTAGATGAGGAAACACACAATGGAAAGGAATTATCCGTTTACCAGTTATCAATCAGACCTAAGAAGCGCGGTATACCACTAATTAACTTGTTTGAATTTTGCAGTTATCAATCATACCTAAGAAGCGCGGTTTACCACTAATTAACTTGTTTAAATTTTGCAGTTTTCAATCAGACCTGAGAAGCGCGGCATACCACTAATTAACTTGTTTGAATTTTGCAGTTTTCAATCAGACCTAAGAAGCGTGGTATACCACTAATTAACTTGTTTGAATTTTGCAGTTTTCAATCAGACCTAACAAGCGCGGTATATACCACTAATTAACTTGTTTGAATTTTGCAGTTTTCAATCAGACCTAAGAAGCGCGGTATATACCACTAATTAACTTGTTTGAATTTTTGCAGTTATCAATCAGACCTAAGAAGCGCGGTTTACCACTAATTAACTTGTTTGAATTTTGCAGTTATCAATCAGACCTAGAAGCGCGGTATACCACTAATTAACTTGTTTGAATTTTGCAGTTATCAATCAGACCTAGAAGCGCGGTATACCACTAATTAACTTGTTTGAATTTTGCAGTTTTCAATCAGACCTAACAAGCGCGGTATACCACTAATTAACTTGTTTGAATTTTGCAGTTTTCAATCAGACCTAACAAGCACGGTATACCACTAATTAACTTGTTTGAATTTTGCAGTTTTCAATCAGACCTAACAAGCGCGGTATATACCACTAATTATCTTGTTTGAATTTTGCAGTTTTCAATCAGACCTAAGAAGCGTGGTATACCAATAATTAACTTGTTTGAATTTTGCAGTTTTCAATCAGACCTAAGAAGCGTGGTATACCACTAATTAACTTGTTTGAATTTTTCAGTTTTCAATTAGACCTAACAAGCGCGGTATATACCACTAATTAACTTGTTTGAATTTTGCAGTTTTCGATCAGACCTAAGAAGCGCGGTATATACCACTAATTAACTTGTTTGAATTTTGTAGTTTTCAATCAGACCTAAGAAGCGCGGTATACCACTTATTAACTTGTTTGAATTTTGCAGTTATCAATCAGATCTAGAAGCGTGGTATACCACTAATTAACTTGTTTGAATTTTGCAGTTATCAATCAGACCTAGAAGCGCGGTAGACCACTAATTAACTTGTTTGAATTTTTCAGTTTTCAATCAGACCTAGAAGCGTGGTATACCACTAATTAACTTGTTTGAATTTTGCAGTTATCAATCAGACCTAAGAAGCGCGGTATACCACTAATTGACTTGTTTGAATTTTGCAGTTATCAATCAGACCTGAGAAGCGCGGCATACCACTAATTAACTTGTTTGAATTTTGCAGTTATCAATCAGACCTAGAAGCGCGGTATACCACTAATTAACTTGTTTGAAATTTGCAGGAGCATCTCGGAAATTTTGCCAATGATTTCTATGTTTTAAAACATTGACCATACTTTACTCTGTTCAGCAGAGTTTTAATAACAATAAATTTTGAAAAGCAAGATTATAATCTTTTTGTACTCGAATCAAATCCTGACTCAAGATGAATGTAACGGATTTATTAAAACCCCTACAAACCTACCTTATTACACGCTTGTTTCTCAATCTCTATACACTAAAAGCGCTCAAAAGCGACTGCTTATAAAAATGTTTGACTTGAGGGTCATCGATGATTTGATTCCTTCTCATTCTCCTTAGCCATGAAATGCCAACCAAGCTATATGCCTTTCATCTCGCATGGCATCATTGATCATAAGGGTGGAGAACTGACCTTCGATGAACTTGGTATTTCCGTATCTATCCCTGAAAGAGCTATACCAAAAGGGATGAGATCAGTTGTCACTCTTCGCGTCCCAACTCATGATACTCCTAGGATTCCTGTACGGGAGGGTGAGGTAGTCATTACTCCAGTCGTAGAAGGTTCTCTGACACAAGAACTGCTCGAGCCTGCCACTGTGGAAATATCACACTGTACCAATCACCATGAACTTACAGAGGACTCTTCTGTTATCTTGTATACAAGAACTGGACCAGGTACAAATTTATCGAAATATTTTGATTCTGTCCTCTGGAAATAAAAATAAACATTATCACTTGAAATTTTAATCCTGATAATTTGACAAATGAGGAGATTTCAAATCCCAGATATGATACTCTTTCCGTCATGAGAATCCATTTTTATAATGATAAGCTGGTGAAAATTAATATTGAATGATTTCTCAATATTAAAGAAAACGTACGATTATGCCATTTGAATCAACTCGCTGAAAGTAACTTGAATCTAGTCAAATACCAAAACATAAGCTGAGTCGAAATCAATTCCTACTCTACTTATAATCAATATTGTACGAGCCTATTATTATCAGGAAGTAAGATAGTTTAATCAATATTTTCAAATCTTTATTTTCTTTGATTCAAAGGAACGTTCGGTCGCAGAAACCTGACCCCGGGCACGTCACAAATCTCAAAAGATAAGATTAAGTTTCGTACGCGTCATCTTCAAGTCTGGGCTCTGTCATCGACTGATCTGCAAGGACTACAGCTGAGATGTGTAGTCTTCCAGCCTCTCTTCATCACTCCTGCAGAGAAACCAACTCTACGTGTATACATAATTCATCCATATAGGAACTATATAGAGGTATTTATATCATATAATATATATATATATATCCATCTTTTGATGACACCATTTGATTATCTAATTATTAACATGTTCGCCTGCGGGCTATTCAAGTTATGAAAGGCCTATGGTAACACTTAATCGAAGAACGTCTCATTAGAATTTCTTTGTGATGAGTGATGAGTTTTGAGGGAAGGGGGGGGGGAATGAGGAGGGAGATGAGTAGGGAGAAAAGTAGAAGGAGGAATCGGATGAATGCCTCAAAAATGGCGGGTAAGAGAGAAGATGGGGGAGTTAGGGGAGGGGAGATAATGGAAGTAAGAAGGTTGGATGATGAAGGGCGGAAGGGTGTGGGATGAAGGGAATGGAGCACAGATATAATAGTTCGTAGGGAAGGGGGGGGGCAGAATCGAAGGAAAGAAGAGAGAAAAAACACTGAGGGGTTTAAAGGCTACTTCATTATGTGGATATTAGAAGATTAATCCGAACATGTAAACATATTTTTTGGACCCAACTCTTCAATAATGAAACTAATTTTCTGACTGTTTATTAAACATTTTATTTCTTACCTTTAAGTGTTACGTTAAAACAATCGAAATGAGCTTTACATGTGTGTAAATAATGGCTATGTATATGTTTTTATAGGCCTACAACAGTTGACGTCAATCGTTTGCATAACATTTTATCATTTTGCCAAATCCAGATTTGAGTTGTATTTGTCATATTCCAGGATATAACGAGGAAGGAGAAGAGTTCTTCTGTACCCTACTGCCAAGTCCTGAAGGAATTTAGGTTCTCTATACAGTCAACGTCAATGGACTTAAAGATTTTGTACCACGACGGGGCGAAAAGAAACAAAAGAATGGTAAGTATGTGTGAAAGTTATTGCAGAAGGTCTTTTAGAGAATAGTGGTCGATATGGAATGTTGAAAAAAAATTATATTATCGAAGCTTAACAGTATAGCGAGTATAAAATCCCAATTGAATCAGAATTCCTGAAACGTATTGAATATCACTCCTTAGCACTGTACCCACTGGCGTACTGGTGGGGGGGCTTGGGGGGGCGCTAGCCCCCCCAAATAAAATTAAACCATGACTTATTTTCAATTCCATACAAGTGATTTATAAATGTTCGTGATATATCACATGATTTTAAACAAAATACGCGGTTCTCCATTTCTGTTGCAAACTGACACATTCCCAAATAGCCAGGAAGAGCAAAATGTTCTTTTTTTTTATATGGGCCTTGGTGTCCACTAACAGAAATACTAGTACTAGTAGATAACCGTATATCCAGTTTAGCGAAAAGTCTGGATATCCGTATGTCCGGCCTAGAGTAGAGCTTATATCGCGGCAGCTCTAGGCGGGACGCGGGGGAATGCGCAGTCGCCTGCGCTCAGGGTTTGTTTTGGATGCGGCGAGGAGGGTCATTTCCGGAGGAAATGTTCCACAGGTGCGGATCCAGGGGGCAAGCGGGCCTTGCCCCCAAAGAAAAAAGAGAGAGAGAGAGAGAGAGAAAAAGGAAAAGAGGAGATAAAGGGAAGGAAAAAAAGAAAGAAAGAAAAGAAAAGGGGATATCAGTTGCAATTTTCCAGCCAACAAGTTGTGGATCGGCGGGGAGGGGGGCCAAAAGGCCCTTGCCTGTCACCCCCGCCGCCGCCAAAAAAGAGAGAGGGAAAAGGAAAGAGGAGAGCTAAAAGTGAACAAAAAAGAGGAAGAAGAAAAGAAAGGGTGAAAAGAAGGGAGATCAGTTGCGTTTAATCCCGCCAACAACATGTGGATCGGGGCAAAGGCCCTTACCTCCCCTAGCAAACCTAAAAGAGAGAGAAGGAAGGGAAGGGAAAGGGAAGGGGAGGAAAAGGTAAGGAAAGAAAGAGAGAAAGAAGATAGGTAGGGAGGTCATTTGCGATTTTCCCCCAACAAGGTGTAGTTTTTGGGGGGGCCACAGGCGTACCGATGGAGGGGGCAATTAGTGTCCTGCCAGTGTCACAATAAAATTCAAACGTGGATCATTTCTAATTCGATACCGGTGATTTACAAATGTTGCTGAAATGACATAATAATCCGAGATTTTTCCTCACTTTTTATTAAATTATACTTTTTTTATGCGTTTGTTTTTACAGTCAGGCAAGAAATATGCTTATTTAGAGGCTTACATAGCAGGGCCCGCAGAACGACGGGGCTCCGCCCCCCACTTTTTGGAAAACAGTATACTAAACAGGCGCGGATCTACGGGGTTTAGGGGTTTAACCCCTTGGGCCGCCCAAAAAAGGGAAAAAAGAAAGAAAGAACGCACACTGGAGAGAAACCTTTCAAGTGCAAATATTGTGAGAAGATATTCAACTCATCTGGTAACTTAACCAAACACATGATAACTCTGGATATAACTGTGTATTAAACTGTTACTTGATTTAACAAGACGTTATCATGCACTGCTTTTTATGGTCTCCAATGTGTTAGTAGATGCCAGGAAAACATCACTTACGGGCCAGGGGTTCAAAATAGCCCCCAAAAAATCGCCTCGCCGCTACGCGGCTTGTGGACGATGCTCCGCATCACTTACGGTAGTTCAAAATAGCCCCCCAAAATCGCCTCGCCGCTGGGCGGCTCGTAGACGATGCTCTGCATCGTTATTGGGTCAAACTGTTTAAACTGTTACTTGATTTTCAAAGACGTTATCGTGCACTGCTTTATGGTCTCCATTGTGTTAGTAGATGCCAGGAAAACATCACTTACGAGGGTTCAAAATAGCCCCCAAATCGCCTCGCCGCTACGCGGCTCGCGGATGATGCTCCGCATCACTTATGGTGTTCGAAATAGCCCCCCAAAATCGCCTCGCCGCTACGCGGCTGGTGGACGATGCTCCGCATCGTCATTGGGTCAAATTGTTTTAGCTGTTACTTGATTTAAAAGACGTTATCAAGCACTGCTTTTTGTGGTCTCCATTGTGTTAGTAGATGCCAGGAAAACATCACTTACGAGGGTTCAAAATAGCCCCCAAATCGCCTCGCCGCTACGCGGCTCGTGGACGATGCTCCGCATCACTTATGGTGTTCGAAATAGCCCCCAATCGCCTCGCCGCTACGCGGCTGGTGGACGATGCTCCGCATCGTCATTGGGTCAAATTGTTTTAGCTGTTACTTGATTTAAAAGACGTTATCTAGCACTGCTTTTTGTGGTCTCCATTGTGTTAGTAGATGCCAGGAAAACATCGCTTACGGGCCGGGGTTCAAAATAGCCCCCAAATCGCCTCGCCGCTACGCGGCTCGTGGACGATGCTCCGCATTGTCATTTGGTCAAACCGCCCCCCTCCCTTAGCAAAAAGCTAGATCCGCCCCTGCTAAAGAGAAATAGAAAGAAAGAGAGAAAGAAAGAAAGAATAGTGACCTGCCAGTGACACAAAATAATGAGGGTGTCAAAATATGCTCATCTGACCGTAATTAAATGCCTAAAACCCCAGAACTTCCCGTGGCTCAGCCCCCTCGAACCCACTAGGGGCCTTAAGGCGGGCCCCTGAATGCTTATCTGACCGTTTTAAAATGCCTAAAACCCCTGAGCTTCTGGGGGCTCCGCAACTGGACCCCACGTCAATTAGTGTCCTGCCAGTGTCACAAATAAGGTATTAAAAAATGCTAATCTGACCGCAATTAAATGCCTAACACCCTGAACTTCCGAAGGCTCTGCCCCCTAGAACCCACCAGGGGCCTTAAGGCGGGCCCCTGAATGAATGCTTATTTGACCGTTATAAAATGCATGAAACCCTGAGCTTCTAGAGGGCTCCGCCCCCTGGACCCCACGCCAATTAGTGTCCTGCCAGTGTCCCAAATAAGATATCAAAATATGCTAATCTGACCGTAATTGAACGTCTAAAACCCTGAGCCTCCAGGGCTCTGCCCTCTGGACCCACCTAGGGCCCTAAGGCGGGCCCCTGAATGCTTATCTGACCGTTATAAAATGCCTTAAACCCCTGAGCTTCTGGGGCTCCGCCCCTGGACCCCGCCCCCTGGACCCACGCCAATTAGTGTCCTGCCACTGTCACAAATAATTAAGGTATCAAAATATGATAATCTGACCGTAATTAAACGCCTAAAACCCCTGAGCTTCCAGGGGCTCTAGCTGTCCCCTGGACCCAACCAATGGCCCTAAGTCAGGTCCCTAGCTGGATACTCATCTGACAGTAATTTATTGCCTAAAACCCCTGAGCTTCCGGGGGCTCCGCCCCCTGGACCCCACGCCAATTAGTGACCTGCCAGTGTCACAAATAGGGTATCAAAATATGCTCATATGACCGTAATTAAATGTCTAAAACCCCTGAGCTTCCGGAGGCTCCGCCCCCTCGACCCACCAGGGGCCTAAGCCCCTAAACCCTGAGCTTCGGGGCTCCGCCTGGACCCCACGCCAATTAGTGACCTGCCAGTGTCACAAATAGGGTATCAAAATATGCTCATCTGACCGTTATAAAATGCCTCAAATCCCTGAGTTCCGGGGGCTCAGCCCCCTGGACCCCACGCCAATTAGTGACCTGCCAGTGTCATGAAAAAGGTATCAAAATATGCTCATCTGGACCGTAACTAAATGCCCCTAGACCCTACGTCAATTTACACTACGCTCTACCTTATCGTAAATACTTTACCCCCCCCCCCATCCCCTTTGAAAAACGTTCAGCGGGGCCTGCATGTAAGAGTGGGTGATGCGGATTTTTTGTCTGCCAGCCCCCCCAAACTTTTTTGTTCATTACGCCACTGACTGTACCTATGTGAGTATGTAGGACTACAAGTATTTGGGCAAATAATCCATTTCTCCAGCACACATTTCTTTTAATCAGTTCATACGATTCGAATGAATTGCATGATTTTATCGAAATTACTGTACATTATGGACTTTTGCAGGCAGCTTAAAATCTTGATGATTTCGTGTACATTATGGACCTTGCAGACAGCTTAAAATCTTAATGATTTTTACAGTAACAAAAATAACATGATAATAGACATTATGAATTACATTGAAGAGCGTTACATTTTATTCTGGAGGCATGAACGTGTAGTCGAGATTTGGAAAGTTATTTCAGTAAAATCAACATTTATTTTAGACTGGGATGCAAAGAAATGATTAAAAATCTTCAGGGATATGAGGCATACATACATAGTAATGGACATGTGGTACTAGGAGGGTTTCGTGTAGATAGTATGAAATCGATGGGATGAAAAGAAATCGAATAGATTTTTTACACACCTAGTAGGAGTTGAATGATCAAACCTCTTCCTTATTTCGAACTCGGATCTTATCAAATCAAATATATTCGCTCTCTTACTTTCTCTCCTTCACACAAACTCACCCACATCCCCATATAATATACGTGTTTGACTTACTTAGACCCGGTTCCTCCTATCCCATGTGTAAAGTTGGACGGCAACAATTTCCTTCATCCTCAGTGGTCCTCTACAAGCCTTTCCAGCTCAAGTTCAGTGCGTAAAGATAATTCAGAACGTCCTCCATGTCTTTGGGTGTCTTGTTGATGGCATTCTGAAACTACGCCAATGAACCTCAGAAGACGCTCTTTCCCTGAATATACGTATTATCATGTTTATTTTTTATTGTCATCATCATTATTATTATTGTCATTATTATTATTATGTTGTTGTTGCTGCTGTTATTATCGTTATCATCTATTATTATTATTATTATTATTATTATTATCATTATAATTATCATTATTCCCCTCTGGAATTCGACCCAAGATGCCCATCAAGAGTATACTAAGTGGAAAGTGCAGCCCTCTGAATTTCGAGCTTCAGTTCTCTCCTGAAGAGAAAGGAAAGAAGAACGTAAATATCGACATACTTCAAGGGTCAGCAAGTCTTGCAGAAAGAGAGTATATCATTTCAATAGAGGGTAAGCCTATATTATCAGGAAGTAGGATAGTTTGTGAATCTCACTTCTTCAAATGTAGTCCGTTATCTCAAGGACTATACACAAGCCATTTCTGTGACTCGTTACCTCAAAGACTCTACATAAGTCATTCATGTAGCCAGTTATCTCAAGGACCCTACATATTGTCAATTCTGTAACTTCAATGTATCTGTGATCTCCTCAATTGAATTATTTAAATGAGCTTTACAGTTAGCGTTTAAATACCCCTTTTTTAAAGGTTAAGTTGGAAAGAGGGGGAGAATAAATTATGTTGCAAAATACAATAAATGCCATAAACACTCCTTCCTAGTTTATGACTTAAAAAAAAAAGCTGTGGGATAGATCGGGACGGATCTGAAATATGTTTTTAACGAATTCATTTTCTTTTCGTATCTTCTGAAATTGGGATATTGCATTTTGTGACACTCATCAAACCTTTAAAAAAAATATTAAGTATGATTACTTTTTCTCTCTAAACACATCCTTCATATGAAATACATAGCAACTTCGAGTATAGAAACAATAAACGTCTTAGTAATATTGTATTTCTTTCATATTTCGTTTGATGCAGATGAACCAGATTATGCATTCGATCCCACAGATTCGTAAGTAAAAGAATATCATTATCCATGAATGTATCACTCATTCTTCCAACAATAAGTATTAGGTAAAATTTTACATATTTTTATTATAACAATGTCCATAAAGATAACACTTTTGAAACTCAGAATTGCGACATCTATCCAAATCATTGCACCAGGTATTTATCATGCCTTACGCGTAACCCATCACTAGAAACTTATAATTACCTGTAATTAGTAATGGCTACTGGTCGATAATCAACTTTTGTCAGTTGATTCTCGGTCTTATAGATAAGGGTGGTTTATCTAAGGACAAGGATTCCTGTCGATATTTCACAAAGGAATGTACCAACCCTCCATAAACTAGTATTTCATTTATTTATAGTTTTTGCACATTTTTCAAATATAATGAGTAACAGATGTATATATAGACGAAAATTAATAAATTAGCATTGTTGTACATTTTGATATCCTAAACTATGACTTCCCGTCGAATGTTATGAATTTACTTTTCTGCAGGCAGGGGCGACTGCAGTATGTATCTAACAATCTTCTCGAGATCCTGATGGATGTTATCCCCTCACCCAAGGACTTAAAGTCCCTTGGCTACCAGCTTGGCGTCTCTTACTCAGCTGTAGACAAATACCTCAACCGCCCAGACTCGTCATTTGATTGTGTCTCAAGATCAGGCTGTCGTGAGATGCTACGTGACTGGAGACGGAAGGTTCGACCTAGTGACCAGGTAGATGAACTTTATCTAGCATTACAAAATGCTGGGTTAGGTCATACAGCTAAGGTCATCCTACCTGAACGTAAGTACCATACTACACTCTCTCCCCATTTGTAAAACTACAACGTATAACATTTCCTTGTCGTGTTCCAGAGTTTGGAACAATATCAACATTTGGAACTCCCTTTTACTAAACCATAGACAAAGGTACTTAGAAATGCTTTTCACTTTTATTATTCAACGAAGCGATCTGGTATGTGCTCGAACTATTTGGAATCCTGCCCCATTATCGGTAGATACCTATTTAATACACATCGGAAGAGGCATATTACGTTGGGAAAACAAACTGGTCCTATATGTCGTAAGCACACAGCAAGGATGCAACCTGGGACCTCCCATAATTATGACAGTACAGAGTCATCAATCTACCACAATGCTTCCACGTATACAAATGAATGGGAGCTTTAATTTAATACCGGGCGCGTTTCTGTTGTTGTAAGAACAGCAGCAAGGAAGGCAATGTTCCGTTACCGCCCACATTGACTATCCCCATACTCGAATTATTGTATTTTATTTGTTCTTTACTCTTTAAACGAACCGTCAGATTTTTTGGATGTTCTTTCCCTTCACCAAGTTCACTGTTCCTTGAATTATAACCCTCAATTAAAAGTAACTCCGGATACTTCAATTATTGTACTTTCTTTCTTCTTCACTATTTTTCTTTTTTTGGTGAACCATCATTGAGTAGCACCGCAATTGAAAATCCAATTCTGGAATTTTCTTCCTTTCTACCTTATTTGCTTTTACACATAAACTATCAATCTTTCTTCTTCCCCTTTTCTATGTGTATTTCCAGTGACTTCTAGGACGCACATTAAACAGGTCATAAAAACATTCGAGTCAAATAAGTAGGCAACCTGTCATTGAAATGTCCATCATCATCTCACGACCAGGAAGGGATTCACTTGTTTCATTCATTCAGCTCAGAATCCAACGTCTTCAGAAACATATATTGCAAGTCTGCATGGTTTTCAGCCTGAATCTCGAAGTTGCTTTCTTTTCTTTCCAAGCCAACGCTGTTGAGAGTCATGTAGTTAAGCTACATATCATAATGGTTTCTTTTTAATTATCCTTAATGATTAAAGAGAAATCCAACCTTGATAGTAAACTAATCTTTAAAATAGCAGCACAACCAGAGAAGCAGACTAGTGGAATTTAGAAGGAAATCGTACAGAAAATTTGTAAGTTATGAATATTTGACAGTTATAATCCCTTTATGTACGGGCAATTCAAAGTGGCTTCAACAATTGCTCTCGAAATCCCTTTATATTTGAGAGGTAACTAAACAAAACTCTACAAAATTTGACTAAATATTGAAGCCAGATATAAGCAGTGTTTACACTTTCTGCAACATTTAGTACATTTTATATAATTTTGATTAAATAAAAATCCTTATAATTTACATTTTCTACACGCCCTTACATCATCAAACCGTCCCAATATCATATAGACAGTTTCCTTCTCAATTCAATGGTATGACACGTACTCATGTCTCTTCAAGATTATCTTCATTGCAAGGTTTTGTGAAGACTGTCCATTTAGTTTACGACGGAGATCATGTATATTAGGTAATAACTGAAATATTGTTATCACTTTAAATGAAACCCATCATTCTGTTCCATATATTTTTGAGTTTTCATTGTTGAGGAAATATATTGGCTTATATTAATTTGGACATGTCGCATAAAAAAATTATGATTTCACTTGCATCCTGTAAATTCATATTCATATTCAACGCTGAATTCAACGCATCCATATCATTCATTGGTCACGATTTAAAAATAATTTCAGACGAATCCATTATTGAAGGAAAAAATATTATCTAAAGATCATAATGGTGAGAGCAAACGGTAACATGAACTGACTGCCATATGTTAGTCCAACTTAAAGTCGATCTTAGTCTTTGTGAAACATTCCCCTGTTTCAGTTCTATTTTTACAATGACAATGTACATAAGATTATAAGCGCAGGTAATATTTCCTATTTTCCTTCTCGCAAGGTCGTATGGATACTGTTTTAGTCCTATTGCTACAATATCATATACATATAATAATTACAGGAGATATTTTCTTTAATGTACGGTTGTATGAATACTGTTTTAGTTATGTTGCTTCAACAATCATTTACTTGTCATAATAATTGCAGTACATATTTTCTTTATTGTAAGTTTGTATGAACGCTGTTTCAGTCCTGTTCCTACAATAATCGTATACTTGATATAGTAATTGCAGTATATGTATATATGTTATCGTAAGGTTGTATGAATACTGTGTCAGTTTGGTTACTTGAATGATCGTATATATATGATAATATTTACAGAAGACGTTTTCTGTATTGTATGAATACTGTTTGAGTTCTATTGCTACAATGATAATGCACGTAAGGTAATACATACAACCAATATATCTTTCCTCATAAGGTGGTTAGAAAGTTATCCAATTTGTATCGCTAGAATAATCATGTTAATAAGACAATACTTACAGACCACATTTTCTTTACTACAAGGCTATATAACTAGTGTTTCATTTGAATCGCTACAATGGTCATGTATATAAGTCAATAATTACAGAAGATATGTTCTTCATTGCAAGGTTTTATGAAGACTGTTTATTTGTTTTACGACGCTGATCATGTATATTAGGTAATAACTGAAATGAATATATGCGTTATTATAATGTTGTATGAAAATGGCTTTAGATGTATAGCTACAGCAGTCATGTATATAAGCTAGGTTATTGATTTCAGAAGATATTTTCTGTATTGCAAGGTTGTTTGAAATTGTGCTGTTCTATTGCTACAATGATCCTATACATATGATAATAATTACAGAAGGTATTTTTTTAGTCGTATGAATACTGTTTCAGTTCAATTGCTACAACGATTATTTACTTGTCAAAATGATTACAGACCACATTTTCTTTACTACAAGGCTATATAACTAGTGTTTCATTTGAATCGCTACAATGGTCATGTATATAAGTCAATAATTACAGAAGATATGTTCTTCATTGCAAGGTGTTATGAAGACTTTTCATTTGTTTTACGACGAGGATCATGTATATTAGGTTATAAATGAAATGAATATATGCGTTATAATAATGTTGTATGGAAATGGCTTTAGATGTATGGCTACAACAGTAATGTATATAAGGTAGCTTAATAATTTTAGAGGATTTTTTCTGCATTGCAAGGTTGTTTCAAAATTGTGCTGTTCTATTGCTACAATGATCCTATACATATGATAATAATTACAGAAGGTATTTTTTTAGTCGTATGAATACTGTTTCAGTTCAATTGCTACAACGATTATTTACTTGTCAAAATGATTACAGACCACATTTTCTTTACTACAAGGCTATATAACTAGTGTTTCATTTGAATCGCTACAATGGTCATGTATATAAGTCAATAATTACAGAAGATATGTTCTTCATTGCAAGGTTTTATGAAGACTTTTCATTTGTTTTACGACGAGGATCATGTATATTAGGTTATAACTGAAATGAATATATGCGTTATAATAATGTTGTATGAAAATGGCTCTAGATGTATGGCTACAACAGTAATGTATATACGGTAGCTTAATAATTTTAGAGGAATTTTTTCTGCATTGCAAGGTTGTTTGAAAATCGTGCTGTTCTATTGCTACAATAATCGTATACTTGATATAGTAATCGTAGTATATGTATACATATTTGGTAAGGTTATATGACTACTGTGTCTGTTTGGTTACTTGAATGATCGTATATATATATGATAATATTTACAGAAGATGTTTTCTTTATTGTCTGAATACTGTTTCAGTTCTGTTGCTACAATGATAACGCACGTAAGGTAATAAATACAATCAACATATGTTTCCTCATAAGGTGGTTAGAAAACTGTTCAATGTGTATTGCTAGAATAATCATGTATATAAGACAATGATTACAGACCACATTTTCTTTACTACAAGGCTATATAACTAGTGTTTCATTTGAATCGCTACAATGATCATGTATATAAGACAATAATTACAGAAGATATTTTCTTCATTGCAAGATTTTATTAAGACTGTTCATTTGTTTTACGATAATGATCATGTATATTAGGTAATAACTGAAATGAATATATGCGTTATTATAATGTTGTATGAAAATGACTTTAGATGTATGGCTACAACAGTCATGTATATAAGCTAGCTTATTAATTTCAGAAGATATTTTCTGTATTTCAATATTGTCTGAAAATTGTGCTGTTCTGTTGCTACAATGATCCTATACATATGATAATAATTACAGAAGGTATTTTTTTAGTCGTATGAATACTGTTTCAGTTCTATTGCTACAACGATTATTTACTTGTCAAAATAATTGCAGCACACATTTTCTTTAATGTAAGGTTGAATGAATACTGTTTCAGTTCTGTTGCTACAATAATCGTATACTTGATATAGTAATCACAATTTATGTATATATGTTATCGTAAGGTTGTATGAATACTGTATCAGTTTGGTTACTTGAACGATCGTATATAGATATGATAAAATTTACAGAAAACGTTTTCTTTATTGTATGAATACTGTTTGAGTTATTTTGCTACAATGGTAATGCACGTACAGTAATAATTACAACCAATATATGTTTCCTCATAAGGTGGTTAGAAAACTGTTCAATTTGTATTGCTAGAATAATCATGTTAATAAGACAATAATTACAGACCAAATTTCCTATACTATAAGGCTATATAACTAGTGTTTCATTTGTATCACTACAATGGCCATGTATATAAGACAATAATAACAGAAGATATGTTCTTCTTTGCAAGGTTTTATGAAGACTGTTTATTTGTTTTACGACGCTGATCATGTATATTAGGTAATAACTGAAATGAAAATATGCGTTATTATAATGTTGTATGAAAATGGCTTTAGATGTATAGCTACAGCAGTCATGTATATAAGCTAGGTTATTAATTTCAGAATATATTTTCTGTATTGCAAGGTTGTTTGAAATTGTGCTGTTCTATTGCTACAATGATCATATTAATTGGATAATAATTACAGAAGGTATTTTCTTACTTGTATGAATACTGTTTCAGTTCTATTGCTACAACGATCATTTTTTTGTGGTAAAAATTGCAGTACATATTTTCTTTATTGTAAGTTTGTATGAACGCTGTTTGAGTCCTGTTCCTACAATAATCGTATACTTGATATAGTAATCGCAGTATATGTATATATGTTATCGTAAGGTTGTTTGAATACTGTGTTAGTTTGGTTACTTGAATGATCGTATATATATATGATAATATTTACAGAAGACGTTTTCTGTATTGTATGAATACTGTTTCAGATCTATTGCTACAATGATAATGCACGTATTAAAGGTAATACATACAACCAATATATGTTTCCTCATAAGGTGGTTAGAAAGTTTTCCAATTTGTATTGCTAGAATAATCATGTTAATAAGGCAATACTTACAGACCACATTTTCTTTACTATAAAGCTATATAACTAGTGTTTCATTTGTATCGCTACAATTTTCATGTATATAAGTCAATAATTACAGAAGATATGTTCTTCATTGCAAGGTTCTATGAAGACTGTTTATTTGTTTTACGACGCTGATCATCTATATTAGGTAATAACTGAAATGAATATATGCGTTATTATAATGTTGTATGAAAATGGCTTTAGATGTATAGCTACAGCAGTCATGTATATAAGCTAGGTTATTGATTTCAGAAGATATTTTCTGTATTGCAAGGTTGTTTGAAATTGTGCTGTTCTATTGCTACAATGATCCTATACATATGATAATAATTACAGAAGGTATGTTTTTAGTCGTATGAATATTGTTTCAGTTCTATTGCTACAACGATTATTTACTTGTCAAAATGATTACAGACCACATTTTCTTTACTACAAGGCTATATAACTAGTGTTTCATTTGAATCGCTACAATGGTCATGTATATAAGTCAATAATTACAGAAGATATGTTCTTCATTGCAAGGTTTTATGAAGACTGTTCATTTGTTTTACGACGAGGATCATGTATATTAGGTAATAAATGAAATGAATATATGCGTTATAATAATGTTGTATGGAAATGGCTTTAGATGTTTGGCTACAACAGTAATGTATATAAGGTAGCTTAATAATTTTAGAGGATGTTTTCTGCATTGCAAGGTTGTTTGAAAATCGTGCTGTTCTATTGCTACAATAATCGTATACTTGATATAGTAATCGCAGTATATGTAAACATATTTGGTAAGGTTATATGACTACTGTGTCTGTTTGGTTACTTGAATGATCGTATATATATATATATATATAATATTTACAGAAGATGTTTTCTTTATTGTCTGAATACTGTTTCAGTTCTGTTGCTACAATGATAACGCACGTAAGGTAATAAATACAATCAATATATGTTTCCTCATAAGGTGGTTAGAAAACTGTTCAATGTGTATTGCTAGAATAATCATGTTAATAAGACAATAGTTACAGACCATATTTCCTTTACTACAAGGCTATATAACTAGTGTTTCATTTGAATCGCTAAAATGGTCATGTATATAAGTCAATAATTACAGAAGATATTTTCTCCATTGCAAGGTTTTATGAAGACTGTTCATTTGCTTTACGATGATGATCATGTATATTAGGTAATAACTGAAATGAATATATGTTGTGCGAAAATGGCTTTATATGTATGGCTACAACAGTCATGTATATAAGCTAGCTGATTAATTTCAGAATATATTTTCTGTATTGCAAGGTTGTTTGCAAATTGTGCTGTTCTGTTGCTACAATGATCCTATACATATGATAATAATTACAGAAGGTATTTTGTTTAGTTGTATGAATACTATTTCAGTTCTATTGCTACAACGATCATTTACTTGTCAAAATAATTGCAGTACATATTTTCTTTAATGTAAGGTCGAATGAATACTGTTTGAGTCCTGGTCCTACAATAATGGTATACTTGATTTAGTAATTGCGGTATATGTATATATGTTATCGTAAGGTTGTATCAATACTGTGTCAGTTTGGTTACTTGCATGATCGTATATATATATATATGATAAAATTTACAGAGAACGTATTCTTTATTGTATGAATACTGTTTGAGTTCTATTGCTACAATGATAATGCACGTAAGGTAATACATACAATCAATATATGTTTATTCATGAGGTGGTTAGAAAACTGTTCAATTTGTATTGCTAGAATAATCATGTTGATAAGACAATAATTACAGACCACATTGTCAGTACTATAAGGCTATATAACTAGTCTTTCATCTGTATTGCTACAATGAACATGTTTATTAAGACAATAATTGCAGAAGATATTTTCTACCTTTGCAATGTCTTATGAAGACTGTTCATCTGTTATAGGACGATGATCATGTATATTAGGTAATAACTGAAATGAATATATGCGTTATTATAATGTTGTATGAAAATGGCTTTAGCTGTTTTGCTACACCAATAATGTATAAATACATAAAAGCTAGTTTATTAATTTCAGAAGATATTTTCTGTCTTGCAAGGTTGTTTGAAAAGTGTGCTGTTCTGTTGCTACAATGATCTAAACATAATAATAACAGAAGGTATTTTCTTAGTTGTATGAATAATGTGTCAGTTCTATTGCTACCAGCGGCGGATCCAGGGCCAGGGCCAGGGGCCTCCCTAGGAAAAAAAACAGGTAAAAACACCCTTTTTGAGAAAAAGAAAGAAGATGGGCCCCCTCCCCTGGCGCCCGAGGGGGTTGGGGTGGATGTTGGAAAAAAAAATTGCACCTTCCCCCCCGGTGAGCCAAAAAATTAAAATAAGTGCTCACAACCCCCCCACTGAACGATTAAATCGACCGGGAAGATTTTCAAATTTTCGGGTGCCAAAAAAAAAATTGTGCTCACCTTCCCCACTAAGCAAAAATCGGCCGGTACGATTTTCCAATTTTCGCACGAAGTGGGCCCCTTTTTGGGCCCCCTCTCTTGCCGCTGGCTGGATCCGCCCCTGATTGCTACAATAATCATATGCATATGATAATAATTACAGACGGTATTTCTTAGTTGTATGGGGACTGTTTCTTTATTTTACCACAATGATCATGTACATTAGGTAATAACTGAAATTAATATATGTGTTGTAATAAGGTTGTATGAAAACGGTTCTAGTTTTATGCCTACAACAATCATGTAAATAAGGTAGCTTAATAATTTCAGAGGATATTTTCTTTATGGCAAGGTTGTTTGAAAACGTTTTCAGTTCTATTGCTGCGATGCCCATGAACATTACGTAACAGATAATATTTGCTTTACTATCATGACTATACGCTTGTATGATCATTTAGTTGCATCACCACAACAATCGAATTCATAAAACAATAAAACCAACGGATAATTTTGTTATTGTAAGTTTGCATGGAAACTTTTTCTGTAATTTTGCTACGAATCATATGAATAAGAGTTAAAATTAAGTTGGGCGGTATAGGCAAACATTGATTTGTAACGTTTTATATTCATTTTATACAGGCGGAAGAATATCATATGAGAAATGCTACTTTAAGATGACTGGTCTTAAAATGCAATCATATTCAAAATATGACAAAGTAGCTTCAGTCTTTGAACTAGCTTTTGATGACACTATATGCTTTCCCATATTGCCACATGTGTGTGCAGTGTTTTTAAACTGTACGAAGTTTTCAGCAAGATTGAATACCGTTATGATTTGAATATATATTCTTTTTCTTGTAAAGTTTGTTACAGTTGATGTGATCTTTTATTGTGTTATTTTCCAAATAGAATTCATATTAGTAAATATTATATAAACTTCTTTATTTCTTATATTTAACAAACTTTGTATTATCCATATTCATTTTATTTGTTTCGTATATTTGACTATTGCCTTGACTGCATCTTTAAACAAATGGAGTAACATAAATCGTTCTTAAGAAAAGTGACTGAAAAGAAAGTGGGTCAAGTGAAAAAATAACTAAGAAAGCTTTTGCGTGAAAAAATTATTCCTACCCTCAACATTTAAGTAAACTGTACACAGAATGTTGTCTTTCACTTCCTGATGCGATATGCCACACATCATATGATCTTCCGGTCATCATAATTATATTGTGGGTCCACTGGGTCGTATCGAAGCAATTTTTTAAGAGACAGAGGTCATCTTGTACGACATCAACTTGATGTCTGACAATCACAGACACATCGTTAGGTAATGCCCACTCAAGTATCACAGAAGGCCTTGTACCATCTGATTCAGTCGTTATTGTTACGCGTGCATGCTTGTAGGTGAATAGTACATACACGAGATCTAGAAGTGGGTTTTCTGGACTCGGGTAAGAAATAAACCTATCAATTTAGATTTGCATATTATACCACTATAACTACCCACCCTTTTGAGGGTTTGGCTCAGGAACTTTTGATTCAAAGCATTAAATAAAATATTTCAGATGCATGAAAAGAAAGAGCAAATATCTATGCACATAGTGTGTCCTTTTTTATACGACCACATTTTATTTGACGCCAGAACATTTTATACATTATATAGTCTTAACATGATTAAATTAGCAGCACGTTTAGATGTAAAAAGAAAACAAAAATCGATCACAATGGAGATTTTTTTTAATTGTCGACGAAAGCCTTACTACACATGTATATTATTTTCAGAGACATTGCATTTTATTAGAAAAATGTAGCATAGAAATAAACATATTATTGTTGCCCATTTGAAGGACAAAATGTGATCAATATAGCCCTTAAAAGAAATTCCTGTCCCGAGACGCTGGTCTAAAGACTTTCTTAAGTAAAATCAAAAGCCAACATTTATAGGAATAGGATTATCATATTCAGGTGTCAAATATCCATAATTTTGAAATAGAGGTAGTTGTGTCCGCCTCTCCCTTCTCTATTTTCCTCTCTCTCTCTCTCTTTTATAGTTATCTTTCATCCATCTCCCTCTTTCTCCTTCTATCTTACTTCGATGTTGAGGCACAAATATATCCTTATTTGCCCCTCCAGGTAATGCTATCTCTCGTCCCTCCTCTCTCTCTCCCTTCTCTCTTTCTTTTCAAAATACATATTTGTATTTCTTTTTCTCTTTTCTTTTCCCTACCTATTCCGTTTTTTTGTACCCTTCTCATCCATTCAAATGGCACTGATTATTTATATCATATTTACTTTTGATAATTTCTTATTTACTTATTGTAATCGAAATGTAATTTAGACCATAATACCATCAGATGATTCGGAATGCAGCTTAAAAGCACACATGTATCTGAAGAAAAAAATATATTACAGAAATAATTTAATGACTCTGAAAACCACTTGTTCGAACTGTGTATTTGTATTCAGTGCATTACTGTAATTTTACATATTATCAGGTATACATTATTATTCCATCTACGTTTAGCTGTTGTCGTCAAACGAACACGACTTCTACCCACATCGCAGTCCGAATGTTTAAGGTATGGAAACTTATTTACAGGCAAAATACTTCAGATGTCAAAAGCAAAGCTTATTAACTCCCGAAGATCATGCAAAATCGCGTTGTTCGTAGACATTCTAGAAATAAGATTGTAGCATAAGTGCGTGTAACCCATCTTTTAAATGGTCAGGTAAAATTCACACGTGTAATGGTTTGTGCATTCATTTGATAAAAGAGTGTAGTTCTGGCACTGGAACAGACACATACATTATCATTGCACTTATAGGCCTACATAATTACAATAGGGACAAAGTAACAGTAGTATTATGGTTACGTTCCGTTATTTGCACTAAAGCATAAAAGACAAAATAGGATACTCCTTGAATGTCATTTGTATTTTTATTATTTATATATGTTACATTAGAGATTATCAGAAAGAGAGAGGTGAGAAATAAGATAATACTATATCCTTAATTTGACATGTAATATCAGATAAAGTGACAAAATCTAACGATATCAGATTCAATGCTGTGTAAGGCTCTTACAATACAATATAAAATACAATAGTGTCGTACATCTTACAATCCAGTTCAAGTGTTTGCATTATTATTTTAATAAAAGATGCATTCCAGTCATTAATTGTCATCTATCATATAAGATAATTAATAATCCATGTATTTGCCTAACATTTTTTTAACAATATAGCGATTTAATAAATATAAAAAGAATAAATTATATGATAAACAACATTTATAATATATTATTAGTTTACTAAAGCCCATTTTTCTAATTATCTAAATATCATAACTTAAGATTGGAATTAAAGTACCAAAGGGTTGAATAAAATCTAAAATATAAGGTATTACTTCATATTTCCAGTGCATTTTTTTTTTTATCATTAAATAATTCTTTCCGTTATAAACCAGCAAATGTATACAAGTATATGTTCATGTGATAAATATACAGACAGTTCCATACATTGAAATATATATACATATTAAATAAATTTGCGTAAAACTGTGCCAATAAGCAGAAAGACAAGGAATCACTTGTGCAAATTTTGAAAAAAATCACTTTCAGAGATGTGAAACTACATTGTCTTATTTTCGAGGTGCTGTTCGTGGTACATCTACGGTGAAATTTAATACGCTAAGTAGGACAAATTAAAAAATAGATAGACAGAGAGATAAAAGGTTTATTAACGTTTATCTAATGAAACCGTTATTGCAGCAAAGCGGAATTGCGATGATTTTACATGAAAAAGTGCATACTAAAAGTTATTCAGCATTGACAAAACTTTCAAATAATAACTTATACAGTACAATGATAGAGTCCATACAAACCATATAATTGGCATTGACGAATAGTAATCAACAAATAAGGTTTTGTGTAAATTACTTTCATATATGATAGGTATTATACATGCCAATGTTAAATAATGATGTACATTTTACTGAATGGTTTATTCAAAATACTGAAAATAGCAGTCCGGAGCTGAATTGCTTTCAGTTTACAATAAAAACACATGAAATACATAGCAAAATGAAAACAGTTATTACGTAAAGCTTACGAGAATTCATTCAAAGATGAACTAAATAAGATATTATTATTAAAAAAAATTGAAGCAGATATGAGGAATAAGCATATTAACTGAAAATTTTAATCCATGGGAACACAATTACAATTTAAACGTCTTTATTTTGTATAGATTTCGAACATGGTGATGAAAGGACTCTTTTTAAAGAAAATCAGCAGAAAAAAAATGTATGAACTTAGAACTGTATACGGTATATATATATTCGTTATACTAAATCAAAATTCAATATCCAACAGTATTACAAATGGAAGAGAATAATATTAAGTGTTATATACATGTATATAAAGGTAAAAGTTTTTTTTATATTCTTAGATCTCTAATAGAAGTTGGAAATGTGTATGATTTCAATTAGTCCTATATATACAAATACTAATGACACTATATACTTATATTTTATTTTTTAATTTATTAATCTTAATTGTTCAGCTAGTTATGAGGTGCTAAAAAGGTTCGTTGATAAGATTTGTTGGCCATTTACAATTAAAACTGTTATTAATTTCGCTTATTCAGTTATTGTACGTATATATATATAAGTAGGAGATCACAACTAAGAGGGGTAACATTACCCATCCATTGAACTGAGCAAAATGAATAGTGCTGACATTAATTTCAATAATTAATTTGTTCAGTATATACATGTACAAAAGCTTTGAAAGAGACTATAATCATTAATGAATTCATACCTTGAAGAAATATAAATGTCATTGTCATTAATCGACATGATACATTCAGTTTTATCAAATGCGTTATAATGATAATTCACGCGATCATTGATCTGAAAGAAATGGACTCGTGTTTGAATTTGATAATTCACTTATTCCCTTACTCTGTTCACATTGATGTATATTTCATAGGTATTGTAATTTGTTAATATTTAATTGTTTGCCATGGTTTTTTGGTTGTTTCAGCACTTAGAGTCTTCGATGGAAAGCGATGTATAAGCACCGTTTGTATTACCTTTTATTATTATTATTAAGCATATTATTTTAACTTTAAAAGCAATTACTACTACCATTCTTTAGTCTCTTCGAATTTGAATATTTATTAAATATGATTGGTCAGTCATTCAATATGCATATTAATGTATGAAGTTGCTTTAAAAAAGTTTACTATGCTTTGGTCATTTACAATTATATTTCCATTGTATATAAACCATTACAAAAAACATTCAAATTAAAAGCAACACAAATAGATAATAATTCTTAGTTAGATATGTACATACTTAGTATTCAAAGTGTATGCATTTCATCCCTGTTAACATTCATTTATCAGTTTGATTAGATACGGCAAATGAATATTCCTAAGTGTTTTTGTCCTAAATTTGATTTGTAGTATCGGATTGGATGGATCTGTGCTGTTTCATAAAACCTGGTATCAATATTAAATGCCATAATTATATGATAAAGTCACTCACAAACAATCAATTGCAACGATCTCAATAGCTTACATCAGTTATTGTAACTTGTTATTTCTAACAAGTGTTGTGAACCAACGTTAGTGTATTACTAATAAAGATAACTCGTTTGATAAATATCTCATATTGTAATCTGCATGTTGCAGACTCTTCCGTTTCAACATGTTGACCTCCAGGCTTGTCTAATGTGTCATTCACCGTCCATGCCTTTCGTATGAAAGATGTACCAACATAGTCATCATTTTCAGATTTTCAAGGCTTCATCTTTGTGTATGCAGCCGTCCCATCGTCATCATCATATGTTGCCATGGGAACTGTATTAATATACTGAGGATAATCAAGTTCCTCCTGACATGTGTTCTCTGTGTTGACATACACTCCTTCTGCCCTGTCCCCACGCTCAGTAGTCTCCTTTTGCCTTAAAGAAGGACTAAGGCATTCTTTGTTATCATATCTAGATGGTTTAGAGCTGTGGGAACAGAACTCGCCATCCATTTCAGGATTTATCTCCATGTATGTGGTTGTCACATCACCACCTTCGACTGTGTTGAGCACCGTATTGGCATACTGAGGATCATGATTTTCCTCCTGTGGTGCCTTGTCGTACTCTGTATTGGTATACACAGCTTCTGCCCTGTCTACGTGATCCTCATTCTTCCTGGGCTTGGTGGCAGGACTGAAGTATCCTTTGCTTTCAGGTCCGGATGTTTTGGAACCATGTGAACAGGACTCTCTTGGCACGCCGGGATTTATATCCATATACATGCACGTGGTTTTCACACCATCATCATCATCATCATCATCTCCTATCATTCGTAATATAGCACTGGCATACGGCGGATCCTCTGCACTTGCATACTCAGGCTCGTGCTCTTTCCTTGTAAAACTGGGAATGACATAGTCAGAACTTCCCGATGGTTTACAACCACGGACTGTAGACTGGGAAGGTGAAATTGGTTTCATGTCCATGTAGAATCCTTTAGTTGACTTCGGAGACTCGGACTTATGTTCCTCCGTCGATGAAATTTCAGCATAGACTTCTTGGGATACCTTGACAAATAAATTAGAATTCAAATCAAATAATTGCACACATTCACATAATTTCACTTATCATCGAATGGCGATAAAGCGGAGAGCAGTTTTAGACTGATTAAGTGTATCATCGTATTGTATCGAAAGAATAAACGTTTTACAAGAAAGAAAATGTTATTGAATGTTAAGTATATGCACTGTTCACCCTGACTACGGTGTGTATAAGTGACTAGAACATTATATCTCTGGAAAATGGTCAAAGTTTGAAACCACGCAAACACCTATACTAACCTGTTGGGATTGTAATTTGGTTGTTGCCACTGGTGGAACGGTTGTGCTGGTGGTTGACTCTGTCGCACTCCGCGCTGAGGGCAGAGAAAATGACATGAAATTATTTGATGTTAACATATTTATAATCTTATTCATGAGTTCCTTTTTTCAGTAAAAATGATGAAATAACTGTGAACATGGTAAGCGTACGATCAGTAGTCTACAAACTGAAGATAAAGAATGTAAGGGAAGAGAAAACAAAGAGAGGAATAAACTCTGGAAGGAATAGCAGGGGGCAAAAGGAAGAAAATAATGTATCTATTAAGAACCAGAGTAAAACAAAAGAATTCTCAACGAGGGAATGAATGCTATCTAAAGTTAATAGAAGTGATGGAGAGAGAGAGAGAGAGAGAGAAGTAAAACGAAAGAGAGAAAACACAACAAAAACAAGAAACAAAAATTTAAACAAAAATTAAGATCAACATGAAAATGAAATGACATGTGACATGAAAGTTAAAGATTGAAGCTTAGAGAACATATTTAAATAATGAAATGGGGAATACATCTGTTATGTGCATGTTTCGGTTTGTTAGAGGTGAATGCAGGGGGTCAGCTGCTTTACGACATACCCTTCTTTCGTTTCACACAGCATAACACTCCATAGAAGTACATTAAACCCAGTGAAATTAGCAGGATGAAGACAGCAGAGGCAATCACTCCAATAGCGATTTTAATGGAAGGTGTTTTTCTTCTTGGAAATGATGGTTCCTTCACACCTGATGAGATTAAGTAGGATAAAATGACAGAGTAATTCAAAGCTATCAGATTTTCAAACAATATTGTAGGGCACTTTACGCATGTCAATTTTTAAGTTTCTATTAATGTTTGGTTTACAGCCCTACATATTTTTAGTATAATCGTAATTTTATTTTATTGTTGACACAGTGCAATTTACAATACGAAATACACGTGCGATTGTCATGTAAGGAAGGCTTCTGGTGGTTAGTGGCTTCTCCTCAACTGGTGAGTCTAGGACAAACAATACCATGACTAGAATGTTATGGATATCGGTTTTCTAGACAATGTTGTAGGAGATAGGTTTAATGGCACATTTTAGTTATATCCATGGTTTATGTATGGATGTTTCGTTTACATCCCTATATCTCCTGAGTTTCAACAGGGAGGTCAAAGAAAGGAGTGGAAACTCTTGTAATTTATTCACACACATACGTGAGTTCTAAAGCGTAACAATGGGATGTGTAACATTCCACTATGCTCTGAAGTTCCATGCTCCGAGCCGCTCTTCCACTAAGGGGAATTTCGGAGGCCAGGCACCAGTTCCACATTTATTACAAAATATTAAATTACCGGCAAAATTTCAGTGTAAATTATAAACTTTATATGGGGATTGTATTGGGAATAGTGCATCAAACAATTTTTCAAGTTTAGTACTCCGCCCTTCCCCTAATTTGTGTGCCAGAGTTGGTAAAATAAAAATTACAAAAAGACAAAAACTCAATATTTTAGGATAATGGGCTAATTTGTGCACGTTTTAATGTCCCGTTATTTAATCCATGATTTACAATCTTCGATAATTCTAAGTTTGCTAATGTTTTTTGTATTTTTGCAGTTGGAAAAAAGGATGAAATTACACAAGTTTGCGTTCGCTTGTTCTACTCATTACACATACAACAATTGATGAGAAATCATTGAAAGGGACAGCGAACAGTTGCTGGGATACCATTTTCTGATGTAGGAATTCTAAATGCTGACATTTCATGCGCTCTTTTATCTCACCACCTGGTCAACAGTTGCAGATTAGCGCTTAACTTTTCAGCGGCTTGGAGCATGGGTCAAAGGAAAGCGGCTCGATTCCACTCCTTTCTTTCACCACTCTGGTTTCAAATAGCGTTCACGAAGCCATGTAGAATTTGTTGTGTTTGGGAAGGTTAACATTTACTAATACCAGAAAACCCACACGTGCTCCACCACACCTGAATGTTTATCCATAATAAAACCTAAATACACCCAACCCATGGACATCCATCTATACCCGCGCATGTAACATGTGAATCTAAACACAAAAATGTGAATCCACCCACACACGCAGGTGAATTCACCCAAACACAAAGGTGTTTACACACGCACGCACATACACACAGTTGATCAAGAACTATTTTTGTCTCATGCTTGATCATTTCTCGTTATGTATGTTGTTTACATCTAGGTAATATCGGTATTGTGTTTTATTGTTTACTTTACATAGTACTTTATCAAATTAAGGAAGCAAGTTATGCTTATTATTTTATTGAAACAGGGTACTTCTGATTTTTTTTTGCCACTTAAGAAATATAATATTTGTTTCAAAACCTCTTTTACATCAAGATCTTGAGGACATTCGTTGGTAATGGGAATTGATAGTAAATGCCTGGAGATAATCCCGAAATATTACCCTTTGCTTATGAATAATTATAACAGAAAACATACTCAATAACTTTACCTGTTAGATCAGCTGGTTTACTGCACAGTCCCCTGCCAAAGGTAACCAAAACTGGGTCATAATCCGGGTCAATGCTGACCTCTGTGCCGGGTTCAACGCACTCTGTTCTATTCACAAAGGCACAGTAAGGTCCATGGTAAGTCCTCTGTGTGATGACGCAGATTTCTCCCAGGGATTGATTTGCCATTAAAACTGTTAAGATATGTTTCTGTTTGTCCCAGCTGGTCGTTATGCCTATATCACGAAAAAACCGAAAACAGAGGGAAAAATATGAGGGAATTTAGTACTATTTGTAGAGAGGGACAGAGAGTGGAATAGTTGAATCCACATCAGACCATAATGTTTTTTTTTTGTAAGAATCGTTTAATTTGATTTATGATCACATAGTCTCAAAATTTGTAGATATACTAGGTTTAAGGTGCGCAAGGAAAGCGTTCTGTTTGCCCGATTTTTGCATCCGTCTATATATTTCTTCTCAGTCAAACTTTTGTTAAACATGTCAGAACTAGCTATTCATTTCATGATTGCATATGGGGAATATATAGGTGATATTCTCTAGACTGATTCGAAATGAAAACTGAAATATATTCCTTTCACTGGACAGGAGTAAGACGAGCAGTGCAGAATATGTTTCGTGTACCCCCAGAGGACCCCTATGCAGAAAAGAAAAACACATTCGTGCTGATCAGGATGTTCCATCCCACAAGTGGTACATACATAGATAAAACAAATAAATAAATATTGAATTTCCTCTCACAGCCAACCAACCAAACAAAAAAGAAAACAAAAGAGATTTTTTCTTAATGAAAAAGCTTTCGTCCTTACCATAGCTCTCGGGATGCAATGCTGTATAAAGCCCAAACAAGGAAGCATGGATAAGAAAAAGAGAAACAGAGCTGTAATTGAATGGCATTTGATAATTTTTTTTAATCTCACAGGGTTGTAGCTTGAAATGTTTCGATTTCGAATGAAAGAAATGGTTATAAATAACTCTGACAAGTTTATTTCATCAATTGAAAATTTGTCTGTATTTTATGGTTTAGTATTTGCTTACACTAGAGTATAAAGTATAGTACATAATGAACTGGATGGGGTGAAAATACACTGTAATAAGCTTTATCTTCTATGCACTATTCCTTATCCGACCATTACCATTAGATGCAACATTAAAAAAAACACCTAGAACTGAATCTGTAGGCATATTTAATAACATCAGTTATGAAGAATACAATAAAATATTAACCCAACTTTTTGTGGTTAAAATTTTATAAATTCTCTAAAGTTGAGCTCGTAGAATTGTTACTAATATATATATATATTTTTTCTTTCTCTTCGGTTTCGAGTAAGATGTAATGTGTAGTTGATTGAAAAGAAATTCTCATTTGGAGGATGAGGTAGTGGGGTCATACTTAAGACTGAGCTATAGATAGAGAGAGATATAAGCAAATTCTATGCACTTTCTTTGGTAATTATTCATCTAGAATGCAGAATAGGCAGATAGAAAAGTGGTTATCATATTGGTCACCGTCTTCGAAGTGCAAAACGCCGGAGAAAATGTACCCCCCAAAAAAGAGAACAGAAAAGATATGCATCGATAACGGAAAATGTAACTCAAGAAGAAGACTTTTAGTAACAAGGAATGTTAACAAGTTTTCGTGGATGATCAAATATTGAGCATCAGGAACCCAAGAATACCTGAAACTACTGTATATGGAAGCGTATGCATTCATAACGGCAAATGACGGCAAAGTACAACATATTGCGTTGAGTAACACGAAATGAGTTTGTAAGCTTGTGTGGGTCATAAACGTACGAGTTGTTGAAGCCAATACTGATTCCACTGCGGTACTATTCCTTGCCCTGTTCACTGCCCAAAGAGTCATCCGGTACCATGTGAATGGCTTCAGTCCCACCAATGTGTAGGATGTCCCTGTCAAGTTTGTGACAACAGCACACCCCTCTCCTTGCGTGTCGTTTAAACAGTATCGCAGAGTGAAAGTTTGTTCCAACCCGCTATCGGATTCTGGTTGCCAGGCAACGAAGAGAGTTGAAGATGTCGTCTGGTTTTGGTCGATGAAGAATCGAGAAGGTGGATCTGGGATGACTATACGTAGACGTAGAAAAGGGGATTTTAAATGATATAATATATAATAATATATATGTCTATAAAGCGCGGACACTAAGTTTTGACACTTTTTTACAAGTACCAATAAGCAACAATTCAGTTTTGTTGTCATTTAGCATGGGTTTGTTTTAAAGCATCCATCGACAAATATAATCAACACATACTTTTGATGTTGAGATACTTTTGAGGAATTACTTCAGGCCTTAACGACAAATAGATATATGTGTGTCCTCTGCATAGCAGAGGCATGATATCAAGATGAATTATTTCGGATAATGTAAATGATTTTGTTTAGAGTAAATAACACAAGGCCAAGTCGAGACCCTTGCGGAACCCCAAAATGTACTGAAAAAGCATCGGAGATAGCATCATCAATTTTTCTTTTAGATGTCTAATGGATGACATGGGAAGCTATGGCTTTTTATATTTGTCTTGTATTCAAATAATTCCTGTTCCAAATATAAATATCGATGTAATATGATGTCGCAGTGGCAATAAATGTTTATGTGATTACATAGTTTATAAATGTGAAAATAGTAAGCATATTCATTCCAGTTATTTTGCTTTTACAACTTCCAACTCCCCTTTATATATCCCCAATGGCTCATCTACAACATCTACAAAATAAGTTAGCTAATGACCCAGCCCCTCCCAGAGGTCAAAACAATCGGGTCAACATCCAGGTCAGTGCTAACCCCATAGCCGGGTTCGATGCACTCTGTTCCATTCACGAAGGAACATCCATTTCCCTCCTTTTTGTACGATGATAAAGCAGATGCACTCCAAGGGATGGTTTGCTTTCGGAAAAGTCAACAATCCCTTCTATCGGTCCAGAGTCACGATTAAGGGGAAAAAGCAAAATATGAGCAAAACAAAACAAAACAAAAGAATAACAGGAAAACAAAGAAATATAATGAGCTCGCGTTGTGAAAGCTTCAAATTCATTAAAGTGGTTTAAAGTGCCAGGCGGATGCATTTTCCATTTATTGGTTGGCATTGATGGAGTATGGGCAACCCCATTTTAATAATTTCATTGTCGCAAATGTCAGTAAGCTTTCACAAACTACAAACAAAACCCAAAAGCCTTCATGTTAGCCTAATTTTCTAGTCTCTCGCTTCATCAAGATCAGCTACAGTGCAGGGCCCATGAAGTACTGTAGACCGTGCAGTCTCCATAGCTTTTGGACTGGTAAAGGTCTGTGCCTGCAAACGAGCCTATGTATATTAAGAAGATGGTAATACCTAGATATGAAAGATGAAAGATGGCCTCATCAAACTAGAGACACAAAGAAAACACAGTTCTACTTGCGAACAAATGTGGAGTTGAAGACTGCACTACCGCAACCGTATCTTGAAAAAGCAATGCATTTGTAATCACAAGATTCTTCGGACAGAGGGTTTGGAATCGCCACTTCACTGGAAGTCAGCGTTTCACCTTCTTGTATATTCTCGGAGAATGTTATGCTACGGGTGTCGTTAGAAAACTGTGTGCCATTACGGAGCCATTGGAAGATATCCGTAGGAGGATTGGCATCTGAGGTACATTTCAACACGAACCCAGTACGTATGCTATTTTATGTAAGCCGTCGAGAAGAAACGAACACAACTGGGTCATCTAGATTGAAGAAAATATTGAAAATCAGTTTTGAAAAGAGGTGATAGAAAATAAAAGGAGAGATAAGGGCGGGAATGAGCCTGGGGAATTAAGTCAATAGCATTGGGGTGGGAATAAAATAAATGTGTTAATGCATGCAGGATAAAAGAGGAACATTTTATATAATCTTTTAGTTTGACTGATCGTTTTCCATATGTATCTTGTTGTAGGATGGGATTCCAGAATTAAAAATACATATATCAATTAAAAATGTGTAGAATTTTAATGAAAAGAGTGCTATCGAAAAGTCTTGAGAATAGTTAATGAACGCATGGATAAACCAACATATATTATAATGTCCTTACCAAACGTTTACTGAAACTCAATACTAACATGATATATCTAGCACCATGATATCATTCAATGACCGCATTGAAAGTGTTGTAGGTTCGACTGCCTGCATAGAGGGTGTTGTAGGTTGAACTGCCTGGCAGAGAAGAGGTTTCCCATGATCAAACCTCTTTGGTATGAGGGTAAGGGTGCTGTTAACATCATACCGATCGGCTTCATTTATTGAAGTCTTAAGAGACGAATTGCGTGTCACATTTGTTGATCCGATGTACCAATGGATAAACGGAGCTGGGTATCCATTAACAGCTCTACAGCTTACGTTGGTTTCTATACCGTCACGTAGATCATCGGGGGTTGTCACTTTAACATCATCTGGTGGGCCTTTACAATGAAAAAATATATGGTTATGGGTAAAGCTTTAAAAAGTCGAATAGTCTTTTTCTAAATATTTTAAGACGCTCTTAGACGTAGTATTTAGTTATACAGCGAAGAGAAAACCGAGGTTCATAGTGATAAACGTACCGTTTACCTCCCAGTCATAGTTGACGATAACTCATTGATAACAATAATTCCATTAAACTAGAAGATTATGATACATACAAATAACAATTCATTTAAATTCGTAGCAAAGATAATGCTTTTCATTGAATTAAGTCCATATTATTATTATTTTTTACATCCGGGATATTTAAAGTAAGATGGAATCCCGATATATTGACAACTTTAAACTCACCGTAAACGACCAACGTTGATACCAGTAGATAAATAAAGACTTCGTCCATAGATACAGAGCATCGGGCGTACTTTCCATGGTGCTTTCTCACTGGATAAATTGCGATGGTACTTTCACTGTCAAACAAATTATCATCTAAAGCATTGCGATACTTCGAAAAGTTACCGGGAAGACTATTGGTGTCACCAAGAAGAGTCCATGATAGTTCAACCGCTGGTAATGATCCAATACTTTTGCAAGTGATTGAAGTCGATGAACCTTCTTGAACGTAAATTGCCGTTATCCCATCAGATACGTGTTCCTTGTTATCTCCATTTTGAAAAAGCGATATACTAGAGGGTTGAACTACACAAGAAAGAGAGAGAGAGAGAACGCGAAATCATAATAAAAAAAATCATGTAAGAAAGGCTAAATAACGTTTCTTGTTATCTCCAGTTGTTAAGAGCAATATGATGGTCGGAAGAACCTCATTACATAAAGAAAAAGATAAGGCAAGATATATAATTCTTCTAGGAAAGCGCTAACAAAATCTGTTCCTGTAAGTAAACCTTACGCTTAAACTAAATAATGTGGAAAAAGTACAAATCCCCAAAGCAAAATAAACGACTCAGTATTTGATATTGCCCCATTAAGTTTCAAGTTGATATCTGAGTAGAGCAGTGGATACAGGGTAAAAACAGGAAGACGTGAGCTCTTTTAACTGACATTGATGCAATCTGTGATTAAAAAGATTGAACTGCCAGGCTGTGAGAAGGTGAATACGCGTTGAACATGTGTAAATGTATTCCTTACCTTGAACATTTAGGTAAACTGAACGCTGACGGCTACTTTGTAGTTCTCGATGTGATGCCACGCAGCGGAGATTCTTTCCTTGGTCATTCGTAGAGGGTGTGATTGTAGCTGCCTTCCGAGAGACATAGCTGTTGCCTCGTACGACATCAGACTGAGTTTGAAGAACAACCGCTACATCATCTGGTAAACACCATTCCAGTACTGCAGGAGGCCTTGCCCGTAGGCTTCACATGTGATGTGATACGGCTCTCCAGCAGTTACCGTCATATTGGCGTTGTTAGTGTAATAACCGCTCGATCTCTCATCAGTTATCCCGATCAAATATGGCGGAACTAGTGACAGGAGAGGGAATAGTCACAATGGATAAAGGTCGTTCCGAATTGATCACGTATCATTGACATAGTTCCTTTCAAAGCAGGTTTTGACTAACGTTTTATGTTATTAAGCTGTTAATGTTGTCGTTGTACATTATCGTAGTCCCCTTCCCATATGATAGCAACTAGCTAAACCTCAATATTCTTTTTAAAAATGTAATGTTAACGGTATGTTGACATTTCGTAAAATGATTATACAGTGGGTGTGTATCAAGTTCAACTTCCATTTGTTATAATGAATAGTATACCTGGTGTCAATGGTGTTACTTGAAAGCTAGCTGATCCTGTGTTCTTTTCCCCAAATGTACTGCTTACGCTGCACTGGTAATTGTCACTATCATTTCTGTCAAGGTTTTTCAATGTTAAATTTCCGCTGCTAGTGTCTGTCATTAGGCTGAACTTGGATCGGTTAGGAACGGTAACCCATGTACAAGCCGGATACAGCACAGAGTGAGAGGCAACCACGATGTTGTTACCCTTGACCCAAATTAGCCGCCGATTCCTTGTTTCCGGCGTGAAGGTGCAGACCAGTGTGAAATCTTCCCCGATCACTGGAAGAGAATTGAATGTCTGAATAGACACTTCAAATGCATGGTATCCTGCATAGGTAGAGTGGAACATATTCCAAGGAATTGTACCTGGTATTTTGCTAATAGCATGCATCAGAAACAGTGGAGTAGCGCAAGTCCACACACTGAATGGGCAGTGGAACGATGGGGAAGGCGGGGTCGTATTCAGAAAATGAAGTGCGAATTTACTGATTAGGAGGAGGGTGTGGGATTTGCTCCAGTCGTCTTCTTTTCTCATCCTTTGCCCTTCTCCTTTTTCCATTTCTTTTCTCCCCTTCCCTTACTTTTAATTGTTGTTCACCATTTAACGGGGTCGTGCCCTCCCGTCCCCTTATAGCTACGTCACTTATTAAATATATACTCTGCTAAACACATTCACGAATAATGACAATGGTACATTGTTACCAGTAGAGTAATTAACTTGCCCGAATAGTTTTTAAAACGTGTTTGAAAAGGAAAGCAATGCCTAAGCATGAATGAGATGTACGACACAGATTGGAATTGGTACAATCCTTTTGATATTTTAGTTTTACGAGCAGGTTTGTTGCCACTAATCGGAATCGTTATAAAATCGTAGCGATTTTATCATTTCCTTATCTATATACCTCCAATCCTCCATCATGTAATCAAGAAAGTGAACAGATGGTAGCGGATTATAAAATATAGAGCGTTCTGTAATCGTAAATCGAAGGACTCTGTATCAATATATTGCTTTTAATTTGTGTATCATCCATTACATTCATAACACCTCCCAAGTCTTATCTTAATTGGCTAAGTACACTTACATTTACAATCCAAACAAGAAATAAAGTTTACCAGATTTGGAGATGAAAACGGCGAGAACAAAAAGAACTTCTACACAAATCAACATCATCATTCAGTCATCATATCTTGCCAATCAAAGAAATACTATATAACAATGCACCCTATGGTTACGGAGGCAGCGAGCTGGGAGAGACTCCCTGATGAAATAAGCAAACAGTATGAAGCGAGTTAGACGATGTTTTTGAAGAGATTTACCATATATTGGTGGTTTCGAAGGCGATGTGCTGTTTTTTTACGTTGAAAGTGAAAGTATTATCATGATGGATGCTTGCAATATTATATGTCCTTCTGACACCGGTTTAGTTTCATAAACTTCACCAAACTATCATTTTCAATAGACAATAATTATGTTATAAATGATTAAACAATAGGGGCTCTCGTTCTCTTCAGACGGCTTCAGACATTGTGACAAAATTACTTAAAATTGGAAGGAATCAACAAATATTCATTATACAAGTTTTCCATAGGCTTTTGATGTCAATGTAGCAACTTATATTTAATACAAGTTTTCCATAGGCTTTTGATGTCAATGTAGCAAATTATATTTAGCGCGTAAGATACCAACATTTATCGTGGTTTTCACTCACTAACTTGAAAAGTTCCAATAAAAAAATTAAAAAAATAGGAAGCAACGTATTTATCCCACCATTCCTAGACTACAAAGAGTAAATAAACTAACGAAATGAAAAGAAGAGGTGGCGTAGGAATGGGAAAGAAAGTTACTTTACTGAACACATTAAGGGCATTAATTATTGTGCTGTGCTCAAAACGACTACGATGTATAATAGATAAGCAAGATTTTGTTTGTGTGTGTCATTTTACGTTGTAAACTCCATGCAATTTAGCCTCTGGGCTGCCATGTGGATATTTGTTTTCAAATAAATACCATTAAAAACAAACAAATAGAAAACAAAATATATGGATTTTAGTATCGAAAACTAGTTCCCTTTTTCTGCAGAGGTAAAGTGGTTTGTAAGAAATGCCTTATTCAATATTCTGACCCTCCCCTCAACACACACACACCCACACATCAACCCACTCACAATTCCCCATCTGCACAAATCTCCACTTATACATTCCCGAAGCACACACAATCCCACCGCCACACATCTAACACACGCACACATACACACACACACACACACACAGATCAGCCCACTCACAATTCCCCATCTGCACAAATCTCTACCGATACATTCCCGAAGCACACACAATCCCACCGCCACACATCTAACACTCGCACGCAAACACACACACGCACACGCACGCAAACAAACACACGCACACGCACACACTTGTACACAGAAACGCAGTGTCTATCCGTTAGATAAGAGTAAAAGCAATAATCTGTTTATTTCATCCATCATGTAAGCAATAATATAGAAAAGATAAATCCCTTAATTTCAACTGAGTAGCGAGTGGAATAGAGTACCTTTACCGCAAAATAGCTAGACAAATATCTCTGCGACGATCATAGTATTAATCTCATCACAACTAATAACAACAAAACACAATTAATAGACATGTTTTATCTTGAATATGCAGTACTTCGAAAGACCAGTCTCACATATTTTCTGTATCATCACTATTATCAAATACATGTATAATCTATCCTGCAAGAAAATGTGCTTGAAGAGCTAGTGCCAAATCATATCAAAATAGACAAAAATATTTAAAAACTGTTGATAAGTTTGTAAGCAAGTTTTGTGCTCTTATCTTAGGTCTATACAATGATAATTATCAATTCCCCTCATTGTATAAGAATGCATGGTTTAAATGCTTTAGAGCAATTTCTTTCTCCCACACACTGTTGTTGCTTACATCAGTGCTTCGTTGTAACAATGTTTAGCAACATTCGTCTGTATAAGAAGCCCAGCTATAGTCTTTATTGGCCCACCACATTATCTGAAATGTTTCAATTTACATATTTTGTCTGACAATGGTTAAAATGATCCATAGTCCGACTGATACTAGCGGATCAACAATGATCTTTAATTTTGTGTTAATACGAGAATGAGTTACAGAATTAAAAATAGATATGAAAAATAAAGCTTACTGAAGTCAACTACTGGTCACAATCCATACTTTTGTGAGAAGTTTATTTGAAATATCCACAGTAAAATGGACCTCCACTTCTAATAGAATAACGGTACAATTAGACTAGATCAACAGTTTCGGTGTTTGACACATTTTTGTTTCTTTCTCGTTCAAAACCATTATCCATTTGTTCATCTCTCAAATATTGAATTAAATCTAAAGTTCACCCACATAGATATTGGTTTGGTACAACGTACACAAAATGAGAAAACATAGATTAGAGACAATTTGAGGAACGTCCCAAAGAATAAGAATATTTTCATTTCCTTTCTTGTTGATTGAAGAATAAATTAATTTCCTCGAGTTGATGCTTAAAAAAATATCTAATAAGACATCTACGGCATGGCATCCTGAAATATATGAGAGATAGGTATGTTCTAATGCATACAGGTGCATGCATTTACGGTGACTGTAAAGTAATCATTTTTGATGTAATTATGGAAGGCATTTTCAAACCACACATGACATTTACGATTTAAAATCAAAAGAATGATGGAAAATAATACTCAAAGGAAGGAAATGAACAATGAATGAATATTTTTCATAATTATGGTTTAAACAAAATGTTTTTAGTCAACCCATCCCTATAATTTTCGAACTTCCTTTGTAATCTTCTGCCACTTTTTCTTGGGACCATCTTACTAAGACAAAATGATAGTTATGGAGTTATTTTTAATGAGTACTCAATTCCAAGTTAAAAAAAAACCTGCCTGGAAATATATAGGTTAAGAAAATACATGTATAATGCGGAACAACTACAAAAATATATAAAGCTGTATGATAAAATAGGCAAAATTATGAATAAAATGTACATCTTTTGAAGTATATGAAAACCAAACTATGCCTTTAGTGCATCAAACAAACGAAGTAACGGTGATTTCTGAAAATTTATTCCAAAACGGATGTCCATGTATATCTATATATAATCTTTGAATATCATACAGAGAAATTAATTTCAATTACATGTACTATTCTTCTTATTGACCAATGGAACGATACCGACATTAGGAGAAATTAGTCTGATTCCCATTTGGCAGTACTGCATCTTGCATTAGATGAATATTCAATCAATGAAAACTGTTGGATCCTTCAGCCTTATAGACTCTTCAAAACAAGTTCCGCTGTTCAAGTTTGAGCATTGATTTACCTCTTGTTATAACACTTGAAATTGGTATCATTTGAAAGCTTGCTAGTTTTCCTTTAAAATGATGCCCCATTTGTGATCATTTGGATGGATTTTGTTTAATGATGTTGAGGCAGCCAATAACAATGGATTCTGCAGCATTTCACTTTTGACTTTGCCCCATATTCTGGTGTACTGAACAACGCTAGAACTTGAATTGCAGAACTTTTTTAAAGGTTTTTTAAAAACATTTATCTTCGTGTCAATTTTCCCACTGCAATAATTATTCATTGAAGAAAAAAAATAATGATATTGCCAATTTGAAGTATAACCCATTCATAAAGTAACAATTTTAGCATCTTTTCATTCCAATTCCACAAACTTTGAAAAACAAATTTCCCTTTCTTTCTTTGTCAAAGTCATACCCATATTGCATGTATAAGCGCACTTCATAATTTTTGGATAAGCTTTCAGTAATTTTTTTTTTCAAATGCAAGCCATAGTGTCAGATCTTTCTCTCCGATTACATGTTAGTGCATTCGATGAGCACATATCACTTTAGTGTATGTTGGACCGTATTAATTGCTTGGTCGAAACCAACATGAAATTATTGCTTTACGTAAACCAAGCACTCTTTCAAGACAATTGTAATTCTATGTGAATTCAGAGATACTTTTCTCTTAATGATATCATATTGATCTCAGTTTAGCCTTTGCTACATTTTCTCACTTTCTGGGTCTTTATTATTCCCACCAAAAACACATTTCATTGTTTTTCTAATCGTCATATATCAATCAAATGAAAAATCTCACTTTTGATAAAAAAATCTGTGTACATTAACGTATTTACAAAAATCATGGAAAAAAAATGTATTTCAAAACAAATAATTACATCAAATATAATGTATAACAAACAAAATAACATGAATAACACAATAAAGACAACATAAACAATTACACTTCAAAGTCAAAACAAAAATTGTCAAAGACAAGAAATCAATGAACATTCCACGCAATGTATACATGTTATAGTACTTTTGATTGTATATCTATATAGAATTTTCTTACAAATCTATAGCTTCGAGACACAGGGATGTCCTTTAATGTACATTTTCTTCATTTTTTTCAATTTTCAAACAATCTTGTGTTGTGTAAGTGGAATTGTTGCCATAACTGAAAATATGCAAATCCTATTGTACTGATGAAAATGAGCTATGTAGCTTTAAGAAAATGTTTCTGTTGTCCCATATATTGATAATTTTGTATCCATCAAATGACGATATACGGTAGCGTATTTATATACCGGTACCCCATGCATGTGTATGATTGGGATTTGAACGATGAACAACTTACAGTGTAGAGCAACTGACCAGTGATCATTATTCAATGCTTCTTCCTTCAAATTGGTATATGATTGACTGCCAAATTTGACTGCTCAGTCTTACAAAATCAATTTGAATGAATCTATTTAAATTGTTTGAATAATTGCCTATGGATGAATTCATCAATGGACTCTTCTGTTTTGTCTAATAAATTTCTTTTGAAACACTAGAGTACTAGCAACAAATGTTCTTGGACCGTGCATTACGAACATGTACACGCTGAAAAAGGAAATAAAATATATGGCACTCACTTTTCTAAATTACACAAGAGTCTGAGTAAATATACAGGTATGTCTTTTCGATCCCCTTCCATCTACAAGGCATGAACATGGTTAAGATATGAAGGCAAAAGGGCACTACTATGATAATAGTTGGAGCTTAAAGGACACAAGTCCATCTGATAAGGCCTCAAAAAAAGATGTTGTATTGCCCTTTAGGTGCCAAAACATGGGTCGGTCGGTCAGAATCTTTTTTTTTCTTTCTTTTGTTTCCTTCTTTTTTTTCTCCCTCTTTGGGCTGATATTGCTCAGTTTTGAATGGATTAATTTTTTGTTTTCCCCTTTGGGCTGATATTTCTCAGTTGTGAATGCTTTAATACATATTTTTGTAGTCATTAAACATTTTTATTTCTAGAAAAAAACGGTAAAAAACAAAAAAAAAGTTCTAAGATTTTTTATTCAAGATTTTTGGGTCGGTCGCAAAGGGCAATACAACATCTTTTTTTAACGCCTAATGCAACAGATTTTCAAATGTCTACATCACACAATACAATAATGATACAGATTACACAAGAGTATGCAGTACACCGCTGATCTATGCAGTTAAAATGACAAACTATATACATGTCAATTTTATATATGAAAAATTATTTCTTTATGACTGCAAAGACTGCATCATAAAGTCTTGATGACCTTATAAACTCGTTGTATCTACACAAATTTATGAAAAACGCTGCATGGCTTATTAGTACAATTAAACACAGTACAAAATAGAGAATCTGAAACATTTATCTAGACAGTACTTGACGATATGCGATAGTGCTCTTTGGTACTACGCATAACTCACTACCAAATTTATTTCCCATTTGGCTAAAAATAGAAACTCAGAGAACTGTACTACTAGTACCAGACAAATTAGTACATTTTCATGAAACAAACAAAAAAATAATAACAAAGAAACATTACAAAAAAGAAGCTGTAACAGGCATTACAATGATACAATATTTATTTCACTATGAATGAGAATTAGGAATGTACTGATTTATCATTTAAAAAAAGATCAAGAAATATATATCTGTCTCTCACAAAAAAGGAAAAAAATATCAAAGCTTAAAATACACTGTCTAATTAGTCAACTCTCCCAGGTGCACTGTTGATAAAAAAAAAAACATGAATACCTTAATTTATTTATTCCATTACAATCATTAGTGACTGAACCCCATTGTATGCATCAGAATCGACTGTTCACTTTGAAATTATTCTGGATTTCATGACAAAATGTGTGTTTATATTTTCTAAATATTTCCACGAAACCTTCTTTCATATTACTGTAAATGCACAGTCACTATAGGCACTCCAAGTTTGTTATGAAATTCTGCTTAGCCGTATGAGGAATGTCACGTAACTGGAACCTGAAAGATTCCAGGGGCCCGTTTCACAAAACTTGTTATCTATAACAACTGCTAAATCCCTATGGCAAATTTGCTCTCAGCCAATCAGATGCCATGATTTCAGTAGCTTATAACAGTAGCTTGTAACTTGTTATTGATATCAAGTTTTATGAAACAGGGTCCAGGGAACCGTTTCACAAAGCCGTTTTTCAATGACAAATGACAAAAATCAGTGACAAATCTGCTGATAACCAATCAGAAGCAAGGATTTCAGTAGCTTATAACAGTAGCTTGTAACTTGTTATTGATATCAAGTTTTATGAAACAGGGTCCAGGTGCATCAAGAAAAATAGAGCCCTTGTGACAGAACGTATTGAGGTTCCCTCTTAGCGGTATGGTGCAGGGTGTTTTTATTAATTTTCATAACCAGACTAGACTTGGTGTTTGCATCGAATGATTTCCTTAGGTAGCTATGTGGAGCTTTCTTTTTTTAATGGGGTATTTTTATCAAGTGATTGCGATGGGTTACATGTACCCCTAGCTTAAAGAACCACTAAATTGGCCACAAGCAGTTTACCTGATTTATCAAGAAAAAAGCTATTAGTTGAATGTAATTTCTCTTAGGTGTGGTACTGTATATATGGCATGGTGCGTTCATATCGTGCAAATTCCTCCTCATCACAATGGAGAAAGCCATGCTCTGGACACCCAGTAGGATATGACTATTCAGGCAGTGTAAACAAGCTTTTCCCTGTACACTCTACACGTATGATTACATCTCAATCAAACAATCAATTCCTGATTAAATCTCTTTTTTCCAAGTTATTTCTTCGTAATTTAGGCAATAACGAGAGGCACATCGTCTGAGAAACCACGAATCATCGGCTGGTCCTCGTCAGATCCTGTGATGCAAACATAGAAAAAGAAAAGAAATGCATGTCATTAAATAGTTATTAAAAACCTCTATAGTTAAACAATATATACAGTTAACAACTAAATTATTTATACCCTTACCATTATTTGTAATTTTTAAAGTATGTGAAAAATTGGTTTGTCCCAAATTTATGTTCCTTGAGAATGTGACATATTAAAGCTTACATCTAAAAGTATTAAATAAAGGCCCTAACTGAACCAGTCCACCTTTCATTCTTGAGTTATGAAAAACACATAAAACAAGGCGTATATGTCAAATTTACAAGGGGTATGAATAATTTAGTAGTTAAATGTATGATGGCAAACATTCATATTTTACATGCAAGTTTTTGAAGTAGAAGGAAAAAAAGAAAAGTAGGTCATTAAATAGTTATTACAAACCTCCATAGTTAAATAATATTATAGTAATAATGACTGCTATGAGAGGCCTAGTTGTTTTTATTGCTCAAGGGGAGGTTACATCGTGCTATCACCCCGAGGCGTGCCGAGGGGTGATAGCACGATGTAACTCCCAAGCAAAAACAACTAGGCCTCGAATATTAAAGCAGTCATTATAACTTTATATACTGAAAACAGGATCATAGAATACAAGGTCAATCATGGTAATCAAATCTGTGTTGATAAACTTAGGTAGCTCAGTTGGCCATTGAGATTGTACGCATTATAAGCCTATGCAGTTTACGTGCATAGCGCGATCGTGCCAAATTGGTCAAACTAATCCCAAACTAATAAATTAAAAATCAAGATTCAAACCTTCATTGCTTGTGATCCTGAAGGTGATACTCAAAAATGAGGTGTCATATGAAAGAGCAGGTTTTCTCTATATTTCCAAAGGGCGTTATCTCGTCATTACATGTAGATCTAGGCCTAGCTACAATCGAGATCGGCGGTCGTCTACGCTGTACTGTATAGCAACCAAATAATCGCGGCACAAAAATGTATGGAATGCCGCGCTCCGCACAAACTAAGTAAGCCAATGGGGATCGCAGGATGATGAGGATGAGGGTAGAAACTTTTAACTAGGCCCTGTGGGCTCTAACTATTCCCTGTGAGTGGGTGTGAGTGGGGCATGGCTTGAAATCACGACTCCAACTTCGACCAATCAGATGGCTAGATTTCTAAAGTGAGGTATATAAATACAGTTAACAACTAAATTATTTATACCCTTACCATTATTTGTAATTTTTAAAGTATGTGAAAAATTGGTTTGTCCCAAATTTGAAAACTATAGTGGCTATCATTACCACAGAGTTATAAGTGATGATGGTTTAGGAATTGTCACTTGTAAAATCACAGATGCTTTCATGAGGACGGTACTTTGGAATTTAACTACAACCAAGTGTTACAGAAGTTGAAGCATTTTAGAAATATCCATTCAAACATATCCATTTAAACATACAGTACCATTTGTTTCTAGTAAAGATATTCATATTCATTCATGCTACTGAAAAATAATCAAATACCCATAGCATAAAATATGTGAAAAATTTTGGGCAGCATAACCACACACACACACTTACATTCCTCTCAAAATGAATTTGTGCAACTTTCATGCAATGCTGTGTGCACTTGCAATAGAAGATTAGAAAAAAGGTAACTCTATAGAAACAAAAGGGTTGAAATTTCTGAAATATAAATGCTACAAGCTTCCTGTTGTTAAGTTAAACAAAATGATGGACAATATATAGAAACATGTAACTAGGAACAAATCAATATGTACAATATAATGCAAGAATAAAAAAATCAGTTTGGGTAAATCAGCATGTAAATGTAATATCAAGCAGCAAGTAAAATGATTAAAATAAAGAGATACGGAGGGAAATAAAGTATACAGCAAGACAAACAATGGAATGGGAGCCGTCTAAAAATATATTACTAAGTCTGTCAAGAGAACATCACAGAAGGAAGCTTTATCATTTCTCTTCTGAATTTCAATGCCGTAAGCCTACTGTATATTACTATTATTTGCTGCTTATAAAAGTATCGGCTTGCATGGTGATGTAGATATACAGTAGGCTTGCAGTTGCACCATGTGAGAGGGAAAGGGGGGGGGGAGGATTGGGGAGTCCTGAAAAGGACTCTTAGTAATCTTTCTTTCTTGAGTGTGTGTAGTCCTGAAAAGGACTGTTGTTAGTCTTGAAAAAGACTGTTGGTTATCTTTCTTAGCTTATACATGTAGTTCTAAGGAGAACTTTAGCGCCGGTTGGAAGAGGATGGGTGGTAGGAGTGGCTCGACGTTTCAAACAGGTTGACTATCCATCGTCGAGAGAAACCATTTTCAAGGGAAACAAAAAATGTGGTATTTATAGACAGGTGGTTGTTAAAGCAGGTTTGACTGTACAACAAAAAATATAATTGTACAATCTGCATCTTTAGCAATAACATACCACATATATATCACAAACAATAGTTCATTTTTGGAGGGTGGGAGGCAGTTTACTGCGTCAAGTCTGAACATAACTATTAGAAAGGTGCAAGCAAAGAGGGGAAGTGAGCGTTGGAGAGGCGACAGTCACAGAATGTCTTACCTTGAAGTTCAGCTAATAATTCTGATAGAGGGCAGCAAGTGAAAGGAAGATGGGTACGAGAACGAAATGAAAATATTATCCTACAGTTCAATGTACAGTAAGTATGGGGGGTGCCTTGACCTTTGCCTTGACCTTTGCTCCGGTGACAAATGCTCTAGGTTTTATTTAGTCAAAATTATACGGTTAAAGTGTACCAATCACTTACAAAAATGTGTGTACGGTTAGAATGTATAAATGAACCTCAAAAACTCATCAGGCATTCTTCAAGTATGTACTAAGGGATAAGAATAATGAAGAAAATAAAGGATAACACAAAACCAAACACATGGGACCCAAGTCAGACATGGCCTCTGTGCGGTTCCTATTTCATCAAGGCTCTCATACAGGTGCATTAAAGCCCGTCTGCACTAGTTTGGCCAGGAGGGATTAGACCTCCCAGCGTGGTCACTGAAAGGTGGTTATCTCATCAACTGAGCTCTCAATTATTAACACAAGAAAAAGAGGATCATGAGGGACCAACAGGCACCGCTTAGGCATTGTTTTCTATATAGAGGGAGCAAGTAGCTACAAGTAGTGCAGTGGGGCTTTAAGTAGTCATATTTATGTTAATTGGGAGTGTACTAAATCTTTCAAAATCTCTTTACCACAGTAATATTTAAAGCTCATATTTATTGCATACAGTATTATGACGTGGAACTACTAACATACAGAACTAAATATATTTGGGTGATATTTTGGTGACTGATACACTTTAAGGTGAGGTAAGAGTTGTAATTGTGTTTTAGGTTTAGGTTTAGGTTAAGGGTTAGGACTTGTATAGTGTAGGGTCCCGGGTAGAAGATAAGAATGTTGTTAGTGTAGGAAATTATCGCAGAGAAATTCTTGGAGGAGCAACTGTCATACAACCAGCAATGCTATATGGGTGGCAACATGATTACAAAGCCCGTTTTGCCATACTCTTGCAAGGCATAGAGAGTGTTGGGTCACTAGCAAAAGACCTATGATCAAATTATCCCATTGTGTGGATATCAAGGTGTTGCCTTCTCTTACCAATAGTTATAAAATCAAAGAATTTCATCTTTAAGTTGATAACTTTTACCGCCACTGGTTTTAATTCAATGAAAATACAATGGTATGGAAACCTTCAGTCCAGCCACAGGATTCCATGTGGACAAAATCTGATTATAAAAGGCAAACCCTAAGAATTTACTCACCTCAGTCTGCTACATCTTTTTTTAAAAGTAAATACTTAATTGAAACTGGTTAACGATTCTTCAGTCCCACACCTAGCTTTTTCTGTTAGTAAAATCTGGTTAGGGATATTCTTACCGAAGTCTCTAATATCCTTGAGTTACATCAATGAAAATAAAATGGCAATAAAATTGTCTCAGGGCCAGACATGGATATCCCTGTGGGTAAAATCCAATAAGGAAGGCACACCCTAAGGATTTACTAACCTAAGTCTCCACCATCATCATCATCGCTTGTGGCAAATGTGGCAGTTCCTGATCGAGTGTCGTAGTGACTGTTAGCAAAGGACATAAAGCTCTGCTGCAGTCGACGATGTCGAACGGCGAAGTAAACCACAATGACCATGAGCACAATGACCACGAGCCCAACAGCGACGCCAGCATAGAGGGCTTCGTTCTTGGATAGGGCCTTTGGAGGTGGAGCGGCTTTTGTGTTTAAAAAAAACATAACAAGTTGATTGTAAGCATTCTATTTCACATTCCCATTTAAATCATGGTGTCCGTTATATCTTTGTCTCTTCCTCTTTCTCCATCTCTTCCTCTATCTCTTTCTCTCTCTCTCTCTTTTCTCTCTATCTCTCTCCTTTTCCATTTCTTAATATCTCTCTCTTCTCTCTCCTCTCTCTCCCTCTTTCTCTACTTCTTAATCTATCTCTCTCCATCTATCTACCATCTTTTTCCTATAAATATCTGTATTTCTCTTCCCTATTTCCTTTCATTTTTACTTCATCATTGTCTATTTATTTCTTCTTTCATTTCTTCCTTTTCTTCTTCCCTCTTTCTCCCTCTCTCTCATTAACCAGTCCCTATGCATCCAGATCTGCCGAACTAGGCGTTCAAAAACCTGTCAAATATTTCAGTTTCTTCTCTTTCTTAAATAATGTAAAATCTCTTAATGACAAGTAAGAGCAAGTAAGAGCTAATTCTACGTCTGTCTGGCAGGCTATACCTAGAATATTGGAGTATCAACACCGGTATGTGCTTTATTAGCAGTTGATATTGGAACATGATATTATGGGTGTGGAAAAGGAATGATTGTGAGAATATGCAGGATAATTGGTGATATACCTCGATTCTCGGTGGCAGTTTGTAGAGACACTGTTTTGCCATAGTATCCCTTATACTGGTCAACGCTGATCATTACTGCGCACAAGTCAGGATCAAGGTCTGCAAATAAAATGGGGAAAAAAAAGAGGAGATAAGAAATGTATTAATGTTTTAATGCTGCGTTTTGTTGCTTTGTTTCTTATTCGCCTATTAATGATCTCTCCTCTCTCCCTCCACCTCTCACTTTCTATCTCCCTCCTTCTTTCTCTCTTCTCTCTCTCCTCCTCTCTCTTTCTATGTTCATCTCTCTTCCTCTCTCCTTCTCTCTCTCCCTCTCCCTCACTCTCCCTCCTTATCTCCCCTTCCCTCTCCCCTCTCTCTTTCTTTCTCCCTCTCTTTCTCCCTCCCCACTCCCTCTCTCCCTTGTCATTTTTCTCTTTCTCGATTTCCTCGTCATTTCTCGCTTTGTAAATCAACCATTATGAGTTCTTGAACTTTACATGTTGATGTTTTAATACCGAATAAATAAATAAAAATAAAAATAAATAGTCAGGACAAGAACCATTATAGGGCTAAATTGGCTCAAGTGGATTGAGATGGATGGGTTATGTGATGAGAAGGGAAGATTATGTACCTGTGAAAGTAATAAAGCAGAGAGGACAGGCAGCACTCTGTATATGCTAATAGGCTTTTCATTTTTTCTTTGTTAAGAGCTCTTTTTGGATTTTTCTATCAATACACAAGACTTCCAAACAGGAATTCTTCTGCTTATCCTTCTTTGCAGATCTCTTTTGGAGCTTTCCATAGCTTAAATCACTCTTTGCTCCATCTTTGTTTTGTTAATGTTACAATGTTTAATGTTATGTTATGAACATCAAAACTTTTGCAGTGTAAACCTTCTAAAATTATCACAGCAATATACCTTTTGCATCTTGCAAGTAATCAGTGTCTGTAACTTGTGATTCAAGTATTTCCGACCATGAATATTTGTGCAAATCGGCACCCCTCGCGAAACTCGCTAACATTCTAGCACTTGACAGTTTTTTTAATTTCAAAGTTGTGGTAAGGAGTGTGGACGGCCTACCTGCCGGAAACTCGTAGTGATAAGACGATATTCCTCCTGTGATGGTCCAGAGCGAGATGTTTTTCTCCACCTTTCTTAGAGCATCTTCTGGTATTAGTGTTACATCCTTCTGGCCGGGGAACACATCTTCCATCCTTAGCAGATAAACGGCAAAGCCCTGTAAAACACAATAATAGGAATGTAATGATAATCATAATAAGAACACAAATAAATGCACTATTCATTCTTATGATGAGGAGGAGGAGTATGATGAATGATAATAGTAATAGTATCAACAGCAACAACAATATTAATACTAATACAAATACTACTATATGTATTATTATTACTTCTACTCCTCCTACTACTACTACTACTACTACTACTACTACTACTACTACTACTACTACTACTACTA
>CP137667.1:19886210-19909637 GCA_037976565.1 Mesocentrotus franciscanus
TACTCCTCCTCCTCCTCCTCCTCCTACTACTACTACTACTACTACTACTACTCTACTACTCTACTACTACTACTACTACTACTACTACTACTACTACTACTACTAAGACTACTACTACTACTACTACTACTACTACTACTACTACTACTACTACTACTACTACTACTACTAAGACTACGTCTACGACTTACTACTACTACTACTACTACTACTAACTCCTCCTACTACTACTACTATGACTACTACTACTAGTTGCTACAACTACTACCGGTACTAATAAGAATAAGCAATCATATCAATATTCAATATCATTAAACATACCATCCTCTTTTCTCAGAGAATAAAATCATGTATTTGATTCCCTTTATTTGATCGAGGTTCAATATTGTTAACATATTGTTTTTCCGCTGTATAATACACTCTCCACCGATGGAGAATCAGCATGCAATATTTGTACAATATTGCACACTGAGCGTTATATCCAATCACACGCGTACCCATGACAAAGAGCTGCATGCACATGATATACTGGATTGAATTGCTGTAATGTGACAATAAACTATTATCAAAAGTAACTTTTGACAAAAGACCTGTATATTATGTAAAATGTGTTACTAGTATTGCGTTTAAACACCAATATATATTAAAAACTTGGGTCATCTTTCAATTTCACTTGCCAAATTTTGCTTTAAGACTAGTCGAGACACTGTTGGATTGGAAAATTGCCATGGAACTTCTTGTTTTATGTAGTACAGTACATCATCATCAGAGTTTGCTAAGTAAATTGATCTTTTTGGTCCCTTGAATTTTCTAGGAGTTCATTTTTTTAATGTACAATAATAATAATATTGGCCTTCTTTTGTGGTATATCAGATAAATTGCATTCAGCTACCATGAATATTGCATGAGTCGAAGAGGAGTGCAATATTTGCGAGCTGAATGCATTATATCTGATATACCACTCAAGGGCAGCCAATATTATATAATGAATAATAATACAAAATAATAACTTACCAAGGACTTGTTCCAAGTATCTTCCGATGGTCCCCAGTACAAATGTATGACACCATTCTCTGCTATAGTCTGGAATTCAGTTGGCTCTGAAGGAAGCTCTGTACGCAGAAAAAGGGATACGAAGAGGAATACTCAATGCTTGCCCTATCCCATACGGGTACACAATTGTCCAAAGGTCTAATCCTCGATTTGGCACCAACTATTTTCATCGTTCACTCTTACAATCTTCAACACAACTAGAAATATATATCAAAGAAACCTGGGGGGTGTTTCACAAAGACTAAGATCGACTTAAAGTTGGACTTAACTATGGCAGGCCGTTCATGCCACTGTTTGCTCTCACCATTTACTGGCAGTGGTCTCTCAAGGGACGTACAAAATATGGTCACAAATCTACAGAATTTACATTTTTTGATAATTCATTATTGAAGGAAAAAGTATTATCTAAATATCATACTGGTGAGAGCAAACAGTGGCATGAATGGCCTGCCATAGTTAAGTCCAACTTTAAGTCGATCTTAGTCTTTGTGAAACACTCCCCTGCATTACAGTATGTGAATGATATATATATATATAAGTAAATTGCCAATTTATACAGAAAGCCCTGTCATATTCCACATTCCCCATGCAGACTCGAAAGCTTACATTCATTGCCAATAAAATCCTTCAATTCGCTCTGCTTACATTTTACATATAGACATCATATAACTTTACTGACAAAGATGGATGACATAATGCACTATAAACATAATTTGATATTTTGTATTGGCCTGCATGATCATGTAGAGAAAAAAGTGAAGTGCTACATGACACAGAGAAATGCAGACGAACATTTGTTTAAAATTCTGTAAAAGGCTCCTGAAAAAGATGACTCTCTTTTTATCGCTTGTCAGAGACCTTTTGAGTAAGTTGGTACAGAAAAAATACTTTCTTTTCTTGAGGATGTCAAGTACTCTAAGACCCCGTTCTCACTCATTCCTAGACCGATCCAGGCTAGATCGGTCTAACTGCGAGTGCGTACAGACAAGCGGTCCAGGAAGCGATCTTCTGGACCGGTTCGCTTCTAGATCGCCCCAGACCGATCTAGCTTGCAGTGTGTACACAAACCGTGCCAGGAAGCAATCTTCAACCGGAAGTGCGTTTTGGTCGGTGTGTGTGTTACGTGGGAAATTATGTGTACGGCACGCGAAACATTTGACCCACTGACCTTTGCAACCCCCAGCAACAGGAGCGGTCTAGCTCATTCGCGCTATACCATAGCAACAAGAGCGGTCTTTTGAGTGTGGACACAAAACGAAGCGAACCTCTGGAGCGATCCATTGGAACGGTCTAGCCTGGATCGGTCTAGGAATGAGTGAGAACAGGGTCTAACCCCCCATCCCCATTATTGCGAAATCTTGAACCAGCCCTGCATACTTACTGGTTTGCTTTTTTATTGTTTCACTGCTACGGGCCGATGTGGCGTTAGCTTGTACTCGAAAGGAATATTCAGCTCCTGGAATCAGATGGGGTACGATTTGAGAAATGGTTGCTTCTATGGTGGCTGGGACCGTGATGTTGTGCCGTTCTGATGGTTGCGAGACGTTCCAATAGTAGACAATGTAACCCTGTAAGAAAAGAAAAAATGATGGTTTTTGAAACATAAACGTTACAGGTAAGCCGGGGTAATATTACACACACATGACCCAAAAGTGGCCCTTTTCTACCAAGAAGCAATGTCTCTGGTACTTACGATTGCTGAAGGCATAAAGTCTCTTGGAGAATCCCATTGCAAAGTGACGTTCTGGAAATCGATTTTCAGCACTCTCAAGTTCCGCGGTGGTAACGTTTGATCTGGAAACAAAACAGGAATGAAAAATGGATTATAGGTTATGTTAAAGTGACTCGTTAACATTGTTGAAGGTTGATGAAAAAATGCGTGATTTTTGTATGAAATGTTATTTATCATATTCCTTCTACCGTATTAACCCTCTAACATGCAAACAATCCTGACAAAATTCTCAAACCACAAAGATATTTATGGTTTTCTTTGAAGGCGTCACTGTGCGACACCTTCTTACAGTAAATTCTCCCAACCAATTTTTGAATTTTCCCACCCGTTTTTCCATGAAAATAAGACATAAAGCAGGCTTTTAAAAATCTTTCAATTCTTAAATGTTTGGAATGGTATATAGAGCCAATTCATTGCTTTGTGACGATTTTCATTCACCTACAATTTAATTAGAATATAATAATATAGTTGGGAGAATTCTGGAATCGATCAGAGCAGTTTTTCCCAATTTTTATCGTTATTAATGGTATGTTCACTCAAACTTTCAGATGATCTTTAATTGTACATCTAGCATTGAAGTCACTACAGTCAGACCGCAGCGTGCGCGATAATGAGGCTGTAAGCTGATTTTTATTCAGCGTCTCATTGGTGATCTCGTAACATTCACATGTGCTGAAATTCACGAGATTTTCTGTGAGATTTATAAGGGTGTACATGCAGCTGCTTTTGTGGTCGATAACTTCAGTCAACATGGCAGCACGCAACGGTAATTTACTCTCGAGATTTTCAGCTTCAGTTTGATATGTAATTTGCCATATTTCACAATTTTGAAACAATCCTTTTTCACCACTGTTATTGGTGTTATTTTGTAACATTTCAACAGCTATTTTGTACCCGAATTTCGCTTTTGGTTCCTGACTCTGGTACATAATTAATTTGTTTACTTTGAGATTCGTTCGAAAGATGAAAAGTCACTGATCAAAATAATGTCAAAACCTAATTTTCGCAAATTCATGTTCTCTTTATAATCATAGTAATTAAGACCCTAAAAACCCGGAAGTTACCAATTTGTTACCAATTTGTTCTTTCTATGATGGCGCGAAATAAGAAAAATGATTAAAAAAGAAATATTGTAGAAAAAAAAATATCTTGATGGCAGGTGACGTACTTGATCCAGGGTCCCTAGATTGTTGTCATGACTGCCTACACGCAAGTGCATTATCAGCGCACGCCACAAGGCACGCTTACTAAGTTCTGGAATTCAGAATGTTAATGAACCAAAGCGGAACATATGTGACGTAGTTGACGTATTTGACCAATCAGAACTCTCTATTATCACATCGGCAAAATTGACTACTTCTATTAATTATTCATAAACATTCGTGTGATTTTTCTTGGTTCCTGACTCTGGTACAGCGTAAAATATAATAATTTTGATATCATTGTAAAGAAAAATATCTATGCTTTATGCTGATTATAACATCTTCGTGTCGCAAGAATGATTTCTATGTGAAAATCAGCCCTACTCTTAAGATAGATTTATCGTCAAAAACCCATTTTCTAGGCGAAATATCTGTTCCCAAAAATATTTAACATGATTGTCATATATGTATACAGAAAGTGCAACGTCTTATCTGTAAAATAAGACCAATTTCATGAAAAATGAACAATTATAAAGGCAAAAACTGCCAATCGGAATGACCGTCTGCACAACTCATTACGTATGCAAGACACGTAAATTCGTGCATACGTGCTGAATAAAATAGAGGGTTTTCGCACCGGCTGCGGACTGACTGACTATCTTGGCACCATTTTCTCATCTGAACAATGTTACCAAGTCCCTTTAAGTACTCATCATGAAGTTGCATTGTGAAAGCAAATGGATAGAAATTATTCTGAGTCGATGACTATGGATAAGTTTATGAGTAATTTTCTATTGTCAGACTTAGAATTATAGAAATTGACTAACCAATGGTCACCAAAGCAAAACAGAAAACTGGCTACTAAAGGATGGCCTTTTCTTACCAGGTTCTACAACAAATGTAACCACTATAGACAGGTGGCATCTACTGAGAGGTGACCACTAAAACAGGTTTGTTTCTATTGCATCTGCAACGACCAAAGGAACCGTTACGCTGGGCAAAAAGAGTCAGTCATACAAGTACATGATTAGAGACAACACAAGGTTGTGTTTTCATAGAGGTGGGCCCTCCCAAAGACAGGTTTGATTATGTTGCAGCTGCAAGAACTTGGGGGTGTTTCACAAAGACTAAGATCAACTTTAAGTTGGACTTAACTATGGCAGGCCGTTCATGCCACTGGTTGCTCTCACCATTGGTCTCTCAATTATGGTCTTTAGATAATATTTTTCCTTCAATAATGAACAATCAAAAAAGGTAAATTTTGTAGATTTGTTACCACGGCTTGTACGTCCCTTGAGAGACCAATGCCAGTAAATGGTGAGAGCAAACAGTGGCATGAACGGCCTGCCATAGTTAAGTCCAACTTAAAGTCGATCTTAGTCTTTGTGAAACACCCCCTTGACTGATTGACATTGGAAAAGAATGCGGGGTCATATGTGAACTGAACCACTTACCATACTCTGTGATTGCGCGTACTATGGCAAAGGGTGCGTCCTCACATGAGACTGCCAGTCTGACAGCAAACTGATAGGTCACATCAGGTAGTAGGCCATTGACGGTATAGGAGAGGGTACTAGTATGGAAATTGAACTTAGTTGGGTTTCCTACATCATAGGCAATATCGTAACTCTAGAAGAGATAAAAATGTATGCGTCAGAAGAAGGGCATTGTTACAGCTGTATAATTATAATAACAACAACAACAACCACAACAACGACAACAAATAATAATAATTATAATAACAATAATAATAACAACAACAAACCAATAATAATAATTATAATAATAATAATAATAATAATATTAATAATAATAATAATAATAATGAGAAGAAGAAGAAGAAGAAGAAGAAGAAGAAGAAGAAGAAGAAGAAGAAGAAGAAGAAGAAGAAGAAGAAGAAGAAGAAGAAGAAGAAGCAGCAACAGCAGGAGAAGTAGAATAATAAAGAAGAAGAAGAAGTAGAAGTAGAAGAAGAAGAAGAAGAGGAAGAAGAAGAAGAAGAAGAAGAAGAAGAAGAAGAAGAAGAAGAAGAAGAAGAAAAGAAGAAAAAGAAAAAGAAAAAGAAAAAGAAAAGAAGAAGAAGAAGAAGAAGAAGAAGAAGAAGAAGAAGAAGAAGAAGAAGAAGAAGAATAAGAAGAAGAAGAAAAAGAAGGAGAAGGAGGAGAAGAAGAAGGAGAAGGAGGAGAAGAAGAAGAATACACATTTATTCTCCACCATCTTCCTAGTAAAACTATTCCATTCTGAGATGCATTATGAAAGGAAGCAGAACAAGACAAAAGAAATACAAAATTATTTTGCACTATATCTAGATGTAGTTACAGCTACTTTTTGAAAAAAGGACCGTTTTCAGATTAGAGCTATATTGTGGATTTTTTGTATGTCCAATATACCAAGGATCCTACAACACGATTGGTCTAAGAGACGCCGCATGACAAATGATAGATTGCATGGGTGGTACTCTCATAAGTTAAGCCGGGACTAAGTCCAGACTAAACAAGAATTTTAGTTCACACTTCTTTGGAATGCTAGGTTTCATCTTCCTCCTTCAATATTCATGACAAAGACAATGTACCAAAGACTTTATTTGAAATTCAGTTCATACTCATATTATCTTTTTCTTCCCATTTCATTGCAAAATTAATTTTTTGACAATTTTCATTGCAGGATTAAAATAATCTGTATAGGGTAAATGAGTTGACAACAGGCACTCCATAAAAGTGTGGACTAAGTTAAGCCAGGCTTAACTTAATATGCGCTATCGGAATACCACCCCATATCTCCACAACTACAGAGATATTAAAAACTATCACCACACATGTTTTGCCGATGCCGCATAGACATATACATTAGGACCAAATGGGCCTTGGCTTTTGCGAAACATGCTTAGGCCATTGTGGCTCGGGTCAGTGCGAAGCACCTATGTGCAACAAAGTGCAAACAGCAGCAGATCGCTACTGTGTAGTTAAATATGTTAAGTGTTGACTTTGTGTTCATCCTTCATCTTCTCGTTGGAAAAGTATTATCGATGAGGGATAGAGAGCAGATAATCACCTCCTTTACTCTGATGGGCGGACAATCTATCATCGCCGTGGACATATCGGGGCTATATCCTCTTTCCACGCCTTAATCTTGGGAAGACAGTGGCCCGTGATCACTTCTGGGATGATAGTTTGTCCCATCGCCAGAGTAGTTGGTAATTATTTGCTTATTACACATAGGTATACATGTATAAGGCAGGGCTTTGAAGGGGCTTCATCCCACTTCAAAATTTGTTAAGTGAAACCTGTATATAAAGACTTCTCAAGGGAGACAAGAAAAGTGGTCTTTATAGGCAGGTGGTCTTTATGTACAGGTTCCTTTAATAACAGGATTCAATGAGAAACCATTTTCAAGGGAAACCAAAAAATGTGGTCTTTATAGACAGGTGGTAGCTAAAGCAGGTTTGACTGCAATTGACCATATTTGGGAAAGTGTCACCTCACATTACATACACACATCTTACATGATACTGTATCAATTTGATGATAAATTGCATTGCCACTGAAAAAAAAAAAAAAGAGTCAAATTTGTTACTCTCTTGCAAAATATAGACAGAACCATATAAAACCTTCCCACATTAAAAGCTGGCTCTATGAACCGTTCAACCAAATGTAAAAAAATCGTAGAAAGGAACTCAGTAGCCCAGTTCTGTGGAGCGCTGTAATCCGTGCGTCCAGTCATGCCATCCTTAAATAACACGACAGGACCTCGACGCAAATTTCATGCCAATTTTCTTTTCTCTACACAAATGAACTAAGATTTTCTTTCATACTTTATAATTGCTTACCACTTTGCTAGTTGGCTTGCTTGCAGGTTCGAGCCACTGCAGTCGAACAGATGCTTTAGATAAGACTTCGGCGGTCAGGTTTTGTGGAGGGCTGTACGCCGTGCCTGTGGTCATACCTTCCCTGGGTGCCGAGAGGGAACCTCGCCCCAGGTTGTTGTAGGCAGCTACCTCAAAGACGTACGGGAGTCCGGGGCAGAGTTTATTCACTGTAAAAGAACATGGTCAATAACCTCTTAGTCCAAGATCCTACTGATACAGTAACAACTACCGATAACCAACTTCTATGACAAATTTGCTCTCAGCCAATCAGATGCCATGATTTCAGTAGCTTATAACAGTAGCTTGTAACAGTAGCTTATAACAGTAGCTTGTAACAGTAGCTTGTAACAGTAGCTTATAACAGTAGCTTATAACAGTAGCTTGTAACAGTAGCTTATAACAGTAGCTTGTAACTTGTTATTGATATCAAGTTTTTATGAAACAAGGCCCTGAACAACCACTCATTCTTCAGGAACTTATATATATTTAATTCCCTAAAATATCCCTTTTCTTTGAAGTGACCACTTACAAGTGGCTGACCTAAAGAAGATATATATATTTATCAAAAAATAAATGTACGTACTAACTTACAAGGACACAACAAAATACAACTATACCACCGCCACCAGTAAAATAAAAAAATACAGAACACAGTGCTTGGCATATAGTATTACAGTTTAATGAAACAAAAGGTTCAAATTAGATTAATGTTTTGCAAGAATAACAATAGACTCTGATTTTGTTTAAGAGTGTACTACACTTCCAACATGCTTGAAAGGGAAGCATGGCACTTACCAGTTGTGCTTGTCTTGGTGGAGTTGGCAATGTTCTTTTGTGGTAGTTCACCTGAATTCACAGTAGCATACACCATGTAGCCCTGTGAGAAAATTAAGAAAAAGTACATGTTTAGATGAATTATGATGGAACCAAATTCTGTCAAAATTGATGCAGACAGCGAGATTTCTCTAACAAATGAACTTTGTAGGTGATCTGACAAGAGAAAAGTAGAAGGGGTACATTTAAAGGGAGATGGTAGACAGTTTCCATGTGCAGTAGGTCATAATTCACGGACACCAGACTTGGTGGAAATACCAATAATAGGTCTACATGTCTCCCACACAGCAAACCTATATGCCAATCAAGAAATACCCCTAGGCTCTCGGAGAGTCTTCAAGTGAAGGAAATGTAATTGAATGAATTTTCCATATGCGATGATTGGTGGAAAATAAGGCCTGTTGGTCATAAAACTGAAGGATGATCCTGGTGACCCACAACACCTGTTATGGGTGAACACCCAAATGGTGTCAAATTCCCTGTGAGAGCCTATGGGTCTTTAAGGAATTCTTCAACAGAGGTGGCGTCTCCTAAAGGTTATGCTCCCCAGGGAGTGGGGAAGGAGCATATAATGTGTTGGGCAAGTATGAATCAAATTACTCCACACCAAGACTTTTTGCAGTAAATGTTGGATTTATGGAGAGGTCAGAAATCGACAGTTTGACATCAGACACATACTAACGTGCTTGTGGGGTAGATACTACAAGAAACTCAGTTTTGTCACAATTTAGCTTCAAAATATTACACGCCATCCATTTCTGTAGATACTCAACACAGCTTGATAAAGATGAAAGAGCATGATTCACTGCTTCTGTACTCCTGCAAAAACATACAATGAAATATCGTCTGCATACGAGTGCAAAGTACAAATAACCGGGTAATAACATTTCTGCAAAGCCCTTACAGACGTCGATGCTGCGGTAGTCAATCCAGAATAGAATCCAGAACTAATAATACTATGATTTGACTTACAACTATTTGTACATCAACTGGCTCTTGTGGTTTATCCCATGTCAGGTACCCGCTGTCATCGTTCATATTTCTTACGGTCAGATTGGTTGGAGGATTCTGTATAGTTCCTGTCAAAACGAGAGATACAATAGTTATAATATTTACTTTTTTGTAAAGTACATATGATATTGGAATCTCCATCTATATCAGGCTTGACAATAATAATAATAATAATAATATTCCGCTTTTATATAGCGCTCAATACATCTAAGACGTCTCTAAGTGCTTTACAGATATACTATTACCCTGTCATTAGATTCAATGCTTGCCTGCACACACTGTGTGCACAATCTCCACTCCCTTGGGAGTATTCCAGCCAGGCGTTACTTGACAATAAGACAGGTATGGTAGACATTGGCTCAAGTAATGCCTTCCATACCCTTAGGACTTCAAAATATAGGCAGGGTCTCATTGTAAAAAAACAAAAAAACATGAATAATTCAAATATGAAAATTATTATGGTACCCTAGGCAGCACTGCAAGAATCTGACATAAGACCGAGTCCCCATGACATCTAACTGAACAAAAATTATTAAAGTCCTTCTTAAAGTGTTGGGAGCCCCAAATTCGCCAAAAAATTGATGGCAAAATTTCACTTAATTACAAAGGTATTACAAAGTTTTGGTATGGAGTCATGAATTTGGTTCAAATGAACATATTGGAAGCATATGCAATTTTACAATATTCAATGATCGTTGTCGCGGTTGAAATCGAGTCTAAAGTGATGAAATTGTAAATAATAAACTCTTTATGTTGTAGAGCGCCCTCTCAAGACGGATATTACTTTAGCTTTAAAACAATGTTTCTTGACTACAATCCACCGATTTGCTATTCCCGTTTGGAAATTATATATCGGAACTGCATATTCTGAGATTTTCATGGTCGCAGCTACCATGGAATGGCCTTAGGCGCTATTTGAAATATTTGAAAATTTGTAAATTTTGATTATTCAATTTGCTCGAAAACCGAACTGTTTTATGAGCTAAATTTTTTAGTGCTTATAATACATCCACAGGGGCATCCAAATATATCAAAAATATAAAAAATTACTATCCATCCAATTTCAAAATTTCCCAAAACTTTGTATTACCTTTAATCATATCATAATGTGCAAGAGGATGTCATTTAAGACATAATTCTGCAAAGATCCCCCCCCCAAAAAAAAAAAGTGTTTGAAGACAAATATTGATTTAAAAAATACATAATTTGGGTTTTCTGTTGTACGCAGAAAACCTAAATTATGTATTCTTTCATCAATATTAGACTTCAAACACATTGTTTTGAAAATCCTTGCAGAAATGTGTCTTAAATGACATCCTCTTTCACATTATCACACAATTTAGGTTAAAATTTTGCCATCAAATTGTTGGGGCTCCCAAAACTTTAGAGGGGCTTTAAAAATTAACATGAATGTCAGTCGATGTTGGTAAACTTGTACTTATGACAGTTATTTGACAACTCCAGGGACATTGCTATTATGATAAGAATTTAGGAATGAAAATGTTCACAGAATCTAGTATCTCAAATGTAATTGAAACAAATCCCTTACCTTTACCCACAAAGACGGAAACTTCTGAGCTGATATTTCCGGTGACTCCATCAACCGAGGCAGAAACCTACACAAGACAAGGCACATACCATAGAAGATTACACACCTATCATCATTGCACAGCAACAAAACATGAATCTCTCAAGGCAATATCAGACATACTGTCTAGTTTGATTATGAAATAAATGCTTATACTAGATTCAAAGAAATATATAGTTTTTATAGTTTCAACACAAAAGTTTTCAAAAAAAGAGAGGAATCTAGGTGTTGATAACATTAGGTTGAAGGTCAACAAAATAGCAATCATTCCTCCAAACTGAGAATAGTTGGCAACCACGGAGGGACAGGGTCATGAGGCTTATACGTGTACATACAATATAATGCCAGTTTTTAAATTCATATGTCAGTTTTTTTATTGCTATTATTGTAATATAATTATTATTGTTGTATTTTCTTTGTATCCTCGAATGTATATATTGTTTATGTTGCTTGTATGTGTATGTCACTTGCCAGTGAAAGTTAACTTGAAAGTTAGATCTTGAATACGTTTCCCCTAGTTTGGGCCGAAGAACATGCAAGTGATTGCTGTACTCGTCGATTAGGATACTCCTCTCCCGGTTTTAAAAATTTGGCCTCCTTTTCTTTGAAGAATCCATACTGATCGGCACAATGATGTAGCTCCAGACGTGAAACGTTCCTAAGATTATTTATTTTTCTTGACACGTAATTTCCCATAGATTTAATCGTCGCACAAAATCACTTTATGGCAGAGATACTGAAACTGTTTACAAAATTATGACGTCATGATACGTCACAAGTATTTTACTTAGATTTTGTCTTACGTTATTAAAAGTCTAAAATGCGATTTGAATACGAGATAAGTAAAGTTCTTAGCTTAGTAATTTACTTGGTAACTTTCTTACTTATTTTAAGTATTGAATAGAATACCGGCCCTGGCCATTCAAATGTTGATGAGCATTTCGATCTTGTAGAGTTAAATTAAAGCATTAAAAAAGTCAAACAATCACGAGAAACTAAAAAAGGAGAGGCATCTTGACCATGCTTGTCAAAACCATGCATTCCTGAGACAACAGTTGACCTCCAGAGCCCAATCCTCCTCCTTGTTTCTCATTCTTTGTTTCCAATGGTGAACAAGAATGTCTTACAGATGCACAGGTTCATTCATAAGTACTTGCTCTATTTTTTGCAATTTTAATTAGACCTTCTAACTGTTAAATGAATGTGCCCATCCGAGCAAGAAAGTTCAAAACTTGACATTAAAGCCTATCTGCACTAGTTTGGCCAGGAGGGATTAGACCTCCCTGCATGGTCACTGACAGGTGGTTATGTCATCAAATCAGCTCTCAATTATTTTAAACATAAGAAAAAGGGGACCGTGGAGGACCAACGGTCACCGCATAGGCATTGTTTGCTATATAGAGGGCGCAAGTAGCTATAAGTAGTGCAGTGGGGCTTTAATTGATGTTGAGCAATATAGAGTGTTCACATTGAATTTCTTTTTTTGGTGAGTGTATGAAGTATGATAGACTAAGAAGGAAAGGAATGCAGGAGACACTCAGTCTTACCGAGATGTAGTACGTTTTATCCTCTTCCAAGTGGTAGATCTCCAAATACTTCTTCTTTGCGTAGCGTTTCAGGCATATTTGAGTGCTCGTCACGGTAATTGATCTAGAAAGTAAACATAATTGTTGCAAACAAATACAAGACTCAAAAGTTAAGAAATACTAAGAAGAAATGATTATGAAGATCAGTGTTCCTTCTCGTTTTATAATTCAATATAAATGTAATCACTGAAATAGGTGACACTGAATAAATCTACAGGCTCTGCTTGATCTCAATAAACAAGGACCTTGCACAAAAATCTAAATCTAGATGGACCTTAGACTGCGCGCAGTCGAAATGATGCCTCCGCCATAGAGCCATTTTACAAACCAACACAGAAGCAATTTTTAAAATTCAAGTTTTGCTACTGCATCCTGATGATACAGTGAAACCTGTATATAAAGACCACTCAAGGGAAACGAGAAAAGTGGTCTTTATAATCAGGTGGTCTTTATGTAGAGGTTCCTCCAGTACTGATTTTAATGAGAAACCATATTCAAGGGAAATGGAAAATGTGGTCTTTATATACAGGTGGTCGCTAAAGCAGGTTTGACTGTATTAATACACCTTCACCTACCTCAAACAGAGCACCGGGTGTGTTATAGTTCCACGTTACATTGACAATGAACAACGATCCCTCCACTTTCAGGGCAGCATGAACGTTGCTGGGTGTTTCAATGACTCTCGAATCTAATAATAATGAAAAACAGTAGAGGGGGTTGTGTTCGTCACCTCTGTTAAATTAGCATACTCAACTACTTCTCATATAAAGTACCATTTGCGGTTCTTTTCTTTTTCGTTTCTATTTTTGTAAATAAATACAGCGTCGTATCAAACAAAGATTTGCATTATCCCAAGTTTATTTATATCATATTGTAACAGATTCTTTAAACAATATCTTTTCCAGAATATAAAGTAATTATACATTTCTTTAACGCTTTAAATTATAAATACAGACTCAAGGTAGAAAATCGTGCGCTGTTTCCATATCAAATCAATTCCCATCAAATCTAATCAATTCCCATCAAATCTAATCAATTCCCATCATATCTAATCAATTCCCATCATATCAAATCACTTCACATCATATCAAATCAATTCACTTCAAAGCAAATTGAATTTGTTCATATCAAATCAAATCAATTCACATCAGATCTAATCAATTCCCATCAAATCTAATCAATTCCCATCAAATCTAATCAATTCCCATCATATCTAATCAATCCCATCATATCAAATCACTTCACATCATATCAAATCACATCAGATCTAATCAATACCCATCAAATCTAATCAATTCACATCAGATCTAATCAATACCCATCAAATCTAATCAATACCCATCAAATCTAATCAATACCCATCAAATCTATTCAATTCCCATCAAATCTAATCAATTCCCAACAAATCAAATCAACTCACATCATATCAAATCAATTCCCATCAGATCTAGTCAATTCCCATCAAATCAACTCACATCAAATCAAATCGATTCACATCAAAGCAAATCAAATTTGTTCATATCCAATCAAATCACATCAGATCATATCACTTCACATCATATCAAATCAAATCTAATCAATTCCAATCAAATCAAATCAATTCCCATCAGATCTAATCAATTCCCAACAAATCAAATCAACTCACATCATATCAAATCAATTCCCATCAGATCTAGTCAATTCCCATCAAATCAACTCACATCAAATCTAATCAATTCCCATCAGATCTAATCAATCCCCATCAAATCAAATCGATTCACATCATATCAAATCAAATCTAATCAATTCCAATCAAATCAAATCAATTCCCATCAGATCTAATCAATTCCCAACAAATCAAATCAACTCACATCATATCAAATCAATTCCCATCAGATCTGAATTTGTTCATATCAAATCAAATCAATTCACATCAGATCTAATCAATTCCCATCAAATCTAATCAATTCCCATCAAATCTAATCAATTCCCATCAGATCTAATCAATCCCCATCAAATCAAATCGATTCACATCATATCAAATCAAATCTAATCAATTCCAATCAAATCAAATCAATTCCCATCAGATCTAATCAATTCCCAACAAATCAAATCAACTCACATCATATCAAATCAATTCCCATCAGATCTAGTCAATTCCCATCAAATCAACTCACATCAAATCAAATCGATTCACATCAAAGCAAATCAAATTTGTTCATATCCAATCAAATCACATCAGATCATATCACTTCACATCATATCAAATCAATTCCCATCAGATCTGAATTTGTTCATATCAAATCAAATCAATTCACATCAGATCTAATCAATTCCCATCAAATCTAATCAATTCCCATCAAATCTAATCAATTCCCATCAGATCTAATCAATCCCCATCAAATCAAATCATTCACATCATATCAAATCAAATCTAATCAAATCAAATCAAATCAAATCAATTCCCATCAGATCTAATCAATTCCCAACAAATCAAATCAACTCACATCATATCAAATCAATTCCCATCAGATCTAGTCAATTCCCATCAAATCAACTCACATCAAATCAAATCGATTCACATCAAAGCAAATCAAATTTGTTCATATCCAATCAAATCACATCAGATCATATCACTTCACATCATATCAAATCAATTCACATCAAATCAAATCAAATCAATTCACATCAGATCTAATCAAATCCTATCATATCAAAGCAAATCAAATTTGTTCATATCAAATCAAATCAATTCATATCAGATCAAATTAAATTTGTTCATATCAAATCAAATCAAATCACATCAAATCAAATCACATCAAAGCAAATCAAATTAGTTCATATCAAAGCAAATCAAATTAGTTCATATCAAATCAAATCAATTCACATCATATCAAATCAATTCACATCAAATCAAATCAAATCAATTCACATCAGATCTAATCAAGTCACATCAAATCAAATCAAATCATATCAGATCTAATCATGTCACACAAACTCAAAACGAATCTAATCATTACCTGCAGGCGTCCTATAAGAAACCAAATGCACCTTGTTGTACTGTGTGCCACTGAAGAAGATGGATGCAGTGAATACATAGTCTGTCTCTGCCTTCAGATTGGTCCAGGAGTAGGACTGACGCTGGCCCGTGTCGCCCACCGAATACGTTTTGTTGACAATACTTGTACGTGGCAGGTCATGGCCGGGTTGATCAGCTTCAGGATCCGCTTCCTGTGATGTGACGGTACAAAAATATTTCACGGTTATGAGTAAGATGGTAATATATAATATGAGCTATATAAGAATTGAACATTATTTTTATTATTATAACACCAATAGTCAGCCTTTTGTATGTGCTTCCTGGGGGGTGTTTCACAAAGACTAAGATCGACTTTAAGTTGGACTTATGTATAACAGGCCGTTCATGCCACTGTTTGCTCTTACCATTTATTGGCATTTGTCTTTCAAGGGACGTACAAATCGTGGTCTCAAATCTACAGAGTTTACATTTTTTGATAGTTCATTATTGAAGGAAAAAATATTATGTAAAGATTTTAATTTAGTGACCAATGGTGACAGCAACCAATGGCATGAATGGCCCGCCATACTCAAGTCCAACTTAAAGTTGATCTTAGTCTTTGTGAAACACCCCCAGGTGGTTTCTTTCAGTACTCAACCCAATTTTGGATGGCTACAAGTGAGATGGTAATAGTCAGGGGCCGTGTTCAATTCAATAAGAGGATTACGCAAGTATTTTACTTAGCATTTGGCTTAGCTAAGTAAAATGTCTTAACTCGTATTCAGATTGCATCTAAGCAATTTATCTTTGCAACCCGACTTTAAGGCGAAAAAATACTGACAAGCATTGTGACATCACATGGTCAATCAAAAATAATGCGCAATTAACAAGTCGCATGAAATATTTGCTAATATATTTGTGCATATGAAAACCATAATCCTGCCAATCAATGCTTCCAAATTAATTGGCTAGGGAGCTGTCTTAAATTTTAGGGTGATATACTTGGCCAGAAGCATCAACTGAATACCGAAGTTGGCTAATTGTTTTAACTAAGCCGAAAACTGAGTAAAATACTTCTATTTCTGACCTGAGTATTGAATTGAATACCGGCCCTGGGGGGTGTTTCACAAAGACTAAGATCGACTTTGAGTTGGACTTGACTATGGCAGGCCGTTCATGCCAGTGTTTGCTCTCACCATTTACTGGCATTGGTCTCTCAAGGGACGTACAAATCGTGGTCACCAATCTACACAATTCCTTTTTTGATAGTTCATTATTGAAGGGAAAAATATTATCTAAAGATCATAATTGAGAGACTAATGGTGAGAGCAACCAGTGGCATGCACGGCCTGCCATAGTTAAGTACAACTTTAAGTCAATCTTAATCTTTGTGCAACACCCCCCAGATCCATAGTCAGGTGACATATTCATGACTTGATAGAGACAATAAGAAGCGGACTTACCTCTTATAGAGCGATACGATGAAAGAATTGGGTACCATTGGGAGAGTGTATTGCACTACAGCTGTTTGGATATTAGAACCAACCCCAACTTCCATCCCTTGTATTAAATATGCACCTGTATTTGAATTGAATTTAAATTTATTAATAACAACTCATGACAATAATGACAGTATTTTAACAATCATACAATGCAAAGAATAATACTGATACATGTATACATAACAGAAGAGTAATGTTGATTGAACAGTAAAGGTTTTAAAATGATATTTAAACATAGATCTGCATACTATTTAATGCACAAGATATACATGTACATATGTGTATAACTAATATTTAGGTGAAGTTGTTAATGTGAACTAGAAATTAGCACAAGAATCGAATCAGAATTCTGTTTCTTTGAGGTGTACAGAAATTTGGCACAAATTATTTTCATTTTCTACTTCCACAAAGTCTTTAAAAATAAATGTGAACGAGAATTACTAAATTTGAACTACGAATGCCAATTTGTACATGAAAATGGCGATTACAAATTTCACACCCTGTTGTCAATTGATCAACCTCTTTTTATAACAAAGTAAATGGGAGAGCTGCTCAAGAGACACAGTACAGACATGTACATTTGTGTTTGATCAATTAAAACAATGAAAACCATAACTTATGTATTTTTTATTGGATATTCCTTGAACTTTTATTAATCTGTTTTTCACGTGTTTCTGCTTCTCCTGAACCCAAAATAATATCTCAACGGATTAGCTATTGGTGGCTATTTAGGGTTACCCCAGATTTAACTTGGACCACTTTTGAAGAAAAGAACAGGACACAATTTCCTGAAACTTTCAGTTTGGGGACATCCCGTTGAAATGCGGGTTTATTGAAATACATTTGTACATGCGCATCATGTCCGCAAACTTGTACTTATGTCATGTCAGGTCACATCAGGTCAGGCCAGGTCAGGTCATGTCATGTAGCTCCCATCATACTTACCATTGCAGTTGTCTTCATCTTCACGAGCGACGCAGTCGGTATTTCCATTACACTGCTTAAGTTGGTCAATACAATTTCCGGAATATCTACAGTAGAACTGACCAGAGCCGCATCTGGATGGCATTTGAGTGGTTTGAATGGTAACTGCAAGATATCAAATTCAAAGACATTGTTTCACGAGGTTATCCAAGATCTACTTGACCCCTTATTAATTTTAGTGTGTTACTTTGCAAGAATATCATGGTAAAAACATCTCCTGAAAAAGGATTAAAATGCCCTCATATTAAAAATACAGTGAAACCTGTTTATAAAGACTGCTCAAGGGAAACATGAATGTGGTCATTATAGAAAGGTGGTCTTTGTGTGCAGGTTCTTTTAGTACAGGTTTCAATTAGAAACCATATTCAGAGGAAACAAAATACGTGGTCTTTATAGACAGGCGGTCATTCTATACAGGTGGGTGGATAAAGCAGGTTTGACCGTATCACAAGAAATAAGAAATATTGGACCAAACATCTATGTTTAGACACTTATATGTATTCATATGTGCAGTGCCTATTATCTGCAGCAAATATTGAGTAACTTTTGTTTATTTTTGATCACTCCAAAAAAACTTTTATCTCCTCCAATAATCCACCTTCCCCAATCGGTTCCAGATAGTTTCTTTCACCGTGGCATGACCAATACTCTACTTTATCTTTCATCGAGATGAAAAATGTAGAGACCTACCAGGTTGACAATCATCTTCATCACTGAGATCAGAACAGTCGAAAAAGCCATTGCAATACTCTGATCTAGGTATGCACTTCTGACCATTACTGCATTTAAAGTAACCGCTTGGGCAATGGGAGACGGTCGTTGGAACGGGAATGGTCGTGGTTGGCCGTCCAGCTAAGGAAAGAGAACATGAATTATTTCATTTCAATGGTTCGATTGCGGACATCATCTTTTTTTTATATCGTCCATCATCAGAATCATCAACATCATTACCACCATCATCACCAGGAACATCATCATCACGATCATCATCACTACCATTGTCAACAATATCCTCACAATCATCAACAACACCATCATCTTCATCATAAATATCACTATCATTATCATCAACATCGCATTCATAAACCTAACTACCACCGTCATCATCATCATTTTTATCGTCATCGTCAACATGAGTCTCATCATCATCATCATCAGCGGTGTCATCGTCATCATCAACATCATAAAGATTATGTTTATCAATGTCCCAATCATCAATCAATCAAGATTGTCGCCGATATAACAATTACCATTAAAATCATCATCATCATCATCATCATCATCATCATCATCATCATCATCCTCCTCCTCAGCACCATAACCACCAATCACAAAGCCCCCTTACTTGCGCAATGTGCCTCATCGCTCCCGTCTGAGCAATCATAATCGCCATCGCACAAAAACAACTTCCAGACACAGCGAGGCGTGGCCCCGGGTCCACAAGGTACCTGGAAGAAGAAGCAGCCAGGCTCAGCAGTGGTGTACATCATTGGCGTGGGAGCTAAAATGAAAAGGTTTGGTCCACATTATTCCGTCCAACTTGAAAGCCCATCTACACATTTGACAAGGCCATCTCCCCCCAGAAAAATCATAAATCATAAATCCTAAATAAATGAATGAATACATTTTTAAAAATCAGGTTGATTTAATTGATTAACAGCAAGAAACCATAAGCTGCTGGAATGTTTTTTTAATTTTTCTTCCCTCAAGTGGAATATCAAACTATTTCACACCCTTTCTTTATCTCTCTCACCCCCCCCCCCTCTCTTTCTCTCTTTCCCTCTTATCTCTCTCTCTCTCATTTCTTATCTTTTCCTCTCTATCCTCTCTGTCTCTCTCCTATATCTTCCTGTTAATCTCTTCTTAATCCCTCTTTCTCTCTCTCCCTCTCTCTCTCTCTCTGTCTCTCCAGGTTTTTTTTCTCTCTCTCCCTATCTTCTAATATATATATCTTCCTCTTGCTCTCGTCTTAAAGTTAATCCCTCTCTCTATCTATCCCATCTTCTATATCTTCCTCATGCTCTTGTCTTAATCTCTTTTCCCTCTCTCTCTCTCTCTCTATGGCTTGGTTACTCACATGAGCAATGATCCTCGTCGCTACCATCAGAGCAATCCGTGACGATATCACATTCCCAATCCCTCGGTATGCATTGCCCATTGTCGCATACAAAGCTGTTCCAATCGCATGTGTAGGGGTAGATCGTGGAAGTGTTGTTATAGACTGTGAAAGAATAGGAATATTGAAATAACCACACAAAGCTGGATAACTTGTATGAAAACTTCACATCAACAGAAGCCTAGTACAGCATTTAAATTATTATGTATTCATTGTCAATTTTGCTAAATTTTCTGTTTATTTTGTCTTTAGTAGTATATGTACTTCATACATGTTTTATATATGAAGTATTATGTGAAGAGATTAATCAACATCATAATGCAATGCCATGTTATGCTCTATGTAAGATATCCCTATTATTTTCATCATAATTATTTCTGTTATTATTATTACTATTATTATCATTATCATCATCATCATCATCATCATCATCATCATCATCATCATCATCTTCGCCAGCGTCATCATCATCCTCATCATAATAATAATAATAGTTCGTCTATATAGCGCATTTCAGGACCGCAGGCCCTCTCAATGCGCTTTACAGATATATATTATTACCCGGTCATCGGATTCATGCTCACTCGCACACAATGTATGCACATTCTCCACTCCCTGGGGAGCATTCCAGCCAGTCGCCATTTTACAAGCGCCACTTGCTAATCAAACCACATTATCTTTCGCATCCTACCGGGTACCCATTTAACACCTGGGTGGAGAGTGGCAAATGTAGATCAATGTCTTGCCAAAGGACATTAGTGCCGCGGTGGGACTATCATCAGTGTTTTTACCATCATAATTCTCAAATAACATTATTGTTATCATCTATACAAATATAAACTTACTGCAGTCGTATTCATCGGAGCCGTCTTCGCAGTCTCTAATCCCATCGCACTTCCAATCATACGGTATACAGTGATTCGAGGAATAACAATAGAAGTCTCCATCATTGCAGTCATTCGGATCAGATGTCGTCCATTCAGGCCACGGTGTTGAAGCTAAATGTAAATACACAGTGGAAATAGACCGTTTTACTAACATATTCAAATTTTAAGCATATTAATTTCATGAAGCTTGTCAGAGGCTTGCCCGACATAGCAACAAGTAATGTATGCAGACTGGATTCCAAGTATTGTAGTTCATTCATTAATAACAGGTTAATGGAATAACTCATCACTAGGTCCCCATGAAAGAAGCATCCATTTATTTGAGTATGCTAGCATACCGGTCTATTTAAACATCAAACACAAAAGCCATAAACTTCTTAACCCTCAATAATTGGATCAATAATATTGTCATTATAATATGACCAATCATGATGCAGTAAAATGACTTGTGATTTATGGCCTTTCTTCTATTTTTACCATTTTTAAATTATTTTTACCAAATTATTTAACCCACAATGGTACCCTGATTGTTATTTATTGACAGTTGTTTTTGTATAATTTTACCCTTGCAATATTATATTTTATGTAATTTCAATTGTGTTTGTAATTTTCTGAACAATCACGATTTGTATTAATAATCCATGAAGAAATGAATAAATAAATAAATATTATAATAATCAAGGTAAGAGTTGACGTTGGCATTAAGGTTAGAAATAAAATTTGGGTTATGCTCAAAATTAGGATTAGGTTGAGACTCTTGTGTCAGGGTTAGGTTTAGGGATACGGGTAATCGTGCGGTCACGTATTCTGCACTTGATTTGAAAATTACAGGAAGAATCTTCTAAAGAATACATGTACATACATGGGCAGCTTTGTTCGTCACTGTTGTCTCCGCAGTCATCGTAGTTATCGCACTGCCAATAGGACGGAATGCAATGGCCATTTTGACATGTGAACTGGTATGTATTACAGGTGATTGCCGAGCCTGAATAAAATAATAGTATTAAGAGGATAAAGTGTGATGATAATAATAATGATAGTAATAATAATAATAATAATAATAATAATAATAATAATAATAATAATAATAGTAATAATAACAATAATAATAGTAATGGTAATAATAGTAATAATAATAGTAATAAGAGTAATAATAATAATAATAGTAAAGCAATCAAACATGTCAAATCTTAATGACTGAGGATCTGAATAGTCATATGATTTAGAACATATTAATTTCAAGGGATTTCATGCTTCCTTGGAAGAGGAAAAACTAAATTGGCTCAGAATCGAAGTGATGTCAGACTAGTAGTGCTGATTTTTGAAGCTGATTTGGCTTTTATTCTGACTGGAAGAGTTCAATGCACTAAACATGAGTTGTTTAATAGTCTTCTTATCATTATTTAGAAGCTAAATCATGGAAGTGATATTCGATGTCCGGTAGATTTCCTTTCTAAAACAATTGCCATTTCTTGAAAATCGGATCGCAGGACGATCGTGTAGTGTGCTGTGGGCTTTGATTTCAATATTCCCATTGACAACTCATACTTACAGTTTGCTTCATCCCAGTTGTTACCACAGTCGTCCTCACCATCACACACCCATGTCTCTGGTATGCAACGACCGTTGGGTTCACACTGGGTGAAGTTCGGGCTGCACCCAGATGCCATGGTCGTCGGCATGTCTGAAATGTGAACACATCAGAGAGTGGTTAAAGATTTACGTGCTATTGCAAATGGCATGTACCTGATCGCAGAGATAACGCATAGGAACCATCATCATCATTATCAACATCATCATCAATATCATCATCATGTCTGAAGTGTGAACACATCAGAGAATGGTAAAACATTTTAATACGCACTATTGCAAATGACATGTTCCAGATCGCAGAGATAACGCATAGGAACCAGCATCATCATTATCAACATCAGCATTATCATCAATATCATCATATCTAAAATGTGAACACATCAGAGAATGGTTAAACATTTACGCTATTGCAAATGGCATGTACCAGATCGCAGAGATAATGCATAGGAACCATCATCATCATTATCAACATCAGCATTATCATCAATGTCATCATATCTAAAATGTGAACACATCAGGGAATGGTTAAACATTAA